>RPOG01000918.1:0-212064 GCA_008086565.1 Thalassoma bifasciatum
CTAGAAAGACACACAGTTAGAAGAAGATCTGATAATGACTTTAAAGTCTCCTGCATGGATGAGCGAAGGTTTCTGATTACACACTACTGTTGACTTTGCCAGTGTCTGAAGCTGTTTGCATTTCCACCCTCCCTGTGCATTACTCAACATCATGAATGACGAGCACAGCAGATTCAGAGTCGCACTGGGAGCTGCAAACTGTGGGACAGAAATAATCGTTGTTGCCTGCAGGCACAGTCGCAGCCAGGAAACTGGGACGATTCTCACTGGCTTTGCTCGACACCGAAACTGACAGTTTATGTTTTGACAGTTTTTTGTAATCAAAGATCAGCACGGTTGATCTGATTGACAGGTTGTTTTTGTTATGCAAATATAAACTTATTTCTGCAGAATTGGGGAGATGATGTAAATAATGTTTATGAATGGTTTATTGCTTTAGCTTGCTTTTGAAACAATGATGAAAGCCCAGTTTGTATTAAATGTGAGTGCTGACAGTTTTCTTAGTATCATTTACTTTGGGTCAGAAAAAGTAGATTTGAGGTCTCTTTTTACTTATTCTTGATTTATGCTTTTATTCATCTTTTGGCTTTACTGGTTTAATTATAATGTTGCTAGCCAACATATTGCTTAATGAAGTTCATATTTATACATAAACTTGAAGTGTGACTCAGAATGAAAGGAAATCAGACACACAACAACAAAAACAAATCTCAACAGCTTTTTTTTTTTTTTTAGTGTGAGAAAAAAGCTTTGAGCCATGCCGTCTCTCTCTTCCAAAGCAAAAGTGTCCAAACTGTCATTTCAATGGCCGGGGAGCAGCAGCAGCAGTCAGCCAATCGGATTTATCCTCGGCCAGGCAGACCTGTCTGTGCACCTGCTGATTCCCAGGCCTCGTTGCCAAATCTTTGACTACAGTGAAACCCAACGAGAGTGAAACTGGCCCTGAGCCAGAGGAAGACCTGGTTGACTACTCCTGACACAATCGCTTCAAAAACAGGGGATCCTGGGAAGAGGAGGACCAGCCCTGTGTGAGGATGAGAGAAAATAAAGATGACTAACCATGAGAAGAAAAAGAGAAGGAGGAGGAGGAAGATAGAAAAGTTCACTGAGCTCCTGGGAACCTAAAACCTGTCCGACTTGGCCTGTGCTATTGCTTAATGAGAGCACTGTGAGTGTGCGCAACCTCTATTCACACTGTTTGCATCATGTATGAGTGTAAAACCACAAAAGAACACTACGTTTTATCCAGCTCAAGACCATTGTAAAAAGTATGTTTGAACTTTCACGGAAGGTGACGGAAACAGTGTCTGTGGAAAAAAGT
Source organism: Thalassoma bifasciatum (assembly GCA_008086565.1). Taxonomy (NCBI): domain Eukaryota; kingdom Metazoa; phylum Chordata; class Actinopteri; order Labriformes; family Labridae; genus Thalassoma; species Thalassoma bifasciatum. The sequence goes on from RPOG01000918.1 coordinate 1,322, forward strand.
CATAAATAAGACATGACATCTTTGAAATTGAAGTCACGGCCTTTCTTGACCCGGAGCTGTCACCTCTGAAGATGTTTACGACCAAAGTGCTCCTGACCTGAATTTACCTTCGTAAAAAGCAGAACACTTCCACAAAAGCAGACAGACACATTACAAACAGGATACAACTTTCAAAACTGATGACTTCTCATTTGAATACATGTAACAAACCCAATCTTACTGTCACAAAGTTTCTCAGAGACACAATTACTTTCATTTCTCAAATGAACATGAGATTTAAGAAGGTGTCAGTTTCTCTGCAACGAAACCAGAAAAGGAGCAACAAACAATGATTCAGGCAGATTAATTAAAGCATCTATTTTTAGGGTGGGGTTTTGAGTTAAGTGGGTATTAATCTCAGACTCCACAGAGATGCATTTAGAAAACATTTAGGGGCTATTTACACAAGAATAGTTATACGCTATTTTCTCGTTTGCTGTTTTTCTTTTGCATTTTAGGTTGAAATGCTATTATTATTGTATTGTTGAGTAAATGGGGCCTTAGTGCTGTCAGCTAAGCTAAACCAATAAGCTGTCCATTGATCAAATGTTATATTTCATTTGTGATTTCACTATTGGCTGGACATTTTTGAATAAAACACTAAAAATAATCACTTTTGGACAACCTGACAGATTGAAGCACAGCTGTAACTGTAGCACGGACGGGGCACAGGTGAGTTAGGTTGTGTTTAAGATTCAGGCAAGGTAAGTAGTATAATAGAAAGTTACTTTTAGTAGCTTTAGTTTCAAGTTCAGGTAATCTAAAGAGAAATTAAATTACTGCTTTAGCAACACACGCCAATGCAATACTAAAATTGTAATTAACCCTGTGGTGCATAGTGGTCAATACAGTGGACACCTATTTAAAAGTTATTTACTCCTAAATTCAGTGGTTCATGTGGTGGAAATTCATATTATTCTGTGTCCGGATATTTTTATTCTTCTTAGGGCCTGAAAAAATGTGTTCAATTCTTTTTCCAAATATATTTATAAAGTATATTTAAAAAAAAAAAAAGTTATAGACATACATTTGAGGGTAAAACAGCGTAAAAACTATAAATTATTCAGTGTTAAAATGGATGAAAGAGAGTAAAATGTTTCGCAAAGCATTGAAAAAGGTTATTCATGAAATTACACACAAAAAAAGAAAAGAAGTCAAACAAAAAATAAGTCATATTTATATAAAGTTCACACTGTTTTAAGTTGAATGCTCAGTTACAAATATCTGAGACAAATAAAAACACTCAAGGGAAAAATCCTGACTCTGACTTTCATAATTCATGCATCAGAGGGTTAATGTAACTGTTCATGTCCTACAATGTGTTTGTTTAAAACACATAAGATGGGAACCCAGAAATAATTGCACAAAAACATTGCAATTGCAAAAGAAGAAATGATAAACACAAATAAATTATTTTTGGAAAATTGTTCAGCCCTTGTTCAAAGTGTTGAGTTCAGTTTTCTTTATGTTTTCTCAACCAAATCCTAAAGAAATCTGTACACATACTGAACTCTTGGCTTTCACTAATTTTTATTTATTTTTACAAAAAAAAGTACAGCCAGTCAATTTAAAAAAAGGGGAACAAGCATGAACTACAACAGAGAAGTTACACATAATCTAGGTTGTGCTGCCCAACACTGAAGCAGACGGTGCAATCTTTTAACCACAGAAAAAGGCTTTATTGCTTTTTTTACAAATTGGAGGAGTGCCCAAAACAACAACTAGCTGGTTAGTTAACTTAGCAGTCTTTCTTCCCTTTTTTCCTGCACTGCTTCTCTTCTCTCATCCTGCTCACTTTCCTCCCCCTCATCAGGGCAACTCCCCCCATAGACCTGCAGGGTCCCTACAATAATAAGACCAAAACCATTTGAAAGCTGCAAACAGCTCCAGAAATCTAAAGTAAACTGTCTCTCTGTGTTTATTAGCACAAACTAAAACCTTATGTGTTCAAATTTATCAGACTAGTTTCAAAGCCTTTACTGGGGAAGTTTCATAACTTCACACTCTTTCAGGTTTTCGGAGTGTGAATTCATCATGAGTCCAGCTTTGTCCACAGTGTCAGGCGACTAAACACCAGCTCCTCTCTGTGACCTCGCCATATGAGGTCAGCAGACGGAGACGAAGGATGTCCTGCTTTAACCCGGCGATAGTGATTGTTTGAAGAGAAGACAGCGTGATGTGTGATGGACAGCGTACTCTGACTAAAGACAAACAGATTACGGATGAGTTAAGGTGTCTTTTTTTTTGCTCATCTGTGACTCACTCAACCTGCTCTAAACAAACGTGCTGTGAAGCGTTCAGGACAACAATTGTTTCTTAAAGCTTCTTTAATCTGTCTTTATATTACTCCTATTCACAATCACTTCTCATAAAGCACCAAGAAACTTCAATTATTTTTTTTGTACCAATCTCTTGCTGAGTGTTTTATAATGATACATTTCAACCAACATTTTAATGATGTACAATTTCCACTGTAATAACTTGTATCAAGTCAAAAAAATCTGCCACTGGGGTAAGAAAAATTTGCTCTTCGGTTCAGTTTCAGTTTATTTTGGACAAAGAAAACAGTAAGAAAATAAATAAAAATAGTAAAGTCAAGGGTTCATTATACCACAATTGCATACAAAATATGGCATTCAATATGTCCGAAAAGGAGCAGGAAGAAGCAGTAGCTTTTCGAGTCCGACCCCCACTTACTCTCCCTCTTTATTAACCAAAAATATGTTTTGTACCCCTTTCTCCACTTATCACCCACTCTTCAAGTAATTTAAAGACAAAATGGGGTCTGAATTGCTTGCAAAGTGTCAAAAAATGCCAATGGGGTAAGAATAAAGTTCGGACCCAGCGTCCACATTTAAGAACATTACATTTCTACCTCTCAAACCCATGAAACTTTATTTTTACAATTTTTGATCAATAAGTCACATTTAGGGACACTTCCCACGTCATCTTTTGGAGATGTCACAACTCTACACCCATTTCAGTGAGAAAAAAAAGTGTAGTTATGAACAATAACACTTATAACTAACAACTAGTAGTTAATAACTAATAACACTACTAACATAACTTCGTCTTTTTTTTTACTTGTTACAGGCGATTCAGACCTCATTTTTGTCTTTAAATATCTTTAAATAAGACATTTTTCTGGACTTGTCGGCGAATGTAGCTCATATCAAGAATAGTGAGATATTTTTTCCTTAAATAAAACAAAAACTTGCTTAGATTTCAGTTCAATGCTGCTGTTTATCCTCAGCCAGTGTATTTGACTCAATTACTGTTTTGAAAGCAACTCTTCAATATCCTTTTGAAAAGCAGCACAATCAGACACAGTGATCAGACACAGCAGGACTCTGCCAAAGCCCACCAGCTCTCATGTGGATTACATTTGAATTGGTCAACCTGGAGCTCGGCTGGAGGCCAAAGGGTCACTTATCATAACCATGGAGGGAGTAATGGTCCAGGAAAAGTTCCTGGAGTGGTGAGCAGGGTCATTCAGACCATTTTTTACAAAGAACCATCCTCACAGCTCTGAAAACTCTTCCCTGTTGCCGCTATCAGATTTGGTAAGCTGTTGTCGCTTTCATCTCTTGAAGCTGTTCTGAAAATACACGTGACACTGTGATATAACTTTCACTTCATTTATTTGCATCACATCACTCCAACATGTAAAAAGACACATATCAGAGAAGGGGATAGTTTAGTCTGATTAGTGACAGGGATACAAAACGTAACAAAACCAGCTTGTAGAGTAGTATTGCATTTAAAGTCCATGTGTTATCTCATAGCATACACATAAAACATGAAAAATTACCTGTTTTAACAAACAGATAGATTCAATCAACTTCCACAAGAAGCATAATAAAGCAAAACTCTGACTCTGGTTGCTCATAAAACCTCCAGATATTCTTCAACTGGATGGCAAAACATAAATCACTTTAACATGTAAGTAGAAGATTGAGACTTCTTATACAACGTATTGGTTTACATGGTTTGATGTGCTCCAGTTCTGTGCATACAGGCCCATTGAGGAGATAAGGAGTGTATTGAGCATCCAAACAAAGAGAGCTGAATAAAAAAAGAGCCAGGTGGGAGGGACTGCAGGGTGGAAGTCAAGACTCCTGCGGTGCTACTTTTCACAGATGCAGATTGATGGGGAGGAAGACACAAAAAGCCAATGATTACCGCTCCCATGCAACTTTTCAGCTCAAACAAGAGGATTTCCAAACAAGTTCCTGTGTCAATCTGATAATTAAGATTTACAAAGTCAGAAAAATTGACTTTTAAGTTATACAATGCGATCATAAGTTGTGATAAGATTGCCGGATAAAACAACTTGCAGACGAGCAAAGACCAGTTTAGGGAGGTTTCACATGCAGGTAAGAGTGTGGCATCTTGCACTGCAACATGAACTTGCAGCTGTTGCATATAAATAGGTATGTGTAGCCAGACAGGCAGAGTAAAACAGAGAAGTAGCTAACGCCCAAGTGCTCAAACAGAGCCTGGACACTTTGTTTCTCTCTCTCTCTGTGTCTCTCTCACTTGCATTAAAGACTGCAAAGCACAGCATGCAAATCAACATTTACATGGTGCCCTGTGTTTTCTCCCTCAGTTCTCACCTCAGTTCTCTGAGCTTTTCTCACGAGTGGTTTGGAAATAGTGAATTCAATTGAACATATTAAGTATAAAACATGTTAATTATGTTTTATATAACCTTAGAATGGTCAAATAAACTTCACAGAGCTCTTTAGTGAAGCTTGACTTCTTTCTTTCTCTGCATGCTCACTCTGTTCATGTTTTACTTTTCTGCACAATTTCACATCCCAGAGTCAAAGAAGCCAAATATTTAGGAGGGCAACCTGCCACAGGACCTCAATGAAAAGATAAATAAATAAGTTTTTAGTCCATAACCCACAGGGTTTAGAGTTTGTTCGTAATTTTTAGACAAAGCAGAAGAACTTCTTCCAGCTACACCTGGAGAAAGCTTTGGTACGCCTGTCAGAAAACCTCCTCTTCTTGTTCTTGCGTGTTTTGTTCTTTATGGCGGCAAAGATGGCTGCATCAAACGCTTCCTTCAAGTTCTTTTGCGTGAGCGAGGAACACTCGATGTAGTCCGTCGCCCTGATCTTTTCCGCCATGCTGCGGGCTCTGGAGCTCAGAATGGGCTTGACGTTGGATCGGTCCAAGTTGATGAGGACGTTCACATCCAGCAAAAGATCGGATTGAGTCCCAACGAGAACGATTGGCGAGGAAGGATTGTGAGCCCGGATATCTGCAACCCACTTCTTGGTGATGTTGTGAAATGAGGTGGGGTTGACCATGCTGAAGCACAGGAGGAAGACGTCTGTGTGGGCGTAGGACAGAGCTCTGAATTCATCAAACTCCTCCTGACAGGAACATAAACAAAGAAAGGATGTGTCAATTTGTATGCAGACGTTTTGGAGTGAAAGGGACTGAGTCACTGAAGAGTCGGGAAAGGATCAGTCACACATTGATGTACATGATGAAATCTTATAACTGAGTCACATATGGATGAAGCAATGATGTGGCACATTTTGTACCATCAACGTTCACCTAAAAAACCAAGATAACTGGAATTTGATCATGTAGGTTTTGTGTAACGGATGGAAACTCACAATATTGGGTAAAAATGGTGTGAGTTTGAAATATATCTCTTTGTGGTTGAAAAAGACTGTTTTAGTGTTGGTGATATACAAAAATAAGAAACAGTCTTACCTGTCCAGCAGTGTCCAGGAGCTGAACTTTGACCGGTGACCCTTCTACTTGGACCTGACCTGCAAATAAAGAAGTCGATTACAATTTAACTCACTTTTTCTGAGGCATTTCAAAGACAAAATACTTAATGTACATTTAAATAAAGAACACACAGACCCTAATGTGCATAAAAACATGACTTATAAACAATTGCCAGTATACACAATCTTTTATCTCTTCACATCTTGAGCAATAATGTTCTATAGCAACTTAAAAAACAACATTAAATCTATAATGTATTTGTTGTGAGTGGTCTTTAAATGCTAATCGAATAAATTGAAATTGAATTGAATTGAAATTGAAAAACATACGTTTGCAAAGTGTTTCACAGCAGCGTTCAATAACAGTGAATGAAAGACCCAGACAAGGGTAAGAACTAAGACTTGAACAATATAGTATACATTCATAAAGTAACAGTGTTTGATCTATTACTCTTTAAACTGTGACAAATTTTGGACTTAAGTCTGTTATTGTACATGAATCAGATTCAGAATCAGCTTTATTGCCAAGTATCTTCAAGAAACACACAAAGAATTTGATTTCGGTTTAAACTGTGCTCTCTATGTACAAAAAACAAGTATGAATAAGTATTAAATATCAAATATATAAAAGAACTGATACTAAGTAACTACAAATTAGAAATATAGAAAATTAAAAAAAAAAAGCAAAGAAAAAAAAGCTTTCAAGCAAATTAATGCTTGTTTTTATAACTCAACAAGCAACTAATTGACAAAATCACCTTCAAGAATTAAGATTTGCACTGTTTGTAAGATCAGTTAAATCCAAATATCCTTATGTATCCCACTTTTGGATTTTGTTTCAGAACATCTTGATTAAAAAAAACTCCTTCCATAAACATACATAGAGTAATTTAACTATTTAAATCATTTATTTTTTATACTGTTAAATATCACTGTATTAAATTAAGTTTTTAGGTGATTGAATGGAAATGTAGACTCACCAGAGAAGACATCAAAGCCTGTCTGCTGGTATTCTGTCGGGTATCCATTGGAGGTGTAGCTGATGATCATACTGGTTTTGCCCACAGCTCCATCTCCCACCAACATGCAGCTGATCACCTCCGGGTCCAGCTCGTCCTCCCGGGTCAGCCCGCAGGCTGAGGGGACTCGGGACTCGTGGTAGAAATAATCCATGTTAGGTGGCATGACGAGCCGAGCATTAAACCTCTAAACACAGACGCTTTTTTTTCTTTCTTCCTGGTCTCAGTGATTCTGGGTAATGATAAGTGCTGTTTGTCTGTCCTGTTCCTACTGAAGGAGACATGTGAGGGAGGGAGGTTTTAGGGACAAGTTAGTAACCAGACAGGTTGTGATTTGCATAGACACTCCCACCGAGACAAGGAGGAAAAAGAAGCTGGTGGACGGATTTATAGTCGTTTTGAATGATGCGATTAATTTGCAGTGGAAGTCAAGTTAAAGCTAAGTTCCTTGATATGAAATCTTAAAAACTTCTATTTATTTCCTTTGTATTTTTTTTTTTGTTAATATGCAACTCTTAAACACACAAAGGGGGATTGAGGCCACTTGAGAGCAAAGCAAAACAAAATAAACCAAACAAACAAACGAACAAAAAAGATAATATATTTTTTTTAATGTTGTTATGAGTAAAAATAAAATCCTGAGTTAAAAGTCAGAACTGTAAGAATAGATAAAATAAAACAGACATTATTATTATTATTATTATTATTATTATTATTATTATTATTATTATTATTATTATTATGGCCCTAATCCTCTATGGAAGAGAACTAGAGCCACTGGTATAAATAAATAAATAAATAAATAAATGAACTAGTCAAGGTCCAATATGTTTTTGTATTGTAATTCAGAGGGAAAAAAAAACAGAATTCTTAGTGAAGAGTCAATATTCTGAGATTTATGTCAGAATTTCTTAGTCCAAAGAATCTTAATTTAAAGTCAGAATTCTGAGTTTAAAGCCAGAATTACGAGATTAAAGACAGAATTCTGAGATTGAAGTCAAAACCTTACCTTTTTTCTCGGAATAGTTACCATAAACCCTACATTGGACCATAATTTAGTCAGTTTTTCACTGGTGACTCTACTCTGTGGAAGCCCATTACTGCCAGTTACAAAATAAAGGTGAAGACATGAGAATTTTTTGGGCCCACATAATGTCAAAACTTTAAAATGAAAAAAAGGCATAATTTTGACATGATGAAACAGTTTTTTTAATGAAAATAAAAATTAGCAAATAAAAAGTTGTAATTTTGACTCAAAGTCAAAATTTTAAGACAAAAATCAATATTTTGACTTAAAAAGTCAACATTTCGACTTTTTTCCCCTTTTACTTCAAAAATTTAGACTTCGTACGGGACAATATTTTTTTGAACAAATTCAGTTTTCTTTATCATATTTTGAACTGGTGGAAGTGGGCTTCTATACCAATTCTCTTCCCTATCTGTCTTATAAACAAGTCAAAAAGTTCCTCTTTTTTTCCCCTAATCCATTGTTTTTGATATATAGATAACTTTTTAGGGAAGGAAGAGGGAAAGAAAAATAAGAGCAACATTGCAATACTTATAAATGTAAACGAAAAAATCAAATTTACAATCATAGCATTTTATGACTAAATTCTACATCTCATATCATCCCCATGTTACTTTAAGACGAACTGCGCCCTCTACTGGCAGGTACAAGCACTGAAACATTATTGGTCACATGACTCCGTGTGTCACCTGATTCTCCGGGTCCACCCTGTGTTGTGAAGTCCGAAGCTAAGCTAGCCTTTATCATGATAACCTTAATTATTTAGATTTTATAAACTTAAAAATTTGCTGCCCTAGAAAATATAATATTTCCTTTATCCTGCTCTCAACCTTGGCGAATGCGTAGAGGGGGATAATTCGCTGATGTGCCCCCAACGGTTTGGAGTTGTGAGGGCTAGTTAGCTGTTTATCCATGTCGTTTTAGGATTATTTATTCAGCAGTGTTTTAATTCGTGGAGAAACTTTTGCATGTGAGGTTGAAAAGAAAAACAGTATACTCAACAATGGCTTCAATTCTTGACGAGTATGAGGACTCCCAGAACACCAGGCAGAGTGCGCAGCAGCGTAGCCGCTTATCATCAACCAACATCGGGCTGGCTCACTCAGGTAAGCCGCTGTCACTTCTGGAGGTGATACAGAGGGTTTGAAGTGTCTACAAACTCACGATTAAATCATGCATTCATGTTGATTAAGCATTTCATTGTCACTGAATTGGACTTTTTCCTTTACATCAGGCTTTGTGAATGTGAGGCTTGAGGAAGAGAAACCGATATTCAACAAGCAAAGGATCGATTTTACTCCACCCGAGAAGATAAACCACCTCGCAGTCTGCAACAATCAGCTCTGCATGAGTCTGGGAAAGGACACTCTGCTGAGGCAAATAACACTATCAGAAAAGCAGTGATAACAAATGCTCATTTCTGTTTGTATGACCTTGATTTGATTAGTTTTATGTTGTCTTTTCCACTGTGATTGGTGGTACTCATCTGGGGTTAAGCTGCTGATACTAATGTTTCATGTGTTTACACTTTACAGGATTGATTTGGCCAAACCTGATCAGCCAAATCAGACAGAATTAGGAAGGAAAGATGAGAGCAAAGTACACAAACTGTTCCTGGACCCTACTGGTGAGAAAATAAAACACTCTTTACTCTTCTCATTGATTATTTTACATCCTTCAAAACTTCGTACCATGATGATACTTCTACTTTTAATCTTGTTCTTCATTTCTAAAACTGTAGTTTCTCCCTTGTGCTCTGTAATCACAAGCCACCCCATTATCCAGTACATATGGGAAATGGATGTCAAAAAAAATGCATGCCAAGAAGGTTATACTTGGAGAAATGCTCATAATGAAACATAATAAATAACAGACTAGAAGTGAATCTTTGAGTGTCTCACAATTTGATTCATAATCAATTCTCACTTGACATGATTCTCAATACAGTGCTCAATAAGTGTGTTAATGAGGCAAATCATGACATCAAAACAACAGTTTGTATAGTTATTAGCAACTGATTCCAATGTTGCAAACACAATGGTAAACTCAAGACAAAAGGTACCACCTACTCATGCTAAACAAATAAAAATTACTTACTGTACAAGAAATAATACTGTTACATAAGGTATTGATACATCTGGTGGCTGAAAAAAATCATTAAGGAACTGAAATAACAAGCCCCTAAATTGAATTTGCGACATTGAGGGACACATCACAGGGAAAAAAAGGAGACACCTCTGTGGTGGAAATGGAGACCAAAGCAGCAGATGTAGTGAGAAATGAAGTTGTGTTGTTTCGTAGCCTGAAAAGTGGCGTTAAAAAGGATCAGAAAAACCACGTCTGCAAGGAAATCGCTGCAGCTGTCAGCAGCATAGATGAGAAAAGGGAAAAACATTGCATCTACACAGCCTTTGTTTACACTTCAGTTACTTAATCTGTGGTATCCTACTGTTAGGAGCCCTTATTATGACTTATTTCTATTCAGGTTAAAAAATATGGAAATATCACTGTTGAAATGAATTGCTGCTCTGAAAGTAGCTGCTGTCAGACTCCAACCCGAACACATCACAGACTGAGGAGTGAGTGGAGCACTTACCGGGTCTGCGTCAGTTTCAGGAACAAGTGACAGGAACAGACAAACCTGCACCGTGTCTGATGTAGATAATAAAACATTTCAAAATGCAGGAACCCAAACTGGTTAAGCTATAAACTTATATAATTCATCTACACTATGACCCTCAGGTAGACCAGAGAGTTATAGTTATTTCAAGCTGCTCAGTTGTGATCTCATGTAAATGAAAGTCTCTTGTCTTTTAGATTGATACCGATCTTGCGTGGATACGAGGGCCAATATCCCTTGCACTCCTACTCTTTCCGCTACAACACAAGTACCATGAATGCATCGTGTTTGAGAGATGGAGGAAATGTTGATAAAAAAGAAAAATGATTTTTGAATGTTGTGAATCAATCCAGAATCGTACATGATTAGAATCAAGATTCTTACATGATTCAATTTTTTTCCCCACCCCCTATAACAGACTGCTTGTATGTTAATTTTCTGATTACTTTTGCAGTGTCATTTATGTCTTTCTAACAGCAGCATCTTTATCCTCCTTCTCATTTTTCAACTGCAGGCTCCCATCTGCTGATCAGCCTGAGCACCAGTGAGTGTCTTTACCTTAACAGGAACACGCAGAAGGTGCGCAGTCTGTCCCGCTGGAGAGGCCACCTCATTGAGAGCGTGGGCTGGAACAAGCTGTTGGGCAGCGAGACCAACACGGGACCGATCCTGGTCGGCACCAGCCACGGGATCATCTTTGAGGCAGAGATCTCTGCGACTGAGGGCAGTTTGTTCAACACCAATCCAGATCAGTACTTCAGACAGGTCAGAATATGATAAGTGATGTATATCGTATCTGTTACAGCTTATACAGCCATGATGAGATATACCGCAATCAGTGTGCGTAATGAGACTTGAGATGCATCTCACAAATGAAATGTTAGTGATGCAGAGCGAGTGCAAACTACTATTTGTGGCATAAATATTCTTTGATGGCCCTCAAGTTTTACCTGTGTGTGGAAAACACTACATCTTCTTAATATGCAGCTTCTCAGGAACACCAACACTCTGCCTTTGTTAGGTCCACTCTCTGGAGGAGGATGGGAAACCTGCGCCCGTCTGCTGCCTGGAGGTGGAGCGCGGCCTGGAAAATAAGTACTTCATCATCGCCACCACCCGCAAGCGTCTGTTCCAGTTCGTAGGGAGGGTGGCTGAGGGCACTGAGCAGCAGGGCTTCAGCTCCATCTTCAGCCAGAACCAGGACCTGCTGCCCAGTTTCCAAGAGTTTCCAGCAAACATGGGCTACAGCGAGATCACCTTCTACACCTCAAAGCTTCGCACTTCGCCTAAGGCGTTTGCTTGGATGATGGGAAATGGAGTTCTGTACGGTCAGCTGGACTACGTCAGGCCAGATTCCCTGCTGAGCGATGTGCAGGTAATGCTGAAGCTGGTTTAATCATCCCCACATTCACCTTTGGTATGAATTCTGCTTATCAGTTCCTCCCGTGAATTTTCTGTGTACAAAAGAAGCTTCAAAGATTTTCTTTCAGCAACATTTTTTTTGAGTCTATAAGTAAATAAATATGAAATTGGCCAATGGATTTTGATATCTCTAGGTGTAAATGAATGAAAATAAGTAAAAATCACACATCAGACAACATTGATGTATTGTTTTATTGTATGTTATTGACTGAAGTTTGCCACCTGGCAAAGCTTTGAGTTGTTTGGAACGTTGAGCTTGCCATAGTTATGCTGAAGTCAGCCATGAGTCTCTGTTCCTGTTTGGATAACATTTACCTGTTAGTATTCTGACATTTATGAGTTTCAAGTATTGTTCACAATAAATTATCGTGATATTTTTCTATGGTGAAAACTGAAATTCTGTTCTAAAACCAAAGTTGAGTCAAAGTTCACAGTGCAATTTCCCAAGATAGTGTCACATTTTCTATAACATTTTTGGTACATTTGGAAATGTACAACAAGTTGAATGTACTGCATAGGAATATCTTGTGAGAGACAAATGCACATTTTTTTGTGAGTTCAGTTTTACAGCTTCTTAAGTAAAACTCTGAGCAGAATATCCTGAATTTCTTGGGAAACTTTGATCTATCACAGCTAAGATGGCTCAGGCAGAAAAGCCAATGTAAGGTCTGATGTCAGCGGTGTAATATAAAGAATTGATAAGGAGATCGTTAAGAATAAAAACCAATGATTGCCTTGAATTTTCCCTGTTTTTAATTACTTTCCTCCTTTACGTTAACACAGGTTTGGGAATACACTCCAGACATTGATTTAAGTACCAACAAGCCGATCTCCATCGTACTCACTCAGTTCCACTTCCTGCTGCTGCTTCATGACCGAGTTAAGGCCATCTGCACCCTGAATGGACAGGTGGTCTACGAGGACGTGTTCCCTGATAAATTTGGCAGCCTGAAAAAGATGATAAAGGACCCGATAGGCGGCTTAGTGTGGATCTACACTGAGCGAGCTGTTTTCAGGTACCACGTCCAGCGTGAGTCCAGAGATGTGTGGCAGATGTACATGAGCATGACCAAATTTGATTTAGCCAAAGAGTACTGCAGAGACCGGCCCGAGTGTATGGACATGGTGCTCGCTAAAGAGGCGGAGCACTGGTTCCAGAACAAGCGCTACATTGAGAGCGCAAAGTGCTACGCGCTGACGCAGAACTATTTTGAAGAGATAGCTCTAAAGTTCATCGAAGCCAAACAAGAAGATGCTCTGAAGGAGTTTTTGATCAAGAAGCTCAATAATTTGAAACAGAGTGAGAGAACACAGATCACCTTGTTGGTCACTTGGCTCGCTGAGCTCTACTTGAACCGGCTCGGTCAACTAGAAAGTGATGGAAACTCCGTCATCTTCCAAGAGACTCGAGAGGATTTTCGCAACTTCCTCAGTAACTCCAAGCACAAAGAGTGTCTGTACAACAACCGCAGCACTATCTACGACCTGTTGGCCAGCCACGGCAACGTAGACGACATGGTTTACTTCTCCGTCGTCATGCAGGATTACGAGAGAGTGATATCTCACTACTGCCAGCACGACGACTTCAGCGCCGCTCTGGAGGTCCTTTCAAAGCACTGCGATCAAAAGCTCTTTTACAAATTCTCCCCAGTGCTCATGCAACACATTCCCAAGAAAGTTGTAGACGCGTGGATTCAGATGGGCAAGCGGCTGGATCCAAAGAAGCTCATCCCGGCTCTGATGAACTACAGCCAGATGGGAAGCACCCAGCAGATCAACGAGACCATCCGTTACATGGAGTTCTGTGTGTATGAGCTGACTGTGACAGAAGAGGCCATCCACAACTACCTGCTGTCACTTTATGCCAAGTACAAGCAGGATTCACTGCTGTGGTATCTGGAGCAGGCAGGAACACACGCCTCAGAAATCCACTACGATCTGAAGTACGCACTCCGGCTGTGTGCAGAACACGGCTACCTCAGGGCCTGTGTCCTGGTTTATAGGATCATGGAGCTTTATGAGGAAGCAGTGGATCTTTCTTTGCAAGTAAGAAACTGCAGATTTAAGTATCAATCTCCTTACTTAAGATGATTCATGATTCACTTTTATTCAATCCAGATCACATCTGCAGAAAAATGTTATCACAAAGCTTCAGCAGAATTGGTCAGATGTTTCTAATTTGCAGTATATTTACTGTTTATAGGTAGATGTCGATTTGGCCAAGTCGTGTGCAGACCTGCCTGAGGATGACGAGGAGCTGAGGAAAAAGCTTTGGCTGAAGATCGCCCGTCACGTTGTGCAGGAGGAGAAAGACGTGAAGAAAGCCATGAACTGCCTGTCCAGCTGTAACCTGCTCAAAATTGAGGACATCCTGCCCTTCTTCCCAGACTTTGTCACCATTGATCATTTTAAGGTGCGTACCCAAAGCCCTTTTTTACATTATTAGTCTCCAACAGTGCTGAAACGAAGCTCTGCAGTCACTTTGTCTGTTCCTTTGAATACCTGAACAGTGTATTATTGTTGTTGTCTTTGTTGTTGTATTGGTTAAAGTATGTTCTTTGTCTTGCTCAGGAGGCGATCTGCAGCTCTTTGGAGGAATACAACCAGCACATTGAGGAGCTAAAGCAGGAAATGGAGGAGGCCACAGAAAGTGCGAAACGCATCAGAGAAGACATCCAGGAAATGAGGAACAAATATGGGGTCGTGGATTCCCAAGAAAAGTGTGCGTCATGTGACTTCCCGTTACTCAACAGGCCTTTCTATCTGTTCCTGTGTGGACACATGTTCCACTATGACTGTCTCTTCCAGGTAACAATCCAGGTCTAATTATATTCTGTACAACATAAACATGTACATGAATGTAATGTAGTAGAGTTTTGGTCTAATAAGAGATTTTATGTGCCCTGTCCACCAGGAGGTGACCCCTCACCTGTCTGTGTATAAACAGACTCGTCTGGAGGAGCTGCAGAAGAAACTTGCCTCCACAACACAATCCTCCAAGTCACGCCACCGCACACTGACAAAGGACGAAGGAGACACGTCCAGCCTGGGAAAGGGCAGCGCAGGATCAAGTCGTGAGCAGATCAAATCGGACATTGATGACATCATTGCTTGCGAATGCGTTTACTGCGGCGAACTGATGATCAAATCCATCGACAAGCCTTTCATTGATCCTCAGAAATTTGAGGAGGAGAAATCCAGCTGGCTGTAAAGTCATCCTCTTCCTCTGTATATGTGAAAAGACATGAAAGTCTATCATTTATATGTCTATGAAACTTCCCCATTGGTTGTGCTGAACAGTTTTGTGGATCTAAACTTCACTGGATTACGTGTTGAAAGTGCCTACTGCAGAAAATTGCTTCAGTTCTTTACAGATTACACTCTTTTCGTTGGCAGTATTTGAAGCTCATTTAAAGGCATGCGAACTTTGTACAGGAATATGTTGTAAATGGTAGAAACTGGAATGATTTGAGAAGATCTTGGAATGTAAAGAATTACCAGGACTGTACAGTGCGTGAACTCTACCTGACCTGCTGACTATAAAGGCAGGAAAGATTCTGAAAGCTCCAATCTGATGAAACTGCACTAAACAACTGTTAACTCAGTAGATCATGCACTTTTTTTATTTTGGAAACCTTCATTTAGACAATATCTGTGATTCATTTGCTAAGTTTGATCATCTGCCCTTCAGCTCCACATTTAAAGGCCTGAAAAACCACATTTAATGACTGTTTTGCAATCCAACTGTGCCCGATTAAAGCTTGTTATTAATGTCTCGTGTGTTTTTTTTTTTAAGTTTCATATTTAACATTTTAACCGTTTGTTGAACTGAGAAATCAACAAACTTTTTTTGCAGTGCCATTGAATCTAAATCTCCTCAGTTGAAAATATTAATTATATCATACACAATAACACACACATACGTAGCATAGATTTAACTTCAAGTGGTAGTTTATTTTATTATATTGAGTGAAACAAGTGCAATACAGGTGAAATACATGAATATGTGCAATGAGAGGAGACAAGAATAGAGATAAATAGAACTGAGAGTTCAACAAAGACTAAACAATCATAAGCAGCAAAGAGGTTGCAGTGTTTGGTTTTTAGTTTGCATTTTATGATGAAGTATTTTGGTATTTTAGAATCCAAGCAATTTGTTTTCCTTTTTTCCCTGAGATGCAATATTTTATGATTTTTATGATTATGATTTTGGATAAAAGAAGGGAAAAAAAGAGAGAAAAGAAAAACAGGGAACAGACTGTGAATGTCAAATACAGAAAATAACTCACGAGGACTAGGTCATATAATGATCCCAAAAAAATAAATAAAAAAGTTACCTAATTTTTTGAAATTTATGCTTTATTTTATTTGGGGGAATCAACCACAAATCTATACAAATATATCACTTGATAAAAGTAACAGAGCCTTAATTTCTAAAGCCCCCGGTACCTAAAACGGAGTTCCTTTTCTGATGACGTAAGACGTTGCTCGGTAATCTTCGGAGTAGACAGGCGCTACTAATCAACCTCGGAAACGCATCGATGAATGTTTATATGTATGTATAAAAGGCTCTAAATGGCATAAATTGCGGTGTAGACTTCACGTAGAGGGTGAAAAACAGTGTTAGGAATTCAAATCGCGTTTATCTTTCCCAAGACGTCAACAGTAAACGAGTGTTGGTGTGTCGGTGATCGATTGCAGCGCCTGCTCCTTGCTGTCCCCTCGCCATGGCGTCGTGTCTGTGCTCTCTCAGTAACAGAAAGTGGCCGCCTCTCTGCCGCTGCTGCTGCTGCCGACTCAAAGCTCACAGACTCGCTCGGCGCCTCAAACCGCCATTTTGGAGTCAGAGAACCGAGAGTCGGCAGCAGCGAAGAGAGAGGCGAAAAGGGGGGACACGGGGGCCGAGGTGAGAGACTCCGTGCTGGTTGTTATGGCGAAGGAGCAATGGGGGAAGATGGCCGGGAGGGAGAGAATTAAAACATGGGGATCATTCGTTCACCAGGCAACCGAGTCCCCGCTCGTGTCCGCTACAAGGATACGAGAGGCGCGGGCGGAGGGCCTAACTGTCGCTGCATCACGACTAGCCTGTCTTATTATCACCACTTTACCTATATCATATCTAAATACATTGTTTAGGCGGGGAGGTGGTGGCCTTAAAGAGACAGGGCCGATTTGAATACTTCATATTAATGGTGCGACTGTGTCAAAATGCCCTAATATATGATAAGCTGAGCTCAATGGAGAAAAGCAGGAGATAGCGAGGAGACACTAGCATTGAAACAATAGGGCTGAGGATGTAGATAAGATCTTATAAGTGTAATCTTCACAGTTATGGGTACAGTTAGCTGTCAGTGTAGGTAAACCCGCACCTTGACCCTGTACTATCGTTGATCGAAGTCAATGCTGTCTGGGCTTTTACAGCAAAGCGGCTAACGGTCGTTAGCTCCCATGCTACATACAACACAGTTCAAAATCCTATTTAGCACCAGAGCCTGGCTAACACTAGCTCAGAGATGCTAACAAGCTACAGATTCACTGCTAAGCCAAATCTATGATAAACAAAAATATCCTCACGTTAAATAGTGTATTTTTTATAGGAAAAGACGAACTTTTAACTCTGTTTACATGTTTACCTAATCCCCACAGAAAACAGTGAAGTTTCATCAGAAAACAGTGCATATGTAGATTCAGTGCAACAGAAATTAGTTTACTGCACAATTTTCACTGAAAATATAACCATATAGAATCTCTCAAGAAGGATTTACTGAAAGCTTAATCTTAAATATCATAACTCACCCTTAGTTGCTGAAATAAAACCATTTAAATCCACCTTGTCTGACTTTTCAATACATGTAATAGCTAATACAAGAATGACAGAGAGTAAATAAAATTTCCAACCCACTTGATATGCATTGAAATTGTAACAAGAAACTAAATACTAGTGGAAAGAAAAATTTGATACAGATCCAATACAGAATACATCCAGGGCCAGTATCACTGATATCATTTTTTACTTAGAAAATCAGCTTGTCAAAATTAATCAAGAATAACTTGCAATCACTAAAACTAGGGATGCACCAGTACCACTTTTTATCACACTGAGTGCAAGTACAAGTACTTAGATTTGAGTACTCATTGATATCGAGCACGGATCTGAATACTTCACATCATCAAAATTTTTTAATTAGAATAGTACAACTTCTAATGTGACTTTGAATATATCTTTTATTTTCTCACACTCTCATTTTAACAAATGAAATGAAGACCATGATGCACCTGCACATGTTGCTGACATTTTAACAGTCAACAGTCCTCTACCTGGGCGCCAATGACTAGACAACTTGCTTATAGTGGTATTTATTGTCATCGTACTCGGAGTACTTTTAAAAATATGAGTACATCAGCGTGGTATTGACAAGGATACTGAATATCAATACTGTGCATTCCTAACTAAGGCTAATATTTCTGTTCAAGAATGAAAGTAAAAAAAACACATTTTTCAATCTGAAAATAATCACATGCTTACTGCTTTTATGTATTAAAAGTAAGTTTGATATCAAGGATATGAACAGTTATTATATCCCTGCATTAAATATATTATGATTTAACAGCTTGCTTATAGTGGTAGATCTTATAGAACTAATATATTTCAGAAATGTACTTATAAATTTTAGTATTGTTATAATGATGCAAGTATTGATCAATACTGATACTGAATACTAGAGATGCACCAATACAGTTTTTTCAGGGTTCATACCGATAACAATTATTTGCAGTGAAGGAGGCTGATAAACAATATTTAGCTGATAATCATTTGCAGTAAAAGTGGAATCAAAATTTTGAAAAAATAAAAACTCCAACACTTAACGTTGTTTAAATGCCTGTGAGCACATTTTTTTTAAGGAACTATAAGGAATTTCTACATGAGCTTGAAAAAGTCACATCCCAAGATAGATGCCTGATCATAATCGAAAACTTAAAATGAGATTTTTTTCTTTCCTCTTAATTCTAAGTGCTATTCCTAAGCTTCTTGGTCAGGTCAAGTAGAACTGAATTGATTTCTAACACGTTGAAGTTTCGATGATACCATGCTGGCTGACAAAGTATAGCGGTTTGTGTAACCAATCAGATGGTTCTGTGAGTAGGACAGTGCTGGAGGCAGAGAGGTGATTGGCACAGCTGCACAAGAGTCAAAATAACCCAGTTTTAGATTGATCTTGTATTGGCCAATTACTGCAGAAAAAGACCAATACTGATATGCATCAAAATGCCAATATCACAGATTATTGTGTATCCCTACTAAATGCAGTTTTAAAAGTATGATGCAAGCACTGACATTTTCTTTAATATTATACATTTTGAAAATTGCATTGAATATTTAATCTACAAAACAAAAGCTTTTATTCAGTTATCACATTTATGACATTGCACAGGGTCTCTGCACATCCTTAAAAAGTCTTCAATTCATCATCTAAAATCAAGGCCTAAAAATGTCTTATATTCATTAAAAATGTTATACCCTGGTCTTAAGTACATTACTCAAAGGTCTTAAATTTGTCAGGGCAGGACAAGTTAATGGCACATATTTGTCTCCCTTTCTCGTGAGACTTTTGGAGACAGTGATACAAAGAGGCTACTTTCTCACAAGCTGATATGAACTGTTTTCTGCATTCTAGCTAATCAGTCTTCAACAATGGTTAATTAATTCATTGAGGGTTGACTGGTTGATTTCTGTTTGGATAGTAATGCATTGGGATCTCACAACCTTCTCCTGTATTTATGCTGTTTATGGTCTTAAACTTCATTCAAGGAGGAATTAAAAAGGTCTTTAAATGTTTATTTTGACTTGCTTAAACCTGCAGATATCTTGTTGCACTACAGGATGAACCCCCCTGTTATTAAAACAACAGTTTTTCATGTCAGCAGTAATGTTTGACTGTTTTTTGTTCTTTTGTAGGGGTTGTCACCTTTGTCTGATTATTAATCTTGAAATGAAGAATTACGGCATCCCTGACTAAAAAGGTTAGTCTGCTGTTTATATCACATTTTGCTGATGTTGTGCTTGTGCTATTCTGCAAATATGACATGTAGACAAAGTGTCTGTTGCCATGTAACTTGAGATGTAGGAAGTGATTGAAAAGATACTCTCACGACTTCCAGACACATTCTCTTTGTGTTATCAACCTTTGTTTTTGTCTATACTCAGGTGAAATGCTAATTAATAGCCAAGTCTTACTCATCCCAACGTAAGCATTGTCCTGTGCTGCTCCTTCTGACCTTGAGACATCTGCCTCCCTCTCTCTTGTTCTCCTTTCCACTTCTCTCTCTCCAGTAAAAGTTGCTGCCCTGCTGGGCAGAGCTGTCTGTGCTGCATGGCGTCAGGGCAGGGTGGCCGGCCGGAGGTTGGATCATTAGGGAGCTCCGGCCTGGCCAAACCTCTCTACCTGCAGCGCTTGGAAAGATCTCTGAGGTTGGACTCTTTCCTGCGCCAGACTGCTGCTGTTTTCAACAGAGACATTACCAGGTAGAGTGGAGATGGAAAGAGCTGGTTTTGCTTTAATCTACTTCCAGTTTATATCACAGTTTAAAGACTCCTCTTAATGTGGTGTAGATGTTAGTGTTGTAGATGTAATTGTTGTCATATGTGACGCGTCGGCTTCACATGCTCATATTTCTTGTGTTCCAGTGATGGCAATGATGATAGCGATGAAAGTGATAGTGCTCTGGGGTCAGGACTTTCCCTGGACCCCTCCACTCAACACACAGCATTGACAGTGAAGACTGAGCCATGTGAGGAAGAGGATGGGCTGGTGGAGGGGAAGCCCCTCAATGGAGTTCTGCTGCAAGATAAAGGTAGTACATTTACAGACATAATAAAATATTATGAACTTGCACATACACACCCTTATCAGTGTTATTCAGCTGTTTATTTCAGATAATAATCTTGTAGGATTTTCTTTCTCCGCAGATCAAAAAGCAGATAAAGCTAGTTTTTACAATTTCTCCAAGCTCAAGAAGAACAGGAAGTGGCTGAAGGTATGTTGATATTCATTATTCCCATATTTAAATCTTTACATCACACACAATAGGTGAAGACTATTTTACAGCTTTTCAGTGTCTACCTCCTTT
The DNA here is from genome assembly GCA_008086565.1 of Thalassoma bifasciatum. Classification (NCBI taxonomy): domain Eukaryota; kingdom Metazoa; phylum Chordata; class Actinopteri; order Labriformes; family Labridae; genus Thalassoma; species Thalassoma bifasciatum. Next base: position 22,331 of record RPOG01000918.1, read on the forward strand.
TCTCATACTGTGTATATAACTACATGTCCATGTGCTTCCTCTCAAAGCATTCATCTTTTTCTTATCTCCCACAGAATATCCTGCTGACTGACGACACCACTGACTCTGACACAGATTCAGATGACTCCGACTTCTGTTTATCTCGGGAGGAGCTGCACGACATGCTGAGGCTTCATCGCTTCACCAGGCAGCATCAGAGCAAGTTCCACTCTGACCGAGAGGTAAAAGCTCAAACAAATCAGCACAAAGCCGAGAAACAACTAAATTACACCTGAATGGATATTTGTTGAGTGCTGTCATCATAATGATTGTTTTTTAAATTTGTGTATCTTTTCTTGCAGCTTCACCAATATCAGTATTACAGCACCGGTCTCCTCTCCACTCATGACCCCTTCTATGAGCAACAGCGCCACCTACTGGGCCCAAAGAAGAAGAAAATCAAAGATGAGAAGAAATTTAAAGGTACAGTCAAGAAAAAAAACAGTTTGAATAAAGTGATTGTCATTTCTCTCTGGAAAATAACCATCAAGTTTTGCTATGATTTAAAAAAAAGTTTCCTTGCTTTTAATTCCCCAGCCAAACTGAAAAAGGTTAAGAAAAAGAAGAAACGTGGTGAGGGAGATTTTCCGGAGGAGGGGCGTCAGTATGTCACAAAGATCTTTGCAAAGTTTTCCCATGATGCTCCGCTGCCCATGGTGAAAAAGAAACACCTCACTATTGAGCAGCTGAATGCGCGTCGTCGCAAGGTGTGGCTAACCATCGCTAAGAAGGAAATCCCTAAGGTTAGTCTACACTACACTGAAAGAAAGGTGGTTAGAAAATGAAAAAATGCCTCATAAATGTATATGTTTGGTGAAGAATCAAATATTTTTCATGTTTTCCTTTTCCTGCTTTCATTGTAGACATTCAAACAGAAGACATCTGCGAAGAACTTAGTACTGACTAATGCTAAAAAGGTAAGATAAACATTCTTTCTCTGTTACCTGAAAGAGATGTGTCAAAAATTCTTTATTACCTGGTTGCCTCATGATAAGTTGTAACTAGATTAAGATATTGATTTTGTCTCTGTCAGCTGGCTCATCACTGTATGAGAGAAGTTCGACGTGCAGCCATCCAGGCCCAGAAGAACTGCAAGGAGACGTTACCCCGCGCTCGCCGCCTCACCAAGGAGATGATGCTTTACTGGAAGAAGTATGACAAAGTGGAGAAGGAGCACAGGAAGAGGGCGGAGAAAGAGGCGCTGGAGCAACGTAAACTGGATGAGGAAATGAGAGAAGTAAGTGATTCAGATATGTTTACTTTAAAAATCGATATATCGTTCCATACATGTCTGTCTTGCAACTTTTGTCAATTAATGCACCCGTGAAAGCTATTTTCTGTTTTTTTCTGTCCCAGGCAAAGCGTCAGCAGCGTAAACTGAATTTCCTCATCACTCAGACTGAGTTGTATGCTCATTTTATGAGCGGCAAAGCTAGTATGGGGGGTCCAGACGAAGACAAGGCTCAGGAGGAGATCCTGAGTAAGCTTGATGACACTGCAGGACAGAGACAGATTGACATTGGAGGAGGTGTAATGGTCAACATGGGACAGGAGGACTATGGTATGTTCATTCTGTTCCTGAATTAGTTAGTTATTTATCTTTGTATTATTTTTTCTGCATCTCAAGTTGTTTTGTCAGGGAAATGAATGCTAAATGGACAAGTTAAACTCACATTTGATGGTTTTAAGCTTTTACTCTATTCACATATTTGTGTCTTTGTGATTTCAGATAGTGAACACTACAAATCCCAGGCCTTGAGGAACGCCAAAGAAGCCTACCAGATCCATCAGGAGAGAGTATGTTGACGCGATCACATCCTCAAACCTGCTCTCACCCCTCGTAAGCTCAGAAACTTCTGCTGACTCCGCCGATGTCTCCTATCTCTTTCCGTAGACGCGCATGTTTGACGAGGAGGCTAAGGACAGCCGCAGTGCGTCGCTACACACAGCTTGCGGCTCCTCCTCAGGCTCCGGGTTTGGCGAGAGCTACAGCCTGTCGAACCCATCCATTCACGCTGGTGAAGAAATCCCTCAGCCGAGCATCTTCAACGGCAAATTAAAAGGCTACCAACTCAAGGGGATGAACTGGCTGGCGAACCTCTATGAACAGGTACTGGAGCTGGGAAATTAATAACAAAGTAGATTAAATCCCAATATGTCCCGCAGTAGTATTCTAATCACAGACAGTGCAATATTTCTTTAACCTGAACTATGTCAGAATACCAGATACATTTTTTTAGGGCATGGAGTATACACCCATTTCTGCTGAGGCCATGTGAAAATTCTTTGTATGTTTTAACGGAGAAACAACACACCAATAACGCTGAATCAATTTTCTTTACTGTTGCTAGATGTATTATAAATGCAGCCAGACTTTTTTGTGATTCAGGCCTTTTTACCTTCAAGGTTTGTCTTTCACACACACATTTTTTTGAACTGCACTCAAACAAAGAGCGAAAGTGTTGAAAACTGTCTTTGCAAAAGCTAAAATCCAACGAATGATAAGTGGCAAAACCATCAAGAAGTAGCAATAAAATTAAGTTTAATGAAGAAAAAATGGTCAAATAGCAGCAGGAATGGTTGGAAAGGGAGAAAAATTTGAGTGAATACTTGGAAGATGGTCCGAAAGTAGCAAAAACTTTTCAGATTCCTGATATTTCCTGTAATTTCTGTTAAAAACATCCTTTTATTACTGATCTTGTGTAGTATTATAATTTTCTTAGGCATTATCTGTCAGCCATAATCATCAGTATTTCAATAAAATTAGGCTTAAATAATTCACTTTGCGTAAAATGAGTCTGTGTAATATTTGGGTGTCACTTTCTCAAACAAGTGACCCAAAGTATTTAATTTTTTCATATTCTACTTTTTAGATGTACCTGTACATGAGTTCTTTTTTGGACCGTTTTAATGAAAATCCTACTTTCCCCCGCTATTTCTTATTCAAAATGAGGATTATAATGTAGAACATCCTCTTCAATAAAGCAATTGATATCAACAACATAAGATGGGGAGCTTAGTAATAATTGCACAATAAATCACAGTTTTGATATAGGGAAAAATATTCACAATCACAGGACTTGTTTGGATGCCTGTGTTTGATGAGTTGTTATACTTCTTCACCTATTTTTTTTCTTTTACAGTTTTACATGGTGGCCTTTCACAAACACATGATTCTGTATTACTTTGTGCCTTTTCCAGACACACTGAGTGATTTGTCTTCTGTTTTTGCTTCTTTCTCTTCAGGGAATCAATGGGATCCTGGCAGACGAGATGGGTCTGGGGAAGACGGTGCAGAGTATCGCTCTGTTGGCACATCTGGCAGAGGTGAGCAAGAGCATCAGAACATGATTAACTAGCTTTTTGGATCAGTCACCTGTCACAGCAGCTGAAAATCTCATCCTTTATTTATCTGTTTATCTGCTCAGAGAGACAACATCTGGGGCCCATTTCTCATCATCTCTCCTGCGTCAACTCTCAACAACTGGCACCAGGAGTTCACCCGCTTTGTGCCCAAATTTAAGGTGAGAATCCGCAACCCTGGCGATGAGCGAACATTCAAGCGGACACAGCTGCGAAAGCATTTAACTACTCTTTCAAACCCAGCTGTGTCCCCACTTGAGAGAAATCCATCTTTGAACTATCAAGATTGAAGAGCTCACAAGGGGGCAGTGTTGCATAAGCACAGCTTGTGTTAGCACATGACTCAAAAGCTGTTAATGCTTTTGTTGTTGGGTCTAAACTTTAAATAATCTTGCACCAGGTTTTTGAGGCACCATTTATCAAAGACATCAAAACGTCCACTATGGTTACATGCACACACTGTCCCACACTCACTCACTCATTATAGTATACTATACATAACTATTTGACGCGCTCAACTCTCAACTATGCCCGCTTTCTCCACAAGTTTAAAATAAATCAAACCCAGTCTGTGTTGCTAATGAGCTGTGAAAAGAGCCTATTACACAATTTAGAGATAAGCTTCCTGAACACTCAAAGCAAGACTGACTGAAAACAATGGAGCACCAGCGAGTGATGACTGATGTAATGATGTGTAAATCTTTTCACATTATATTGTACATCAACAGCTCAGCGACAGAGGCAGTGATTCATGATTCATGCCTGGATGCCTCCTCTGGGAACATCACCCAGCTCTGTTTTTGTTTCACGGCTTAGTTTGAATGTAAAGTGATTAAGAAAAGTTAGAATTCATGTCAAATGGATTCACAAAATTAAGTTATCATTTTGGTTTGATTTATCTTAACCTGGTTAACTCTTTTCTTTTTTTTTTAAAGGTGCTGCCGTACTGGGGGAATCCTCATGATCGCAAAGTGATCCGAAAATTCTGGAGCCAGGTAAAGAAAAGCTGCAGCGAAACAATAGATGGTTTGTTTGGAAAAAAGATGCTCGGGATGAATGGTTCCAAAAGTTTTTGGGACCAAAGATAATCAACCCCCTGCCATGAAAATACACAAATAGGCCAATCCATAAACACTCAAAAACAAACAGAAAATGCCTAAGATACTTAATTTAGCTGAGCTTTAGGAAATTAGACCAACTTTGTGCACATGTTAGTGTCTCCTGTATAAATCCACCAACACTGACACTGTCGTCATTCTGACTTGGTGACCTGGTGGCTACAAAGAACTTTCTTTTTGCATGTCTTTATATAAAATTGAACCTCTTTCAGTTTTTACTTTTGCAATAATGGAAGAATCAGAATCAGAATCCTTTCATTGTCATTGCACAGTGTACAACGACACTGAGCAGCATTCGAATCACTCAGAAGTGAAATATAAAAATATATTTAAGACATTAGAAAATAACTATTTAAAAGTGACAGGCAGTGGTGCAAAAAAACAAACAAACAAGTGTTCAAATATAAATAGAAGATATGTGCAAAAAAGAGGATATGTATGTACAGTGAACAGTGTTTGAGCTATTGCACAAGAAATATGCAGCTGTGAATAGTTTCTGATTTTGGGACCCCTTATCAGTGTTTTGCAACCCCCCAGGGGCCCCCACCCCCCATTTTGGGAAGCCACAAAAGATAAGCTACCAAATCAAAATCCCTAAATCGATGGCTGAAGCACAAAACCTCCAATCTGAAAAATTCACTTTTTTGAGAAAACTAAAAAAACTTCTTGTTTTCTCACAGAATGCTATTTTTTTTAAGTATACTCAACACATAATACACTGTTTTGGACTATATTACTGTACTATTGTGTTATCTCTACTATGTGTATATGCAATACAGGCTAAGTATTTTTGCCTCACAAAGTGCAGATATGAGGTTTTGCGCTTTGGCCATCGAAATGTTACTCAAAGTAACAATTCCACTTTTTATATGGAAAAAATATAATGTGTGAGAATACATATATGAACAATAAAAGAAAAGGATAACAGGCCCACAAAAAGAAACAAAGCTTTGTAATAGATAAAGGGTAACGTTTCCTGCCATTCAAAATACAAAAAAAGGGAAATTACATAGAAAAGTAGATAACTGATCAGTTAATACAAAGATAAAAGGGACCACAAATGTTTCGGTGCATTAAAGTATCCATCTAGCCACTCACTTGTTTTAGATGTTGGTATCTTGAATCTTCCGCCATAACTTTGTCTCTTTGTCCAAACAGAAAACCCTTTACACTCAAAACGCACCTTTCCATGTGGTCATCACGAGCTACCAGCTGGTTGTTCAGGATGTCAAGTACTTCCAGAGGGTCAAGTGGCAGTACATGGTCCTGGATGAGGCTCAGGCACTGAAGAGCAGCAGCAGGTACATCATTTACATGGCTGAGAATACAGTAACACTTCACTACACATCAAACAAGTCACCAAAACACTGCAAATCAGTTTTCTTCTTACTCCAGGTTTCCTGCACATCCTTAAAGGTGTCTTAAATTCATGTATCTAAAGCTAAGACCTTAAAAAGTCTTAAAATGTTATATTCTGGTCTTAAATAAGTTACTATCACAAAGGTCTTAAATTTGTCAGGGCAGGATTTTTCAGTGTTGTATTGTTTTTCTTTTTTTTGCACGACTTTTAGAGAAGAAGATATAGAGTGGATACTGTCTTACAAGCTACTGATTTAAATGATCTGCATCCTAGCTGGGCAGTCTGTGACTATGGGTCATTGTTTGCACTTTGACATACAGCCGTTGACCAGCGAGCACAGAGTATCACTTTATGTTTAAAAAACAGAAAAGTAAACTGGAATGAGTCTCATTACACGTGCTATGATTTGGTTGTAGTATAACAGTATATCCCAACCATCAACTATATTTATAGTGTTTTTGGCCTTAGATTTCATTCAAAGGGGCATTAAAAAGGTTTTAAAAAGTCTTAGATTTAACTTACCGCAACCTACTCTGTACTTGGTCACATCAGTGGAGCCTTACTACAATATTCAACACCTATTGGTTGATTGTCCTGATTAAGACCAAGTTATTTTGTTATTTTCAGGGCTGATCTTCTCTATTCTTGCTTCTGCTTCTGCTTGGCTGCAAAGCTACTATTGGTAATAATCAGAGGAAACAGTCGCGACAGTTATTCCTGTGAATGATTTGAGGCCCATTTTCACCCTCATGTTAGTAAAACTTAGATTATTTTCTCTTGTAAGAGGGGTTTTAATGTTCTACGTCTGATAGTAGCTCTAAATTTTTATTGTTGGGAGTTACAGTTTAATGGTAGCAGACTGATAATTTCCCTTTGTGCGTTTTCAGTGTTCGGTGGAAAATCCTGCTTCAGTTTCAGTGTCGAAATCGACTCCTGCTCACGGGGACGCCGATCCAGAACACCATGGCTGAGGTGAGCGATCTGTGTGTGTTCGTGCGTCTGCATTTGTGTGCGTTCATGCAAGCGGTGGATGAATGTGTGTGTGTTATTCCTGTCCCTCAGCTGTGGGCCCTGCTGCACTTCATCATGCCCACACTGTTTGATTCCCACGATGAGTTTAACGAGTGGTTCTCCAAGGACATCGAAAGCCACGCCGAAAACAAGTCTGCCATCGACGAGAGTGAGTTCAACCCTCTCAGATTCTGCTTTGAGCTTTTGCTCATTTTTTCCAGGCAACAACACGGAATATTTGTCCATTTATTTATGCGGAAATTCTGTCTTTTCTGTGCCAGCATTGAAATTTTATCGCTGCTCACTGATGCGTGTGATGTGCTCCGTAGCTAAATAATAATGATGTTTGTGTTTCAGACCAGCTTTCCAGATTGCACATGATCCTGAAGCCTTTTATGCTGCGCAGAATAAAGAAGGATGTGGAAAATGAGCTGTCAGACAAGGTAGGGGAGTAAAGTTCTCAGCTGTGTTTGCTGATTTAGTGGATTTTATTGAAATTCAAGTGATTTGAATCGTGGCTCTTTATGGGAAAAACAGTAGTTTCTGGTTGGAGTCATTTGTATTGAACAGTATTGGGTTTGAAAATGGGACACTCTTTTCAGTGGGCTCTGCAGCTCTTACTCGTTCCTCTTCTGTTCAGACCTGCACCCAGCCTGCACACCTCATTAACGCAGAAAGCGCCGTAATAAGCTGGTGAATGATGCTTGTGCTGGCAGATCCTCTTGACAGATGCTGGACTCGGGGTCTCTCGCTGTCACACACAGAACACACATTCTCACTCACACGCTGTTGGAGTCTCCACACACACAGACAGAGTTCACGGCTCCCACACATCTGTCTTTTTCACACCCCCCTCACACCCACACGCTGCCCTGCCAGCCCACTTCCTCCTCCACCTCCTCTTCTTCTCATGTTGGTTTCTCTTGTTTGGTCTACACGCTGAAGCCAACAGTAACCAGCAGAGTTCACTGGTGGTTCACGGTTTGGTTCTTGTGGTTTGTTGCTGTTGGGTTTCGCTTCTTTCATCTGACAATACAAGAGTTAAAATTTGATGTGTGTTTGAGGAATGTGGGTCCAACAGGGCATGGAGTATACACCCATTTCTGCTGAGGCCATGTGAAAATTCTTTGTATGTTCTAACGGAGAAACAACACGCCAGTAAAGCTGAATCATTTTTCTTTACTGTTGCCAGATTTATTATAGACTTTTTTTGTGATTCAGGCCTTTTAATCTTCAAGGTTTGTCGTTCACACACATTACGGCTGAACTGTTTATCGTTTTCTGATCGAAATCGCAATTTCGGACATCATGATCATGTGATCATCAAAGCTGCAATTTTATTTTCTCCTGATCTGTTGTCACCAATGACTGTATATAGATTATTATACAGTCATTATACAGTCATTATACAGTCTATGGTTGTCACTTGTTCTACACACACATCCTTTGAGTGTAAACATGTTCGGAAAGATCCTTTTTTTCTTGGAATTGTTGAATTTTTTTTTTTTATTTTATTATCGCTTTTTTAACATTTTGTTTTTTCAGTCATTATAACTGAAAATGTGATTAAAAAGTCCAGTTTATAAATGGAAAGAATTGTATTTTAAGATCAGAAATTCCATTTTTCATCTCAAAAGCTTTTTTGATCTCCAAATTTTACCTTTTATTTAATAATGTTGTTTCAATTTCTCATAATTTTGACTTAGAGTTTTGACTTTTATATCGAAATTTCAACTTTTATTTAAAATATTGCCTTTACTTCAGAATGTTGACGATTAAGCTGAAAATTTTGACTGTTTATCTTAGACTTTTGTCTCTTTCTGAAAATTTTGACCTTAAATGTGAAAGTTTAGACTTTATTTTTACATAATGTTAAATTAATTTCTCAAAATTTGGACTCTTATCTCAAAATTTGAACTTTTTTTCTCAAAATTTTGTCTTTGCTTCTCAAAATTTCCACTTGTACTTCCACTACAAGTATAGGTTCTATTATGTGAACAATCATCATAAAGATCTTCAAGATGCGTGGCTTAATTAAGATGCGAAGGATATTGTTCTTTGGATAGCAAACTTATTATTTAGCGTTTCATCTAAGTAATTAAAGTAATAGTGATTGTAATCTATATTTATGTTATTTTGAAGGAAGTTTGTCATTTCTTGGATGTTGCCTTGCTGAGACTTTCTCTCCCACCCTCCAGATCGAGATCCTGACCTACTGTCAGCTGACATCCCGCCAAAGGTTGCTCTACCAGGCTCTGAGGAACAAGATCTCCATCGAGGATCTGCTGCAGTCCTCGATGGGCACGGCCCAACAATCCCACAGCACCACCTCCTCCCTCATGAACCTGGTCATGCAGTTCAGGAAGGTACACAAACACCATCAAGTGCAAGTAGAAGAGATTTGGTTTTTCAGTCAGACACAGCACTCAGGATGATTAATGACAGTTATTTCTGCTGATCATTTGAGGCTCATTTTTGGTATCACATTATCAAAACTTGGATTGTTTCCTCTCTTACAGAAGATTTGAATGCTCCGGTGCTAATAATAGCTCCACATTTTATTGGTGGGAGTGAGGGTTGAGATTTCAAATCAATCAATCAAACAATGAATTGGCAGACTCGCAGGAAGCATACCTCGTGGTTTTCTCCTTTTCCTATTTTTCTAAACACGTCGTCTGTGGTGTGTTTTTTGTGTAGGTGTGTAACCACCCGGACTTGTTCGAGCGCCAGGAAACTCGCTCTCCTTTCCACATGCACCTCAAAGCCTACATCATGTCGAAGTTCCTCTACCGGCACGGCCTCATCCACGCACACAACCAGGCCAAGAACAAGTAAGCGCTTCCACACACGGTCGCTGTTTCTGAATCCAATGAAAACAGGTCCATCAAAATCTCTACAGTCTCTGTTTTGAGTAGAGTTATGTTCACATTTTAAATCGCTTTTTAAAAACATTGGTAGATTACTTCTTGTGTATAATTGCTGATTTTGGAGCTACATAGAGCTATTATTTCAATTACAGCTGTTAGGAGCATCAATGTGGTTCTGACTTGCACTGGATGCTCTTTTTTTTTTTTTATCAAATCTTAATGTAACCCTGTCTGTCTCTACGTCCTCTCCAGATTACTTCAAGTACTGTTGTCTCCCTTCTCCCCGAATCACATCCAGCAGTCACTTTTTCACCGAAAAGGTGAGGACATATAAAGCTTCAACAAACTTAAACTGAGCTTCATTAATTCTCCTTTTGTGTTCTTGATTCTTTATTCTTTTTCTGTTCTTCCAGGTGATGACAAAGGAAGCTGTTTCTCCTTCCTGCGCTTCATCGACGTGTCACCAGCTGAGATGTCCAACCTCATGTTGCAAGGCACTTTAGTGAGGTTAGAATTGAGCTGAAGTTTTCACATCTCTTACTCTCTTTGTGTCTGTTTAATGAGGTCGGATGTGGGAGTGGGATAGAACGTGTAAAAAGAAGCTTTCAGCAGAACGTCCAGATGTCACGGTGTCTCTCAGCTAGACACCAAATCTGCATTAGCTCAGGAGGTCAACTTTCAACACTGTGAAAGTCCAATTTCTTACCATATTCAACTTTTTATGTGCATTTATTAACTAAAAAAATCTTCCTCCACTATTTTCTGTTTTCCTCACAGATGGTTAGCCCTTTTTCTCTCCCTCAAAGCTGCATATCGGCTCCACTACCAACGCCTGTTCAGCCTTGAAGAAGAAATTCAAGAGCAAAACAGAAACTTAGAAGTGAACAGAGGGAGCTCACAGCCCAGGAATAAGTGTCTGTCTCGCAAGGACCTCATTCTCTGGCCAAACAGAACCACCAGTTTCCCAAACACGCACACGAGCTCAGTCCTACAGGTACGACGCACTGAAAACACACACACAAGCTTGGATTTATACACACTGATCCTTTTAGTGGTAGGGATATAAGGTGTGTGACAGACTTCAGCTAGTGAGCCATGTGCTGCTGATGATGCTGAAAGTTTCCCCTGAGGATCAGTTGATGTTTGGCCACACAGCTTGCTCTCTGCCCCTTTGCTTCTGCTCCGTCCTCTGGGAACAAGGGTGGAACCCAATCCCACAAACGGCCAGTGACTCTTTGATACAGTCCTCCTGCTTTTTCTCTCTGTGTCTGCGAAATCTGAAGGAGTGTTTTTGTTTTAATTTTAGTAAAAAAAAGTCATCTTATTACACTTACTCTTAATCCATAGTCACCTGACAAATCAAGAAAAAAAAGCCTTATTTCAATGGCTTAAAAGACAAAAAGTATGAGTGATTTTTATTGTGAAGGGTAAAAAATGTCAATGTGGTAAAAATTGTCAAGTTTAATTATCTTGAAAATTTAACACAAGATTTTTTTACTCAACACCAGCAATCAAGACCTCATTTTTGTCTTTTAGTATCTTGATGATTTTTTTTGGACCTTGTAGGTAACAGAAGCTCATATTGAGTTTAGTAGCATTTACATCATTAGTTAGTGCAGTAATGTTAATTGACGTGTGCCGTCCCAACTCAATAAATAAGTGACATGGACTAGGGCTGAACGATTTATCGTTTTCTGATCGAAATCGCAATTTCAAACATCCTGATCATGTGATCGCTAAAGCTGCGATTTTTTTTTTGCTCCTGACTGACCCAGGATCTGTTGTGTCAGCTGTTTCACATACACGTGTCTTGAGTGCAAGACTGTTGGGAGAAATCCTGTTTTCCATGGGATTGTTGAATTTTGTTTTTAAGTGTTTTGTATTTTATTTTATTTAACTTGACACAATTAAAGATATGTTGCACCACATTATTTTTAAAAGTTAAGAGTCAAAGATAGCTCTTTTTGTTCTTCAGTTTTTCAAACTAAAAATACAATTTAAAAGTCCGGTTTAGAAATAACAAGCATAGGTGTTAGACTTGGGGTTTTGAGAAAAGTCAAAATTCGATTATTTGTCTAAAAATATTCTTTTAATTTTTGTTGCCTTTTATCTCATAATTTTGTATTTATTTAATATAATTTTGACTTAAATCTTGGAGTTTTGACTTTGTATATCAAAATTTCAACTTTTTATCTCCAACGTTGCCTTTATTTCAAAACAGAGACTTTTTATCTTAGACTTGTCTAAGACTTGATTTTGACGTCAAATGAGAAAGTTTGGACTTTTTTCACATTATGTTAAATTGATTTCTTAAACTCTGGAAGTTATCGACTTTTGGCTTAGAATTTTGTCTTTATTTCTCAAAATTTCCACTTTTCATATTAAAATATTGACCATTTATCTCAAAGTCGGAAACAATTCTTACCTTCAGTTTTCATTTTCATCCTCACATTAGAGTAAAAGCTTTTGATGTCTCATTGGTTTGATGAAATTTTCTGTCAAGTTTGTAAATGCAACTTTAAATTGTGAAAATTTCACTAAAGTTTGATTTAAAGAAAATCATGAATCGAATTGAAATCACTACATCGCAATCAGATCTTTTTCTAAAACCGTTCAGCCCTAACATGGACCGATTCAATATCACGTCGTATCGAGGTTCAATGCGCAAGTTTGAAGCTGCAGTGATGGTTCGAGATTGTGCTGCTAGTGGAGCTGATGTGCTCCAAAGGTTTGATGATTTCCTGTGTTGGAGCTAAAGTGAGTGCAGTTCTGTCTTAGCTGAAGATGCAGAGTAGATGGAGAATAAAAGAGACTGACAGGTTGGCTGAGAGCAGAGAAAAGTCGAACAGGGATGGGAGTGAGACACTTCATCTCTCCATCCATACTGTGTGATAATATCAGTACAGTTTAACTCAAAGAAAATGTAAGACTGTAGTTTGTGTTTCATGTTGTTATGGACAGAGGGAGGGACGCAGGAGGACACACAGCTCGTTTGAAGCCGAACCCTAAAGCTATACGAGTAAAAAATGCACAGGAGGTTTTCTTCAGAGCCGCCTTGTTCTTTCAAATCTCCTGCCTGAGCAGCGGGATAGCTGAAAGCAACACTGTGCATACTGTTACATACACAGCCATAGAGGAAGAGATGAGCCAAGCAGAGAGAAACGGCACTGTTTGCCAGCTTCACACAGCTTCAAGAGAAAAACTCGCAGTTGAAAGAAGTCGCTCTTAACTGTGGGGGTGAGCAATTTCGAGGAGCTGCAGTGGGAGTCTGGGGTCAACGTGGTCGGTACAGTGCAGCGTAAGATCCCCAGGTGTCTGAAAGTTTCTCTCCGTCTCGAATGTATTTGAACTCGCTTTTAGATTTTGTTGCTCTTTCGTTCTTGAAGCCGCTCCGGGGGGGGGAACCTAAGACGTCAGAGGGCTGTCTGACTCAGCGATGAGGCCGAGAGAGGAAGAGGAGGATGGAATTACCCTAAGAGCATTTTCTCTTGAGGATTTTTCCACCAAACAAGTTCAGTTACATTTGGGAGAGGGTGGAATTTGATACTTATCTGAAAGCTTGTAGCTGTTTCCTGAGGATTCAGAAGACTGTTTTTATTTATTTATTTCTTACCTTTGCAGAATGACTAAAACCCTCTTTCCTCAGTGACCTTGCAGTCTATCTGCGGACTGCAGCTGTTCACAAACTGTATATTTGTACTGGCTCTGTGCTGCCTCTTCCCATCTAACAATTAGGCCTCCGTATTGCCAGATGATACAAAAACCAGAGGAAATATGTGCTGTCTCGATGCAACCCTGCTGTTCTCCTCTGCAGAATCCAACACATATGAAAGCATTTGGATGCAGCAGAAATAGCTGAGGTGTGCTCCATTTATCAAACGCCAGAATAGGGAGAACAAGCGCTCTTTCCAGATCTTGCAGCTTGTCCCATCCAGCTCTTGTTACTAACGTCAGTGTTCTCAGAACCACATTTCCTGTGAAGTATCTTAGCTTATGAGCTGCTGAAAGAGCGGCGGACAGCTGAACTGGTTTCATATCACCCTGTGTCCTGATTCAAGCACAATTATCCCAACACACCAACACTAACTGCAGCAGTGGGTTTGTGTTTATAATCTAATATCTAAATGCAGATTTTACCAAATAGACCCTGCTCACTGTACATATATACAGCAATAAGCCTGAGCTTACAGGGTATAAATATATAATAAATATTTTCAGAATAAACATGTTTGCAAACCATCTACATCCTGGACATATAAGCACGCAAGAGATGCTCTGATCAGCATTTTGCCTCAAATATTAATCCTGATATTTCAGTATTGAGTACCGGTCGATGCCTTAACAAAGATGCTAAATTTCATCTTTCATAGACACAGTAAGATTTTAAAACCTCACAGCGACAAATCAGACAACAGACCAGTTATTTCTAAAACTGTGGATCGCAGCCCTTCATTTCCAAAAAAGAAAGATTTTGAGAGGGGAGGGGGTTGTAATCATATAAAAATAGAACAGAAACAGAATTTTTGATCGTTAAAGTTTTGTTACGATCAACAGGATATCAAGAATTTTCAAATATACTTTTCATTATTTTGTTTTGTTTTTCCCTGAAGTATCAGTCAAGTGACAAGAAAACAAGAGAAAAGAGCTTTTGTTGTTTTCGACCACTTTGCACATCGCACTTGACATCTTTATGTTTGATGCTGAAACTGTAGAATAGAGATGGATAGCTGGTTAACAACAAAGAGAATTGAGAGGAAAGATAGACAAAAAATTGGTGAATTGATAGGTGATCCACAAAACATGTTGATTTTGAGCAATTTACCACCAAAAAATTCAATCAAAGTCTTTAACTTGTCCACCGGTGTAGAAACTTATCATTTTTGACAAGATGATGGCAAAAATGATCTGAACCAGGTCAACGAGGTTGATATTTTATAAATCCTGCCATTAGATGGCACTGTGCATCCATCATATTTTGCTGACACATTCCACACATACACACACAACTTTTTTTTTTTTAAGTAAACAGAAACTTGTAACATTCCTGCATTATTCTGAATTATTTATGATGTGCTATCGAGGGTCATTTTTCATGATGCATGAATGTATTTTATTAATTGGGTCAAAAGAAGGAACGATTAATCATCAGATGGATTGCAAAGCATGCAGTGAAAATCTTATGAGCTGCATAATCATACATTTTACATAACGATTTAAGCATTTGGCTGGAAGTTTTATATGATGTGTCAGGAATGTGGCCAATGAAACATAAATATACAGTCAAAGAAGATTATAGAAAAAAAAAAAAAACATGAGCCGTGCACTCAGTCACCTCTGAAAGCGTCTGTTCGGTCAGTGTTGTCGTGCTGTACCTTTAAGATTTGGTGCTTTTTGATTTTAATAATAACTATAATTTTAACCTTGACACATTCAAAGCAGCAATTGCAATCATTTCAGAGACATCAATAATGTGTCTTTGAAATAACTAGCAATTTCTTCCACTCAGATATAATCACAATGTTGGATCGTTATGTCAATGTGTGTGTGTGTGTGTGTGTCACAGGAGCTGATATTCACAGCCTACAGACCCGGCATAGTTGGACACAGAGACGTGATGATCCACAGTCGAAGCTCTGCCGCCTCCTCGCTGCGGCCCTGTCAGCCCACACTGCCACCCAAGTTCCTGCTGACTGCCACACCCAGGGTATGTGTGTCTGTCTGGGTTTGTGTGTGTGTGTGTGTGTGTGTGAAAGCAGCAAGTAGACATAAAAAAGCTGTGTGTGTGATTGCTGGCCTGTGTGAGACATACAAGCATTTGGGTGGTCGTGGAAGAGGGAAGAGGTAAACGCTGTGCACATTGCCTTTATAAGGCTTCAACAATGAGCAACTCCTGTCTGCAGAGTGTGTGTGTGTGTATGTGAGTGTGTGTTCTTGTGTGTGTGTGTGTGTGTGTGTGTGTGTGTGTGTGGTTGGGGTGTGGGGTGACCACTGTGGTTTCCAGCTGCATTTAAAACAAACAGAAGCTCTAAAAAAAGGGCTTCTAACTCAGGGCCACCAGTTCTTCAGTTTCCTCTTGCCCTCCTCCTATACAAACACACACACACACACACATATATATAGAAACTGCTGATTCAGTAAAACATCCTAGGCTATATATTTTTTATTTTTTGGGATGTTGTGAGTCACAAACGTACGACTAAGAAAAGTAATAAGTAGTCGTGAAATCTGTCTCCTCTGCTACACAATATCATCTTTGTTTCAAATATAGAAACCCTCATTCTCCTTATGTGGTTTCCTAGGTGACAGTAGTTCCCATGGAGCGTTATTGTGACGACCGCAGCGCCGAGTACGAGTGGCGGGTGACACGCACCGGAGGGGGCACCATCTTCAAACAGTGCTTCCTTTACGGAACGCCTGACCTCGCCTCAGACTGGCAAACCAGAGCCAACTCCTTCCGCCCACAATGCCCCGGGGGCTTGATGGCCATTTACCCACGGCATGGATGGTCTTACATACGGATACCTGGTAAGAAATGAGAGTTTCTGTTTCCCCCTGTTGGGATGTTGTTGCTCCACTTGAGTGTCTCTTCAAGTGTTTTTATTTGATGGATGTGTTGTTCTGCTTGAGTTCACTTCGGTTAAACCAGACGTTCCCAAAGTGGGAGTCCTAAAATGCACATTACATGAATTAATACAGTTAAAACAAAAGAGGTGGTCAAATTTGATGTAAAACCATGCAAACAGGAGGTATTCTATCTGTTTTCCACATTTCTTTGTTGCCAGAAAACAGCAATGCCGTTTTTCATCCAAGCTGCAATATCAGTGGCGGTAAATTAATTTAGGAAACATAAAAATTCAAGCACATGGATGATCTAATTTTTTCATTTCGTCCTGTTCTGGCCTGTGAGTGTATCCCTACAGATTTGTCTCGGTATGACATGCTTTCCTTTGACTAAACCCGGTTTTATGTTGCTAAATTATTACCAACCCTTCTGTTTGGGTACCAGACACGTCAATCTGACCCCAGAAGGTGGAGCTTAAAACACTGCGGTCACTTCCTGTGCAACAGGGGTGATAAAAAACGTCACCATGCCATGTATAAATCATAAGTCGACTTTGTGAAGATGACTTTCTTTATCAGTTTGGAAAACAGCATCAAAAAACAGCACGTCATGCTGGTTGGCTGTGGAAACACTAACAGGATCAGACTTTACTGATCTGACCAAACTGTACTGATGAGGCAATGGACCACTAAGTGGAATTGAGGCTTAAGGCACTGATTTTTTTGGAAATGGCAAAATGAATGAAACCCTTTTACCTTTTTATGCGCTTCACTCCTTAGAATTTCCTGAAACGTCTAAGTGAACTGTGTGCGTCAACACAAGCATGCAGGTTCTTTTAATCCCAACCTGATCCAGACTCTGTCTTGCCAAGTGAAAAAAGAAACGCCTGTTTGTCGTGACACCTCCTCTCCTCTCTTCTCCTGTACACGCTACCTGGCTGCTGCCCCTCACTGACAGCTTGGGCTTTTCCAATACAACCTTTTCACTTTTGATGCTGATATTGCACCCTTGAGTTCTAGCCGATACTGATATCGATCCTATATGATATCAGCAGGGTTGTCATGATACTAAAATTTCAAACTTGATATCGATACCCAGGAAGATATTCGATACTCGATACCATTCCCGAATCTGAGGGAAATTCTTAAAAAACTGACAAATTCTAGAAAAAAAAGGCATAAAAACATTTCATTTATATGAAAAGCAGAAATCTAGATAAATAATCAATGAAGTAAAATATTAAATAACCAGAAAATAAAAGAAACAAGACAATCACGTTTTCACTTAGTGCAAGTAAATGCAAAATAATTTACCCTCAGATAAGTTATAACAAAATTTTACACTATTTTAATGAGGTATTATTCTTTTAATTGTAGATAATCAAAAAAATCTAAGTTTAACAAAATTACCACAATTGCAACATTTTTTGTTGTTTGAGGTAAAAACACCAAAGAAACAACAATTAGAACAATATTTCGAGGAAGTAAACTGTAGACGTTCATTTTAAATTCGCCTCAGCTACACTTTTTAGCATCATAGTATCGATACCAGGGCAAATTAGTATTGTACACATATACAGTGTTTAAGTATCGATACCTTTCAGAGTATCGATGCTTTTGATAACCTTACTTCAAGGTGTCATTGGGGGAATGTTTTAAGTTTAAATGTTTGTTTTTTGCCACCACGGGAAACTCGTACATGACAAGTTTTGCACTCAGCTTCAACATCTTTTTCAGACTTTAAAGAATGAATATTGCCACATGGCTAAGCACACATTGGTTATTGTGCTACTGGATAGAAGTGCCCTGATGTTCATCTTTTTGCTCAGGACACCCCTACCTAAAGCCAACGTATTTTGAAACTTGAGAGCTCATGCAACAGTGATGATCTCTGACTGTGAGGTCCACAGGTGAAAGACAAGTCACTGAAAGCAAAAGTCTTGAATTTATCTCGAAAATGTCTTAAGTTCATGTGTGAAAACGGTTGCACAGACTGCAGAGATACTGTATCACAGGCTTGAAATTCAAACTGACAGTCTTATCAAAGAGTGGATTTCCAGTTTTTGACAGAAGTGTGATTTATGAGCCTGTGGGAGAATCTACAAAGGCCAGCGTTGGGTCAACAGGGCAGAGCCGGGCACATCACCCTCCTCTGTCACCGCCTGCCTGCCTGTCTGCGAGGCAGCCGATCCCTCACAATCTTACACCGAGATAAAAACGCTCTTGCAAAAGTTCCCCCCACATAAACACGTATCGGTGCTTTCCACTGAGGTGTGAATTCAGGATTGTGGGTGTACGTGTGCGCTTTATCGGAAGAGCTGGGCTCGTCGAGGTGGAGGTCAGCTGGAGCAGAGCGGGAGCTGATTCGCTGCCAGGGTTCGGAGAGCTGATGGATGTCCAGGGTGAGGGAGGCCATTGCAGTTTTACAGACAACACTTCCCTTCTCACTGACCTGCACAGAACCTCGGATTCAGATAAACTGACTCTGCTGTGGATTATGATGATGGCTCGTTTTTCTGTGTTGTGTTGCAACCGAGAATCCTGGCACAAAGATGGATGCGTTTGTTCTTTTATAAGACTCTGCTGGATGAAATCTTGATGCACACATCTCTTCTTTAAACTCACTCCTTCACAAATTGCATTATCCTAATTGTTTGATTTCTCTCATCGGTGTATACAAGCGCCCGTCGGAGTGTTTGTGTGTAAAAGTGAGAACCAAACAAGTGTTTGTGTATCAGTGTGAGAACAGTCTGAAAGCTCTTGTGAAGTTGTACGGAGGCAGACAAAGCGAGGAAGTTTAGCTGCTGGTCATTGTTCAAGTGCTCAGTTAGGTAACACTAATAGATGGTCCGTCTGTGTGGGTGTGTGTTTGTGTGTGTTTGTGTGTGTGTGAGAATATACCATCGGGTCCATTCAACACTCACACAGGGGCCTGAGGTGTCTCTCACCTCTGCACACGCACTCTCCCACGCTCACCAGCGTTGCTCTTTTCTTCACACACACTCATACACACACAACCCCAAGGACAAGCTCCAGCTCCTGTGAGTCGACGGGTGCACACGCTGATCTGAAATCAGTATCCAGGCCGCGGCCTCTCAGTCCGGGTCTGGTCTCCCACCTCTTTCTCAGCCTCGGTAGGAAGGAAGTGACCCAACAGTCCGGCACCCGTTCCTCCGCTGAACACATTGTTGCCACATCAAGGCCCAGATATGTACAGTAGCCCGGCTGAAGTTTCCCAGCCTCCCTCTCCTCCGCGCTCCCAGCCCCACACCTCCCAGAACAAATGGCACAGCTGAATAACTGTTTGTTTTGAGCGCCATGGCGTGAGTACGGCTGCCCGCTGATATCGACTGAGGAATCTAATCAGAGGGTTTATTAAGAATCAGGCCACAGAGGAGGAAAAAACAATTGAGGCTGGAACACTTTAGCTTTTCCAGTTTTGTTTGTTAGTTTCTGATGTTACTGTGACAGCAGAATATCAAAAAGATGCTTTATTGAAAATGAGTCATATGAACTTCTCTTTGATGACTTTGATTTGCTTTTTCTGACTCTATGGTTGGGCTGCACAATGCATCATCACCGCAAAATGCACATGTGTAATACTCATATCGCAACGTATATTATATATTTTGATATATTTGAGCCTTTCAATGAAGTTCATGTAGCCTGTTTATGCCCAATCATATTACTAACAAATCTAAATGAGCATCCATTTATACACTTGACCACATTACATGCTATAACTCACAAAGTTAGAGCACCTTCTTGGCGCTCTTTCATCTCACCTGCTGTTATCAGGGTCAGGCAGAGTGATGTGCTGCGTGAGCGGTCGAGTGACTGAGAGAGAGGGAGCAGTGAATGTGAGTGGAGCATAGCAGGGATTTGGACAATCTGACAGTTTGTTTATGTTTAATAACACACAAGGTGCCTTATTTAACACTTTTCGGGTTAAAGGCAGAAGCTTCCAGAACTGTGTGTTCAGCTTCGTCTTCGGTCAGAACGGGCTCTCTGTTTGTTTTTGAGGTCTAAGTTTGGATCCTCTGATCACCCATTTCCTATTAATAAACCAGAAATTAATTGCTAAAAGTTTGCTCTCCTGACATTACTTTTTATTGATTCATATCTTTGGAAAAATATTATTCAAGCCTGCAAAAAAGGCAAAACGCAGGAGGAGGACAAACTTTGCCTGTATGTTTAGCTCCCCCTGTCTCTCTGTATCATTTGGTCGAACAGTGAAAATTACATGATGGAACCTCTGTGCAGGAGCAGGTTATTGAAAAGTCTGACCTGATGTGAGAAGAATCACTTGCAGGAAATATCATAGATCTGTTTCAATAATTCATAGATATCGACACGGTTAAGACACATTGCAAATGTAAATAGTATTCATGGAGGAAGAGAGCGACAGAGGCAATTAGGTGAGAGTCTGTTATCTTCATTTCATGGAGAATCCAGCTGAACAGATAGAAGTAGGAAACAAAAAAATTGCAATATCATTTTTTCCTGCAGCCCTACTCTATGGGGATTGTTCTCAAAGAAGAAAGATGCATGCTGGGTCATCTTAGCCATCACTGCACCTGTGCATCAACACAACAACAAAAGAGGTTTCGACTCCAGATTTCAGAACCTTCCAAGTCTTGTTTGTTTGCTAAATTGTTCGGCGGTCGCCGCTCTTTCATTCTAAGATTCTTCACATGCAGCAGCTTTATTTTCAAACACTCATTTCATGGTTAGCGAACAGTTTAGCGTGCTGTCAAAGTATTTGCAGAACATTCCTGTGTGACACAGAAATAAGCTTCCTGGCTGTTTGTGTGGCCCCTCATGTCGTTTGCTGTAATTAGAAGGAGCCGCTCCACAAAATGACGGCCTTCTCACTATAGCCCCGGCTCTCGACTCTTTTTCGAGCACCGTCTCTCGCTGGGAATCGACTGTCACTGCCGCGTCTGTGTGAAGGAGACAGAAAAAAGGGGCTTGTGCATTTGTGTTTCTCCGCTGGGGCTAGACCAGTCAGGTTTGGCCCGGCAGCCTGCACCAGTCTGTGGGAAATGCAGCCCTGCCTTCCTGTCCCTTCAAAGAAACTCTGCTCTCCAGCAAAATGGCAGGAAGTTTCCCTCGGCTCTCTGATAGACAGGCACGAAGAAACAACCCTGCCTCACCGCACCAGCGTCTGCCCCTCTCAGTCTGCATCAGAGCTGGCACCGCTGCCTGTCTGCGGGAATTTTGGCTCAATTTAACCAGCTGAAAAAAATCTAAATAAAAGATCCAGTCAAGTGTGCAAAGGATGTTTTGATTTCCGACTCTAATTTATGGCTACTAATGTGCTATTAGTGTTCACTGATACCGGGAAAGTCTTGAATTAGACTGAAGGGGGAGACATTTGCCACATTTCACATCTTATGGTGAGATCTTTGTAAAGGGAGCCAAGTAATATGTAGCTTTCTCTGTCCTTTGGCCAGTTAGCTTCCATCTGTGGTGTGCGTCGAGTCAGCGCCGTCCAAGGGTAACTAGCAGTAATCTATCTTAATGACAGAGTTCACCCTCTGCTGCTGTGCTGTGGTGGGGTGAGATTCCCTTAAACAGAGACCCGAGTCCTCATCAGACTGTCTGTCTCTTCCCCTGCTTAACCGCTCCTGGAGAAGCGAGAGAAACGCTCTCCTTGCATGTTTGAGTGGAGACAGTGATGCATTCACAAACATGTCCTGTATACACACACACACACACATATAATCACGGCCCATCACTCACTTTCTGTCACAAATAGTCACGTACATTTGTGGGACTTTGGGGAATGCATGTTTGTTACTTCGCTCTCTTTCTGGTGATCTTGCAAACAGACTTTCTGATTGCATTTGTGAAACTTCACGAAAACCCTAAAAAGGAGCTAAACTCGTGTTTCTCTCACTCTTTTTTTTTCCCCCAATCATCCCGCTGGCATCTGGCTCTTAGCTGCGCTGATGCTGTGCCTGCAAGAAAATTAAGTTTAAGTCTGAGTTTTATCGATACGTGCAGCAGCAGCAGCAAAGTAGTGTCAGGGTAATATTTCCATCATAAGCAGTGCAGAACAAGTGTTGCCCATTGACTTATTGATCGCACAGTGTAATGTATCATTATACAGTGAGGGGCTGACGCGTGCTTCGATCCCTCCATCTGTCTCTCTTTCTCACATAACCATCCATCCGTCTTCCTTTATCAGCACGGGACTTTTTTTTTTCCTTGCTTCAGTTCATCTCCTCCTTTTCCATCCAGTCTGGCCTGTTTCCCATCCTGGTGAGAGCAGCTCCTGCTTTTGGCTTTGGCAGCAGCAGAAGCAGAGGGGAAGGGGGACAGGACAGGACTGGACAGAAGATTGTAGCGGCGTATTAATGAAATTAGCGCCGTAGTTGGTTTGGGAGTATCAGGCGCCAGGCACCAGGGCTGGGCCGGGGTTAATTAGCTGGCAGCAGGCCTCTAATTGGGTCAGGACCGTGTCAGGCCCCTGGCTCTGGCCCTACAGGGATTGGATTACACCGTCGGGGGACAGACAGTGAGGGGAGGGAGAGTGAGAGGGAGAGGGTGCAGTGGATGTGGTAGAAAAGGAGGGGAGCGAGGAGGGACAGGGGAGTGTAGTCTAATCTGCCAGCAGGAGGTACGGCGAAGAGGAGAAGGAGGAGGAGGAGGGCTGGCTGAATACCGCTGTTAGACTGGATTGGATTTAGGTGGGTGGGGGGCTGCTATGAAAGGGGGGCAGGGCAGGTGGCGAAGCTTGATATGTGTATCCATGGCAACGGCAGAGTGGTGTGACACCAAGTGGGATTTGCTCGTGTTTTGGGGTGTGGTCTCAGCACAGTCTTTGCCTTCCCTGTCAAGAATTAGAAAGTTGTTTTTGTGCATCTTGATGCGTTTTTCGTTTCTGAAATTCTTCCTCTTCTTCTCGGCGTCTGCGTCCGTTTTTATCCATCAGCTACAAAAAAAAAATGTGTTGTTGCTGGGTAAACAAATCAGAAAGACTCGTTTTCTCCCAGCACCACGTTTCATACATCAAGACATTCATTTAACCTTTCCTTATTTCAGGTTACATGATCATGACCCAGAGTGCAGCGTTTCACTGCAGCCACACGCAGCTTATATTCAGCATGAGGTGTAACGTTGGAATGAGACAGACCACCAAAGCCGTACCAAATCGTAATTATTCATTCTCTTGGCTCAGCTTTATAGGACATGGCAGCGATATTTAGAAACAGGGATTTTTCGCTTGCTGCACTAAATGTTTTGAACTCGGCCACCTCTCTATAAGCCACACAGCGAGGCTTCTGGGAGTCGGGGTCATTTCTGCACCGAAATCATTTTTCTACTACTCTTAATATTTCTGTTTGGACATCTGTGTCCTTGCTTTGGTTTGATTATTTAGCACCTTCTTTCGCATGTCTCTGCAGAGTGAATGGCACTGAATATTAGTTATGATAGTGATCAGATGGTGCACTCAGCTGGACATAAAGATTAAATGTGGGAGATATCATTGCTGCGATATCAGATTTCTTAAGAAGCAGAGCTGCTCAGCTAACAACTGTCTCCTTTATAATCCTGCCATCAACAAGAGGATTAACACGACTGGCACGTCTCCTCATACAGAAATAATGGCATCCAACTGCTTAATATGGGATTTTCAGATTTACAGTATATGTGCCTTAAGAATTAGTTTAAATACGTACAATGTTTAGATCCGTTTGGCCACAGAGACTCTTAGATGGGGGCTTTAATTCATCTTCAAACATGACATCAGAGTCTGGAAGCTTATATTTAATCTGCTAAACTGAAACAGATTGGTGGCAGAGGTTGAGCAATATTGCCTTTAAATGTACATTGCTGAGTTGGTGGTTGGCAGCGGGGCGTTCAGGCACCACGAGTGATGAGCATCCTTGACTGAGCAGCGACCCTGGTTAGACTGGCACCTGCGGTAAAGAGGCCCCGTCTGATCCGGACCACAACATCACCACCGCCGCCACAGTGCTATTACGGCTTCAGTTGAACCGGAGCCACCACAGACCCCCTTCATCCTCCGTGTGGAAATATTTCCTTTAAGACTTCCCATGACTAATGTCTCACTCTGACTTCCCTTTTACTTTCAACTTTGTTCAGTTTTTGGTCAATCTTCTTGACGCCAGGGCCTGTTACTGGTCTACCATAGGACCCGGGTTGGTCTCGTTAAACATAAACTGAGCTACAGTCATAGTCATGTATAGATGCTTCCTGAATAGATAGATTTTCTGGAACTTTAGTTGAGTGAGCTTTGTGAATGTTGCGATTTTGGTATCATTTATTATCTTTACTTTCTTTTCCTTTGGCCTAATTTATCTCATTTCGTTGCCACTTGAAGATGAATGAGAGATGAACACAAGTGAAACACAAATCTGCCTGCAGTCTATCTTATCTTGCAGAAAAACCAAACAAACAAAATGAAAGTGATCCAAGTTCTAAGTGATCCATTAAAAGTCTCACATCTTGATATATGCCTGACAGTAATCCACATTTTAAAATGAGATTATCATCTCAAAATAAGTGATTTCTCAATGCTATTTCTCAGCTTCCGGTTAGGTAGGACAAGACCAGATTGATTTATGAGAAGTAGTCTCGATGACAACACCCCACTGGTGGACAAAGTTTAGCAGAGAAGAGAAATCTTGTGTTTTCTCCACTGAAAACTATTTCTTGGATTCATCTTGTGGTAATTATGGACACTGGAACTGAAAGAAAAAAGACAGAAGAGCAGAAGAAAGCTTCTGTTTTTTCCGAACTATAAGTCACACTTTTTTTCACAGTTTGACTGGTCCTGCAACTTATAATCAGATGTGACTTATATATCAAATATATGAGGTGCTGTGCCAGTGGCTACTTTCATGAAGTAAAATTGCTTGATTCATTTATGAGGAATATTGATGAGGAAATATCTCCATGATATCTCCTCTAATTCTCTAGCAAGGACAGCTTGTGACTGAGACTGTCCAGTGACAGGACAGCTTATAGTCAGAAAAATATGGTAAACAGGGGAGTGATAGAGCACGGGCTAAAGGCTAAAACACAGGTAAAGCTGTTTGTGTTAATGTTCATTCCAACCCACATGCAGCAGCTATACTGCAGTTATCGCTTCAAACATGGGAGTTAATCAATAAAATGAAGAGCCAGGTTACATTTGCTCTGCTTGGTGAGGTTAGAGTTGGTAGATGAGCACTGGTCAGACACAACCAGGATTCACTAATGTTACACATTACTGTCACATCTCAGAGCACTGGGCTGTGAGTATTTCTGGATATAGCCAATTACTAAACTACACCACAAAGTTGCTTGTTGTTACGTTTCAAACAAAAGCACTACACAACTGTTGATAACTACATCATCCCGTGCTGTATTCCGTAAAAAAGGTGTCTTGAACAGAAAGGTTGTGTTAAAAAGAAGATCTGCTCTCGATTAATTTGCTCCAAACTAACAAGTGGTGTCCTTCACAACAGTATGTGCAAGTGCTCATGGGAAGCAGAGTCTTTATCCTGGAGAAACACTAGCTTTTCCAGATAGTCCTCACCAGTTCATCACCTTTAAATAACTGAAACTTCATTCAGACCTCAACCTGTCAGCTCCGTGACTGTGCGATCGAGGCTGAATGTGTTTGACAAACTGACCCCACTCCACAGTGACCCGAAGGTGAGACCCCCAAATCCTCCCCTGAGTGTTTCGCTTGTTCATTTGTTCCATTAGTTCCTCTTTAACACCTCTGCTGGGCCTGACCTTTGTTTTGGGTCAGGTCAGTGGTCAGGGTTCAGCTTGAGTACACATTTGCATAGATTGCTGCTGGTTCAAAAAAAGGGGAGAAAATATCTTTTTTTAGAGTGTTGTTGGCATTTAAACATAGATTAGCTCCTTTATTGTTTTTATGAGGGTTTCACAGATGCGTGATGTGCAGACTTTTTTCATTTCCACTTGTTTTCACAGCTTTAGTACAAATTTTCTGACCTCATGTTTTGGATAAATGGAACGTGATTTAAACGCAGTTGGTTACATTTCAGTGACAAAGCAAGGAAATAAGACATGGAAATATTTATAGGCCGGAGTTTTCACTGCACAAAAGGGCTTGGGAACAAGTGTCCAAGTCTTGCGCAAGAACGACCGGACCTGACTCTCCCATTGGGACTCTCTTGTAACCCCGGCCTGACCCTGTCCCCTGACCCTGGACCTGGCCTTAGGTTCTCCACGCTCAGGGTCACGACCCCTCGCTCAAACACCATAGTGTGCCTGTCACTGGGTCGATGGTCACCATTGTGCCAGATGACGTTAATTCCTCATCAGCTGGACGTTGAGGGTCGAGACCTGCCCCTCGTATGTGGTCTGTCATACGAGGTTTAAAGAACACTCAATGTGGTGTTGGACGACCAACTGCTGGGCTGATTTGTCCGTCTTTTTGGTGCTTGAAATCGCCTCTTTCATTCCTCATCCTCCCTCTTTTTGCCTCCTTTTGCACTGGAGTCAATAAGACCACAAGCTTCATTAAAACAATCTCCAGATCAGGGACAGATTTAGGAGGATTGATCCTCAGACTGATCCACTCTGGGGACAGGATCTTTATCCCAGAAAATCCCATCTTATTGGGGACTTGTATTGATTACCAAAGTGTAAATAACATCTGAATTGATTAGGCTGCTTTCTTTATTCTGTCGCTGAGCAGATGTGCCAGGCTTTTTGTGAGCACACTGAAGATTTGCGAGAAGGATAAGCACGCAGAGAGGAGGAGTTTTGGCTGCAGACCATTGTGACCATTTTGTAGTGATGTTTAATTTGATTTTAGTGATGAAGTTTTTCCTATTCTTTAAACTCTTATTTCAGGGCACAGGACAGGAAGAACAAAGAAGTGGAACTTTGTTTACAGAATCACTGTCCCTCACTAAAGTTTCACAAGTTGTTCTTGACTTTCTGAACATGCAAAATATCCATCCAAGTAGTTTGGGATTTTCACCTCTTGGTTTCTCTCTCTATTTCTTTCTTTTCCTTTCTCTCTTTCTTACAGACAAGGAGAGCCTTATCACAGAAAGCGGCAAGCTCCACACCTTGGATATCCTGTTGAGTAGACTGAAGGCTCAGGGACACAGAGTTCTGATCTACTCCCAGATGACGCGTATGATAGACCTGCTGGAGGTATTAAACTACACACACACACACACACACACACACACACACACACACACTCACACATACAGTGTGTAAATGTAGTTGTGAATTCCAGCTCTGTACAACCTGACATTCCTCCAGTTTCCTTCTCTTTTTAATGTCCTTCCCAGGGTGCCTTAAAAAGTCTAAAAAAAAGTCTCAAATAAGTCTAAAGTAAGGCCTTGAAATTTCTTAAATCCATTCAAAACATTATATCTGGGTCTTTAATACATTACTCAATACTTTTGTTGTCCAAGACAGGACTGTTTAATGTTATATATACTATCTTTTTCTTGTTGGGCTGTTTGAGAAGGGGATGTAGAGAGGCTGCTTTCTTATTAGCTGCTGATATAAAGTGTTGTCTGCATGGTAGCTGTTCAATGGGTGACACACATGCTATGCTTGGGTTATACAGTGGGATCTCCCAACAATCACCTATATTTACAGTGTTATTGGTCTTAAATTTTAACTAAAAGTCAAAAACAAGAAAAATTGGTAACGAGAGTGGCAAAGAAAAATTGGGAAAGTTGCAAAAAGTGGTCCAAAAGAGGCAAAGAAGAGTGAAAAATGACCACAAGAAGGAATTTCAAAAGGGAAAAATGGTCAAAAGCAAGAAACTGGTAATGTAGAGGGGGAAAAAATGGAACGTAGCAAAAAAAAGGGTCCAAATCAGACAAAGAAAGAGTGGAAAATGACCTCAAGAAGAAGCATAAAATCAGTTTTAAGTGGCAAAAATGGGCAAAAGCAAGACAATTTGGCAAGAAAAGTAGCAAAATAACTTGGAACATATTTGGAAAGTTGCAAAAATGGTTCATAAGAAATAAAAAAAGACTGAAAAATTACCTAAATGTGTGAAAAGAAGTCATGACAAAAGCTCAAAAATGCCATGGGTCGTTGTCATGCTGTCAGTTATATCAATTTTCATTTCCAAAAATGCATTTGTTTTAGAAGGGGAACCTAAAAATAATCACAATTAGATTATTTTTGCAAACCTACCAAGAAGGGCATGTGGAAACAGATAGACAGACAAACAGGATCAGGCGTTACTGATCCAACCCGTACTGATTTGTACCAGACTGCTAAGTGGAAACGGGCTGAAGGTTCCTCTAGTTTGAGCTCAGGTAACTACCTGGACAGGTTACTCGACATTTGGAAACTGAATGGGACCACTACACTGCAAAAACTGAAATCTAAGCAAGTCATTATGTCTTATTTTAAGTAAAATTTGTCTCACTATTCTTGATTTGAGCCACATTTACTGGACAAGGTCATAAAAATGTCTCATTTCAAGTTTTTTAAAGACAAAACTGAGGCATCAATTGCTTGTAACAAGTAAAAAAAATCTGCCAATGGGATAAGATAAAAGATTCTTGTTTTAAGACATCTTTCTAATTTCAAGAAACTTCCCGGGCGAATTCGTCTTATCCCATTGGCAGATTTTTTTGACTTGTTACAAGCAATTTACACCTAATTTTTGTCTTAAAAAAACTTGAAATAAGACATTTTTATGACCTGGTCTGGTGAATGTGGCTCAAATTAAGAACAATAAGACAATTTTTACTACAAATAAGACATAATGACTTGCTTAGATTTCCGTTTTTGCAGTGTCGGAGCTACATGGCTGCACAAGAAGTGGACATTGCAGATTTTGCAGAACAATGTGGAAATTCTCACAGAAGAAAACAAAAACAAGAACTCAGATGCAACTCATATTCAGGATATTATGGTTGAAAAACTTGTTTTTAATTCAAGATTTATTGTATAATTGAAGACTTTGGAACCACTTGTTAGGATGCTGTCGTTCACAAAGACACCCAGATTTATCTTGTTCTCAAACAGCAACAATATGTACCCATGTTATTCCACACTGGTCGTTTAACTAGTCAGCAGCACATACAGTAGTAAGGTATCGAGCTCCAGTGCCTCTAATCAGCCTGCCTGTCCCTCGTTAGTGCAATCATTAGTCGGCTAATTAACAGGTCAGGCCTAATTAGCGGGGTCTCATCTGCAGGGGAGGCAGCCAGATGGGAGGGAGGACTGCAAGAAGTGAGGGGGAGAGGGGGAGATGGGGAGATGGGAGTGGCATGATCATTTGGGCTGGAAGAGAAAGAGATTGTGTTGAAAAATGGAGATGGCGCAGTAGCAGACAGAGGGGGGGAATAAGATGGGATTTAATCAGAGAAGATGACACAAAGCCAGAGGAGAGAGAAACACCAGATAGATTTATAGAGTCTTATTTTTATCTGCACAGCATAAGTGCTCTAAACTGCTTAGATAGGCACTGATCCAACATTGATTTGTCTTCATGTTGTTTAGATAATTTATGCACAAGGCCTCGTATCTGCTCAAGAAAACCAGAACATAAAACTCTTGGACGGGGTCTTAAGCTGTGATCAGGTTTAATCTGTTTGGAGACTCGTTTTCAATCATTTTTACAGTCTGTTAATATAAACTATACATGAGGGAACAATGGGGCGGAGAGCTCTGCGGGCGATCGGTGCAGTTCTCTCTATTGTTGCGTTCATATTTGTTGCAAATATCACTATGGAGCCGAACGCCTTTGGCATGATGTCATCGGGAATTCCTTCTCCATTCACACGGTGCAGTGCTGTTTCCACGGCCAGATCTTTTGATGGCAGATGGACCCAGCCCAGGTGGTTAAGGACTGTCTTCCTGTGTGTCTGGAAAGTAGTGGAAATGCCTTGGCAGGAGGAAAACCAGCAATGGTGGGAATGTTCGAGATGTCTTAGATAATGCAGGCGAGTCAGTTTGTGTTAACGTTCCTCTCACGGACTATCCCCACCTGGAGCTGCCCTCCTAAACGCTGTAATTTCTTCACCTATTGAGGCAGCCTCTTTTAACTATATAAGTGACCTCATCCAGTGATTGGAGTCTGTGACAGTGCCGCCTCTTATAATGGGTTTAAGAGATCCAAGAATGAAATCATATATTCGCCCAATCTGGCTTCAGTTTTCTTGGACCGTTTCGTCTTTCTTATTTGTCGGGGATAAAAATCCTGCAGATGGAGTTGATTTCCTGAACATGAGACTAAGAGACTATAGAGACTAAGAGAGAGATTGAAAGAGAGGCTGATGCTAATCTCTGTCATTAGCGTCATTGTTTTCGTCGCCGGTCGGCTGCCCGTTCCTCTGGTGACATCACTTTGCAGGGTGATGGATTGCAAAGGTCCGGGTGGCCTGAAGAAAAATAACACGGCCGGCGTTTTTGATGGCGGAGCATGTCGACCAAGCCGCTGCCCTCGTGCTTGAGTTGTGTGTCTGTGGCTGCTTAGACGGCACTTTACTGTACTGAAAGTCTGACACTTAGATTACAGTGCTGGCTGAAAGGCCCACGGCTGAGTTTTATCAGAGAGTACAGATTACAGAAGTACAGCTCCAACAAAATGTTCCTGTCAGTTCTAATTTTTCTTATTAACCATCATGAAACTGGGATAAAGACATTTGGAGAAATAGAGTTGTGCTGCTAGTGTTGGTAAACTTTGGGTGAATGATGAATGGAGATTTTTCTCCTTAACCCTTTCATGCAGTTGACTGATGCAGATTTTACATGTTAACAAACCAGAAGAAAAAAGTCTATGTAGCTTTTACTGAACCAATCAAACAACACTTTACAGAGAAAGTGAACAATAACCGCTATTATCCATCTCGGTCTCGTCACGGTCATAGTTTTTTATTCCTTTGTAAATGTATAGCTCTTAAAGGTCAGATCACTCAGGTATTTTCAATCATATGTATGCACGCTGAAGTACTATCTAACATAATTTAGGTTTATGCATTTGATTAAGACATAGGGTTTCTGGAAATTTTCAGAGTTGGAAACAATCCATGAGAATTTTCAGGAATTTGCACGAACTGCATTTACCTGGTTGTGTTCATCTATAAAAATGAAACACTTTGGGTTTTTGTGTCATGCATGCAAACATTTTAAATGGCGTTGTAAATAAATTTTCAGGGAATTTTCTGGAATGGAGTATATGCATAAGTATCTGTTATCTCCAGTAAAAGTTGTAAACTTAAATGTGTTTTTTGTAAGGAAAACATAAGAATATCCGCCAACTAAATTGTTACCAAATAGTTTCTTGAACTAAAGAACTTTCAAGCAAAATTATTGTTTAGACCAGTGGTTCCCAACCTTTTCTAAATCAGGGCCCACTTTTAAAGCTCAAAAATGTTTGAGGCCCACCTCCAACCCAATATATACTGCTATGTATGTTTTTTTAGAACCCCATTTGTATCAATGACTCAAAATTTAATTTAAAAAAATGTAATAAAACCCAAAATGTGATATCTGGTAGACAATGAAACAGACGTTTAGCCGAAAACGTAATAACTTCTTGCCCAAATTATGACAACTTGTTACATTCTGGTGCAATTATTCTATTTTGGGTTTTACTTCATGCTTTTTCGTTACATTTCAGGCTCAGCACTCCGGTTACAGTTTTGACAATTTTTGAAAATTTGGGATTTATTACATTTTTTTTCAATGACATTTCAGGTTGTTGTTATTTTTCAGGTCATGCTATCTATAGAGGAATAACATGCCTTCTTAGGGGACTTTTTTCATATATTACAATCAGAACTGTTTTAAGTTCCTTTAAAACTTAAACGAGTTAAACATTTTGAATGTTATTATTTGTATTTGTATCTTAATTTTTTTATTTGTACCTTGTATCTTTATATAATTACACTCCAATAAAATACTTGTTTGGAAATGAATTCGCGGCCCACTTGCTATACCTTCGCGGCCCACCAGGGGGCCACGGACCACAGGTTGGGAATCGCTGGTTTAGACAATCATGTATCGGTACCTTAACTTTTGCACCTTTATCAAAGTTTCTCACTGGAGTTGAATTTCAAAAAAAATCCTCATTCAAGTTGATGACAAGAAAATTTGATAAAATCCCAGGAATGATTAGAAAATTCATATAAGTTGACAGCATCAAAACCTTGATAATTTTCAATGTACTCAAGCCATTGAAATTTTCCTATTTTGGCATTTTATTGGCCAAAATCTCATTTGAGATGTCTTTTGCCACAAATTAACAAATTTGAGGTGTGTCAAGTATTGTACAAAGCTGTGTAATAATGCATTATGTGGGTATGAAGACTTCTGCCACAGTAGCAGCATCAAAGATTATCATCCTCCTAATATTTTTATAGAGCCTATTTGCTGCGTTCCTGTTCAATCTTTTGGTTTCTGAGACTGTGACCTTGCACACCGAAGCTGAAGATAGGCCATGAACGCAAACTGTCACCATGTTCTTGTTGGACTCGTTATTTTCCAGGAAGCCCAGAACAAGTCGGCAACTGCTTCTTGCTTTTTCCAAGGCCTGATTTTCATTTGAATAAAAGCTCTGAAAAAGCAGCTAGAGGAGATGTCCTTATATTGAAGAGGAAAAACACAAGTTAAACTAGTCAGATTACACAAACAGATGAAGAAATTCCTGAATTTGTAACGTTAGCAGCGAAATTACAGATTCAGCAGAAACGACAGAAATCTAGCGGTGTCACTCATTATTAACACCAACTCAGCAACACATGAGAGGAAACTGCCAGCTGTTGAGGTATAGATTTCAGTCCCCAGCAGAGATTACAACAGATGGAGCCCAAGACTGAGGGATTTCAGACGTCTTCTGAAGCTTTCTTCGTAACGAGCAAAGAAAGTTTTAGATATAGATGAGTTTTAAAGATTAGGAAGGCTGAGTAAGGCTTTCTGTACCAGCAACAATATCTGCAACATCCTGCTGGCACGATATCAAAGCTCGACTCAACAGGGTCAGCAGCAGTTTGGCGAGCAGCGGACTAATGCTCCCTAATGTAGTGTTCACTCAGAGCAGATGGGGCTGCTGGGAACACAGCCAGGCAGAGAGAGAAAGAGAGAGAGAGAGAGAGAGAGAGAGGAGGCCTCAGGAGTCATGACAGGGGTCTGGGAGGAGGAGGTGGGGGTCACAGAGAACATCGTGTGGAATCAGCGCTGTTATAGCTAACGATTGTGAGAGGTGAGTTGTGATGTGTGGCAGTGAGTGTGACTTGTTGGTCGGTTTCATGTCGGGGGCACTGACATGTGTGAGTGAGGAGGTCGGGGTTCATGGAGGAAGGCGATGGGGGGGGGGGTTACAGAGAGATCAACGTGTCACCTCATCAGTGCCCCCTCCCAGCAGACCTAACACACACACACACTCTTTGCAGAACAGCTTAGCAGACATTTGGGGGGGGATAGAATATCAATTTCTGCATTTCTCAATGTCTCTCTGGGCAGAGATTGAAGTTTTAACTCCAGTAAATGTGCGTAAGAAATGTGGGATTTTGATAGTTTGGACAAAAAAGTTGTTCTCCGGAGGAAATCTGACGAACTAATTTTGTATTTCTCGACCCCTAGAGCTAAAAAAGGGCTTTTCTTCCCTGTTGAGAGCGACTTATTCCAATGTCTTCAATCCAGAAAAAACAACTTCAGGTTTCTCTTTCCTAGATCTGGAAGTCAAATGTCGGCTTGATGGCTTAAAAATCAGTAGCAAATGTAATCACTGGAGGTTTGACTGCACAATTCTTGTTTTTGAGAAAATTATTCTTGACTTCCAGGCTGAAGAATTCTCAAAAATAAATCTCATTGCTATTATTTTTCCCAATATAACAGTTGTGATGTTTTGTGAGATTACTTTTAGGTTCCCCATCATACAGTATGTGTTGCTGATCTCAATTGCTATACTGAATAAGTATTTCTGTGACATCGAAGTTTGAATATGAATTTCTCACACTGAATTTTTCAGCATCAAAATCAGACTTTGAATTTTAATACTCATCAGATTTTGAGCTCTGATTTTTTTTCTGCCTTTGATTCTTTTTCAATCTTGAAATGGATTCAGTGTAAAAAAAATCAATGACTGCAAATATTCAGTTTTAAAAATTCAGCGTAAAACAAATCTACATCTCAAAGTGTTTGAAATTTGATGGTTTTTAAAATTCAAAATCTGATTTTGATGCTGAAAAAAAAACAGTATTTTAAATTCATGTTCAAACTCTGATGACACAGAAAAACTTCCATAAGGTATTGGTAGGTATCCATTTTTTTTAATTATTCTCTTTTTAAATAAGAAGAGCATACTTGAGGGAGGAAAGTAAAAAAAAAAAGAATAAATGACAAGAAAAAGTTACACATTTTTGGTATCTCATTTCCGATAGTGAAACCCAGGTATGATTTGAACCAATTATTCACTGAGTGGATCATCTCAAGCCTTTATTTTTTGAAATGTTGATGATTATAGATAATGAAAACCCTAAATTCAGTGTCTCAGAAAATTATAATATGAAAAAAACCCAATAAAAAATGATATTTAAAGCAGAAATATCAGGCTTATGACACGTTTAGCTATTTTCTTACCATTTGCCAAGTTTTCTCTAGATTTTCACCAATTTTTGCTGCTTTCTGACCATTGTTGCCACATTAAACTTATTTTTTATCACTACTTCTTGCTATTTTTGCCACTTTTTCTCACCTAGATTTTTTCTCTTGCAAAGGTAGTTTTCAATAATTTGGCTCTTTAGTTGGGCAGGGTTGAATTAAGGGTTGTAGAGCATAAAACAATGACTATGAGAAATTGTGTGTGGTATTCTGACACATTTTAGGTTGAAGAAATATTTCCATATCTGCAATTGGCAGATTACAAGCGGCCATATTGTGATGTAATCTAATTTGCTATTTATTCCCCAGCTCTGCTTCCGTGTAGTTCTTTTAAATTAAGATATTTAAGAAGTCAGATTTGTTGTGCTTGACTGTTTTCTGAGTCTTTTTCTTAACCCTGAGCTGAACCATACAGAGATATCTCTGGGATTAAAACACCAAATGATGTCTGAATCTGCTTCCATCCCACTTCTCTAGGAGTACATGGTTTATCGTAAGCACACCTACATGCGCCTGGATGGATCGTCCAAGATATCTGAGCGCAGAGACATGGTGGCTGACTTCCAGAGCCGGTGGGTACAGAAAGATACGATCTACACTGTGTGTGTGTGTGTGTTTCTGTGTGTTTCTGTGTGTGTGTGAGAGCATGAGTGAGTATGAAAAGGAAACCAAAACCTTTCCCTCCCCTGGTAACTTGCTGGAAGTCAGCTTTTCTCTCCGTTTCTCTGTAATAAGTGTGTAGTTTAGTCTTACACATGTAGTTCCAGAGCTGTGGGTGTGTGTGCGTATCCTTGTACGACCACACGCTGTGGTTTACGTTACAACGAAGCTGTGAGCCACTGATGTAAGTCTGGTTCTAGTTGTAGCAGGTACAGGCAATACGAGCTTGTGGTTTATTGAAAGAGCTTAATTTAAACGCCATACCATTAGTGTCAGGTGCAAGTTTCATTTAATATCCTACAATTTAACAGGCTGTAGAAAACCATGCCATTATGTATCAAACCCCAGTTCTGCTGCCAGGCTGGTTCTTAAATTACATTTAAGCCCAATTTATTCCCGGATACAGCTGATAATAATAGTCATAATAATAATGATGGCACTTTGTTTATAAAGCATTTTTTGATGCAAGTAAAAAAGTGCTTCACAATAAGCAGTAAAAAAGTGAACAAGACGAGCAGTAAAATAGATCCATAAATATGTGAAAAGGTTCAGCAAAAGCAGGTCTTCAGTGGTGCAATAAGGGCATGTTTCACAACAACATTTTTAGGGTGAAACTGAAAGTAATTGTTGCATTTTAGTCTGTCGTTTACAAGGATACAATTTAACAAATCGAGGACAGAAACTTGAACTTGAAAACAGGTTCCAGGGTGGAAGTTTTCTTAAACACGTGGCCACCGTTGCCATGTAAACAGCAAGCTGGAGTTTTCAGTGTAAACGTCATGCTCTGCTATAAGATAAGAAAAGAAAAGACAATCCATGTATTTATTCCACAATGGGGAAATTTACATTGGTACAGCAGCAAAATCACAGATTGCATACATTTAGAGAACAGCTGTACACAGTTGAGTAAGAAAAGAGAAAAAAGTACGATACATGTGCACTTTCATTGTGGCAACTGAAATTGCCATGTGCAAACCGGACAGCAACAAAAGCAGACGACCATGTTGTGCTTGTGCCGCTGAATCTGCTGACTGGCTTTCAACAAAATATTGAAATCAGCCCTAAAAGCAGCAAAGCAGCCAGTGTGAATCAGATTGTGGATGGTGGATTGATTTTTGGCTTAGACGTGTACAGAGACGACTGCAATTGTAGAGACAAGAGGCTATGGAGGTGTGAATGAGTTTTTCCAGATTTTATGATGACATGATTGACTTAAACTTCAGTTAATTTATTTATTCTGGACATTTTAAACTAAACTTCAGTCTTGTGTGTTTCTCCCTCTCTTCCTCCCTTCTCTTCCTCCCCCTTGTAGGACTGATATCTTTGTGTTTCTGCTGAGTACAAGGGCTGGAGGACTCGGCATTAACCTGACTGCAGCAGACACAGTAAGTGGACCACAAATTATCCTCCACGGACACTTTGTGAAAGCTTTCTTGGCACAAAAACAAGTGCATCCCAATAGATGAGAATATAATAGAAAGTTTGTCGTTCATACTCTGTTTTGGTTCCTTTTGTATGAATTACTGCACCAGTTCACTGTGACATGGGGGTGATCAGCTTATGGCACCACTGAGGTGTTACAGAAGCCTGAGTTAACGATGATGTCTGCATTACTGGGTCTGGTGT
Source organism: Thalassoma bifasciatum (assembly GCA_008086565.1). Classification (NCBI taxonomy): domain Eukaryota; kingdom Metazoa; phylum Chordata; class Actinopteri; order Labriformes; family Labridae; genus Thalassoma; species Thalassoma bifasciatum. The sequence continues at coordinate 59,524 of RPOG01000918.1, forward strand.
CTCTCACTTTCCTCCTGCCAATACCTCATAAATTCTCAGTGGGGGTCAGGTTTGGTGGGTTTGACGGTCAATCAGGCGCAGTAATGTTTTGGCAGTGTTGGCAAGTGCTGGAAATTAATGAAATCTGCATCATGGAAAAGCTTGTCAGCACTTGTACACCCTTGTTATATCAAGAGCTGAGTTCGTAAAAGGTCTCAGTTGTTTCGTTGTTGTGTGTGGTTGAGCGTTAAAGCATCAAAAGCGTGTTTTTATTCTCTGCTATTTGTGTGCGTGCCTTGAAGGGGGTTGAATTTAGGGTTGATCGCTTTGTTTATCAATATCTTTCAGCATAACCATCCTTTGTGTCCCTGTTGTCTCGTTTAAAACAGATCAGCTTTCCTGAAAATCATTTTCAGAAGACTGTTAATAAAGAACATCTGTCAGCGCAGAAAACTGGGGATAATATTTCCCTGTAATTCATTTGATGAGTTTCTCAAGAGTGTTTACATCGCACTAACTGAACCGTGTTATTACACATAGCAGGATTTAAAACCTGACAGTGTAGTTTTTTCTTCAAACTCAACCTAACACACACTTGTTCTCCTTGGCTTTTGGCAGAATGTGGTCACTTTTACTCAGTCTTTAAAGTTGTGTTATGTTGTTTAATGATGTCCTTTATTCTTTTATTGCCTATATAGCTTTTATTATTTCGGCTATATAAATAAAGCTGACACTGACATTGATTAAAGAGTGATTGTTTCCCTCCAGGTCATTTTCTACGACAGCGACTGGAACCCCACCGTGGACCAGCAGGCCATGGACAGAGCTCACAGACTCGGTCAGACCAAGCAGGTCACCGTGTATCGCCTCATCTGTCAGGGATCCATTGAGGAGAGGATCCTGCAGCGGGCCAAGGAGAAAAGCGAGGTATGAAATACACTTCTACAAATAGAAGTGATCATCAAACAAACACAGATTTATAGCTAATGCTTTTTGCTCTTGTACATTAAGATCCAAAGGGTGGTCATTTCTGGAGGCAACTTCAAACCAGACACACTCAAACCCAAAGAGGTGGTCAGTCTGCTGTTGGATGACGATGAGCTGGAGAAAAAGTGTAAGTGTTTGGGAAATATCTTGATTTCAAAACCAGAAAGAAGACAGAAAATAACACAGCATGTTGTGTTTGCTCTCCCCCAGTGCGTCAGAGACAGGAGGAGAAGAGGCAGCAGGAGGAGAGTAGCAAGGTGAAAGAGCGCAAGAGGAAGAGGGAGAAGTACGCTGAGAAGGTACAGTACAACATTTTTGAAGAGATGACATTGTAGGATTTTAGCGGATATTTGCTACTGGGTGGTAAAATAAGTAGAAAGCTAATTGAGTATCTGCATTTTGACTCTTATGATTTGTTGTTTTTGGTCAAAGCTTTAATCTTCTTGATCTTCCTGAGACACAAAGTCATAAAATAATCACTGAGTGTACATTCAAGTTTAAGTTTGAGATACCGAGTCTTGGATTAAAGACGTAAGAGAAGTGAGGTGAAAAAGTTTCCGCAATCATCAGATTAACAACTGATCAAAATCTTAACACCAGTTGAAAAATTGCACAAATTTACATTTTACACTGTTGGATCTTAAAAAGGTTGTAGGTTAAGTTTCAAAATGCAAAAAGAAGAAACAGGAGTGGTACAAAATCAATAAGTAAACAATTTATTGAAAACAATGATTAAAGGTAAATCGTTTGTTCATTAGCTGATCAGAAGATTGAGACAACAGCTCAAAAAAACAAGAAAACCTCCTGAAATAGAAGTAAAAGTTTAGAAAAGTGACTCAGTTTTTGTTGAGTGCTTCAAAAAGTTTTGCGACAACTATCAACACTATGATGTATTGAAAGCTTGATGATGGATTGGAACAGAGACATGAAATATGCACAACCTAAACCCTAAACATAAACGTTCTCTAACTGTTTTCCTGCCTCAAATTCCTCTGCAGAAGAAGAATGAAGAGTCTGAGAACAAGAGGAAAAAGGAGGTGAATCTGGTCATCTCTCACGCACCATCAGCTGACAACTCCAACCTGTCCGCAGACGGTGACGACTCCTTCATCAGTGTAGAGATGGACTCAGCTATGCCCAGTCCTTTCAGCGAGGTAAGAAGGAGTTAGAGACAGAGAAGTTGTGTGTTGGGTTTTTATTTTATAACAGGTAGAAAAGGCTTACTCTATGAACTCACTTTAGCATGAGCCAACAAACTGTCTCCTCTTGATATTCACTTCATTTTTTTCATTTATAACTTCACCTTTTCAGTTCATCTTTCTATTATTTCTCTTACCTCTCTGAAATCATTCCTTTTACTCTCCCATTCCTCTCTATCCTGATCCCTCTCTCTTTGCATCCTCTCCTCACAATTTCCTCGAATTGCCTTTGAATCCCCTTTCGCTGTACCGGCCCGGTTCCTTCCCGCTGTGCTGACCCCTCAGCCTGTGTGTGTGTCTGTGTGTGCTCCCTTGCATGGTCAGATCTCCCTGAGCAGTGAGCTGCAGCCCGGGTCGTTACCTCCGGACGCCGACGCGGACGAGAGCAGCAGCGACATGCTGGTCATCGTGGACGATCCGGTGTCTTCTGCGCCACAGTCTCGTGCCACCAACTCTCCCTCCTCCGTGTCTGGATCAGTGTCTGATAACATGAATGGTGAGAGTTTGAGATTCTTTGGTTGATCTTTGCCTGTGAAAATATTGTTGTAGCAAAATTATTGTAACTGTGTAAAAAAATGGTATCACACACAACATAAATTTCTTTCTGTGGGTATTGAGAACCAGTTCCTGTTAAGAATCAATAAGAAATGGGTTGATCCATCAACATCATTGGCTTTTATGCCACATGATTCCCTCATCAGCAGCAGAACTTCCAAGACAACAGCCACATTTCCATTACACGTTTTCACAGTATAAAGGCCATATTTTGCTGGTGTTTACATTGCGCACAACTTAAATAAAATCTCGTCCAATGAGTTTCAACTTTTCGAATAAGGACGGAGAACTGCAACAGGTGGTTACCATGGATACCATAAACATTTCAGAGCTTAATTCCCTTTTTTAATGGGCATTACTTTTGTTGCTGATGTTATCAACATGAACGCCAAAGTCCACAAATGTGTTGCTGCCGCGTACTAGAGACGTCTCTGAGAGGATTGTGGCCAGAGAGTTAGTCATGTTCTGTGATTCGTTTTTGTGATAAAGCTGTTTCCATTGCACTTTTGCGATAAAAGTCATCATTGAAACCTCAGAAAAACCACCTGTTTTTTCTTTTGTTGCTGATGTTATCAACAGACAAAGGCAGAGGACGTTTGAATATGAACGCCAGAGTCCACAAATGTGTGGCTGTGGCTGCGTACTAGAGTCTTCTCTAGGAGGATCGTGGCTGAAGAGTTCACATGAGTTTGTTAGTTGGGTCCCGTGACACATTTTTTTGATAAAGCTGTTTCCAGTGCACGTTTGCGATAAGTTTTCATTGAAACTTCTGAAAAACCACCTGTTTTTTCTTTTACATATTCCCACAGTTACAAAAACTGGTAACATTTATTTGAGGTTACATTTGTAAGACTGACATGATGCTGTCAGAAACATGACATGACATCTGCCATTAAGTTGAAGAAGGCTTCATGCATGTTTATGAACGTTGTCATTAAATGTCACTCTGTGAATTATGTCACCTTTAATGCAAAGTTGAAATTGTTTGGGGATGTCTTTGATATAAAAACTTGACATTTACAAAGACAGTGGCAGGTTATGTTGTCTTTGTAAATGTCAAGTTCTTATAACAAAGACATCCCCCAAACAATGTCAACTTTACTGTGTCAGTCTTACAAATGCAACTTCAAATAAAGTGTTACCCAAAAACTTTCCCCCATGATAATTGGTCCATTTTTCCCCAGGCTTTTAGATAAGTGTACCTGCTGGCAGTGTACTTTGAGGTAACTTATCTCAGATTCATTAAAGCTGGATTGAACTTGCATGTATGAGTTATAAGTAAAAATGAGAAGTTTATATCATGTGTAGTGCATTTTTGCTGATAAAACCTCAAGATTCTGGATAAAAAACTGACAATTTTACTGCTTGATGATACGACTTTACCCAGGAAAAGGATCTGAGCAGATATGTCTTGAAATGGATTAAAAGATGTTTTTGAACTTCTGTGATTCTGTATGTGACATGCAGTAGCAAACTGCTCAATCAGCTGGAAAATGGAGCATTCCTTCATACCAGCAGTTATTGTTTTAATGTCTGTTGCAAGTCGGATTCAATGTGCAATACGTAAACCAGAAGAGCTTTTGTTTACATTTTCCCAGGCAAAGTTTCACAGTGAGAAGTATGTTGGCGAGTTTAAAGGGGAAGCAGTTAGAGAGCATTACACACACACAGAGGAAAGGATCAGCAAAGAGATAAGATGTACTGCTGTGTTCTGTGCTGCTGTGATTTCAACATAAAGAGTAGAATCAGCAGCTTAAACCCTGAAGTGTGGCTGATAGTAAACAGATTTCTGACATAAATGGTTCCCTTTGACTAAAAAAGACATTTCTTTGATACTCTATCTAGAGGCATGCTGTCCAAATGTTCATATTTTCTGTTTTCTTGACTCCACATCATTTTCATACATGTTCTCTATGCAGCTGCTTAGTCTCAGGCTTCAAATGTGCCAAATCAAACCTGACTTCAGTTATCAACAGGCGGCGTGATCCTGTTTGAAGAGTGAAGCAGACTTTTACAGCTCCGGTCCACTCTGTTCTCTCCACTATCAGGACTTCTGTTTTAACAGGCTTGCGTCCATTAGAATAAGTAGCCTGGCCCCTGATATGTGTTATTTCAGATTTACGAGGGTTTATTTTGCCCTGGCCGCAATGTTCCAGTATGTTCTGTTCCCTTGGATCCAGATAAAAAGTGAGCCTATGGTTGATATCGTCTAAACTGTATATTTGTGCTCAGATGCTTTGGATGCTTTAGTAGGTAATCCCTCCGAAATGCATGCAGCTCTATCGAAAACCTTCTGGGATTTTGCAGCTACGCTAAGAGGCTCCTGCCAGTGAGATTATTAATGACCCCCAATAAACAGACCCAGAGGGCTCAGAGCGGGCCGCTGCTTTCAGAGACGTGAATCATGCTGAAGTGAAGGGTTAGAATAAGGGAGCAATCTTCAAAACTGTGGAGAAAAGTGGTATAAATAGGAGGAAGAGTAGGATCAGGGGCCGAGGGGAGGGAGGGGAAGGGGGGATGAGAGAGGGATTTGTGGAGAGGTCTGTGCGTTGGTGTTTGTGATGGGACAAGCTCATCTTCCTCTGAGGGCTGCAAACCTCAGGGTTTGGATGGAAACATGCAGAGAAGATATAAACGGAGGAAGAGGGTACTGGAAGGATTAGGCACAGAACCAGTGAGGCAGACACTGGCTTTTAATTGGCAGACAGTGTGGAAAAGAAGAGCAAGCTTTCTGTTTTCAACATGAGACTGTTTTTTTTTAATATTAGATATATATCAGAATCAGAATCAGAAATACTTAATTAATTCCAGGGGGTAATTTGTTGTTACCATAGCTCCTAATACAATACAGAAGTGAGAAAATATGGTACAGTGGTAATAGAATAAGCAATAGTTTGAACAGTAAGTACCAAAAGCAACAAGTAAAGCAATTTCTACATTATTTACATTGTGATTGCAGCAGGATGAATGTTTGCAAAAATAATCTAATTGTGATTATTTTTTCCTGTATTGCAGTAGCGATTTATGGTTCGATCATTTTAAGGTTCCCCATCTTGTGTGTTGGTAAATGAATACATTTTTGGAAATAAACAGTGACATTCATTACAGCTTGACAACAACTCAGGAAATTTTTCTTTCTGCAACTTGTGACTGCTTTTTTCTCCATTTTCTTCACTTTTCACTCCTTTTTTCCACTTTTAGACCTATTTTTTTGCAAGTTTCTGACTGTTCCGGGGGTTTTCTACCAATTTCCTTAGTTTTATTGCCACTTTCACCACTTAGATTGTCGCTCTTGCAAAGTTAGTTTTCAACAACTTGGTGCTTTGGTCAGGCAGGGTTGAATAACACTGATGTACAGTACGAAAACATCTGCTGCAGAAAATTTATCTGGTTTTCTGACACATTTGAGGTCAAAGAAATTTTGCAGTTTGTGATTAGAGCTTAGCAGCAAGACATATTGAGATGTAATCTAATTTGCAATTAATTACTCAGCCCTAAGTGTCGCAGAATGAACTGTGTTAAACAAATATTGGACACTAAACAGTTGTTAAGATGTTGCGCATTCTTTTAACAGATTTACAAACAGATTTCTCAGTCTACAGATAGATAGGGATGGGAGATGAATAGGTAAATGAAATCGGGTAAAAATCAAGATAAATGTGTCAAGGTTAATAATCCAATGTCGCGTGAATGATTGAAATGGAGGAGTTTTAGAGTTTGACTGACTGGTCAGCCTGGAAAATCTGGAGGCATTTGAGGTTGATGTTGTTGGGAACGTCCACATTTCCATGAAGCACATTAAGCTGCACTAACCCCCTTTGACTCCTGGCTAACGCCGTTAGCTCCTCCATCTCATAAGCCAGGGACCTCACATTACCATGACGATAGTGAGGGAGGACACGGCTTAAAACTCTCAAAACGTCTCCGTCGTCTTGGTCCCACTCTCCTCGCTCACAGCTTCTTTCCTTCTCTTCATCCCCTGTGTACAGAGTTTCCATAAATCCTCTGGGTTAATAACTGTTGTGAAAGCTGTGCAGGGATCAGCTGATTCTGGCTGTAAACAATGCCGGGTTGCTGCACGACAGGGAAAAAGGAGTTACTTGGTTACATGATGCAAAAAGAAGTCCAAAACTCTCCAAGGGCTGGATTGAGAGGGCGCTGCTTAAAAAAGTTGTCAGTGAAAAAATAGAGCAATAAAGATCAAGTCACAGAGTACAAAAATCTTTATGATGATAGAAAGTAAAAGATATATATGACAATAAAAGTACATCTTGCTGCTGCTGTTTCTTTTTTTACTTCTGCCAAACCATCCTGACACAAACATTATTCCTTTTTTTGCCTTTTTTTCTCCAGGTGTTTCAGTCTCTGACACAATCAGTCCCGGCAGAGGCAGATCGGGGCGAAGTCGAGGGAGGCCCAAAGGCTCAGGAGGGGGATCGAAGTCTGGAGGGAAAGGACGAGGGCGTAAGTCAACGGCGGGCAGCGCGGCAGCGATGGCAGGAGCCATGGCTGGAGCGGCAGCTGCATCTGCGGCAGCGTATGCAGCTTATGGTTACAGTGTTTCTAAAGGTGAGTGAGACACAGAAGATCTGAAGAGGGATAGGAGAAGAATTCAAACACTTTTTCCTGTAATGCACAACAGGCTGCTTCACTGCAAACAAACCATGCTGGCAGTGATCCGCTCTGCTGTCAGAATAAGTTGATATTGAACATTGGCTCAGTTTTGAGCTGTGTCCAAGCTCCAGAATTCAATGTGATTCAAAGCAGATTTCACTGAGTTCATACCAGGAAACGTAACACAAAGAGTTTACTCAATCGATTCAGGCAGAACCCTATAAACTTGATTTCTCTCTTTATTGAATATTTGGCCGACTAGTTTCCCACGATGCTCTCTCGAGAGATATTGGATTGTTCACAGCTTTATCTTGAAAAAAAAAAAGAAGAAAAAGTGAGCTCTATGAGCACCCAAAACAAAAATGACTGAAAGTGAGTGAAAAACCTTTCATTGCCTTTTTGATGCGACTGCTTAACACCATAAACACACCAATAAAAATCAGTTTATGCATTTTGAAAGAATTCAAGCTGTGTTGAAACAAACTGGATTACCTTTATTGGTATATTTACAATCATTTTTATGAATACACTTCTCTGTAAGTTGGCATCATCGACTGTGAAATATATTTCTATTTGAAATTCTATGTCCAAATATATCAATAATGCATATCAACTTGACAATCACCTTAGCCCCTCCTTGCAGTTTAGTACAGCTGCAGCTTTCCAGTGATACCCACTAACAAGTTTGAATCAACCCAACTAAGACAAGGGTTGTTGACACTAGACATCTTGTTAAATCGAGATAAATTTTGTTGGTGTTAGAACAACAAAATTCAATCTTTGACCGAACGGAAAATTGTTAGACAGCCTTTTAGATCACTTTTTTCACCTTTAATACTCCCTTAAAGAGAAATCGGATCAGCCCAACCAAGCTGAGGCATCTGATTTTCCTCAACCTACACTGAGAACATAGTGTTTGGTTCTGGTTCTGTTTGTTTGAGTTTCGTTCTGGTTCTGTTCGCAGTTTTTTGTTAATTTGCGCAGTAAAAGTTTGATTAAAATACTAAACAAAAGTAAGAAGGATTTTTTAAAAGAATAAATGCACACAGTTATAAGGCTTCTCATGAAAACACTGTGCGTCAAAAGGTTTTCAACACAAAAACCTTAAGTTTTTGCAAAGTTAAGGTAAAATATACGGCTGCAAAAGATCCTAGATGAAGAGCCGTTCGGGAGATGAAAGAACTGAGCCAAAAGAGCCGGATCGCTAAAAAGAGCCGAACTTCCCATCACTAATTTACATTCACGTGTATATTTTTGGGTCGTGGCGCTCTGACCGTGTCAATCTCGTCCTTCCCCTCAGGGGGCCTCTCCGCCTCTCAGCCTTCTATGGGCCGGTCCGGTACCAGCCCCGCCTTCAACCCCAGCAGGAGCTCCTCCCCCCAGGCCAAAGGAGGCGCCTCCACTCCAAGCCCCCACAAACAGCTGGCCCACAGCCACCACCAACACCACCACGTCAGCCACAGCAGCGTGGTCAGGAAGGGAAAGGGCCCTGCAGGTCCCGGAGCTCGATGATGTTCACACGCTGGCACGCACAACAGGAACAGAACTAACCTATTTTCACTGTGATCGCCACTGACGCACTACGGATGGAGGAGACAGTAACTAACACTGGAGGACCAGGCCGTCTGCTGGCTCACCGACTGAAGCTACCTGGAACTTTAAAACATAGGAACTGGATGGATTTAAGGTTCCTTCAGTGTTTCCAGCTGAGTCTACTATTGTGTGAAAGAGTCTCCTGAATGCTGCAAGCTTTCAACCAATCAAAGTTGTTCATTGCTGCAAGCCACACACCAAAAGTTCCTGTTCTTTCGTGAAGTTTGACACAATCCCAGGAACCTATGGGAGTAAAAACAAAGTTCCTTGAACTGTCTCTAGACCCTGGTCCAGTAGAAATATAGTGTAAACCTACATAGATTTCTTGTCCTGAAGAGTTCCTGCAGTGGAAACATTGTTACATGATCTAGATCTTTACAAAAACACACACACAATCATTAAAAGGTACCAGCCTGCACATTTTCTTTCTTAATGGATGTTTTAATTTAAGGACAAAATCCCACTTTGAGTATTTCTATTGCAGTTCAAAGTTACATTTTCCTCTCCATAATCTCCATAATTTACAAGTGCTTTTCAAGAGGACACATTTTTAATCCATGACAGGTAACTCTCTTAATTAGTTTCCTAGCTGTAATGTTATTGATGCGAGAAGTGAAGCGATGCATGTAGCTTTCAGGGCTGTGAGATCTTCGTGTTGGCTGAGGCAGAGTCAAAGTTTCTGTCCGACGCACTGAGACAAGTCTTCCGTTATTTGGTGTTGTTAAAATGTTAGGTTGTTTAATCGTCCTGTAGAAATGCACAGTAAACACCCGTTGATGAATCTGCTTATTAACAGTCCATCATGTGAAACTTCCGGACCCCAAACTCTACCAAACATGTCAACAGCTTTTCTACTGAAGCCCTTATTTTTGTAAGAGAGATGAACCCAAACCAGCGCGGCAGACCTTTAGCGTTTTGAACATTTCTTGCTGCGGAAACCAAGAATTATATATATTTTTTGTCCAAAATGAATGAATGAAAATTATATTCCAAAACGACACAGCAATGCTGCTAACCTTAAATTTATGAATTCACCCAATTTGTTTGGTTGTTTAATTTATTTGAGATGAGTTAAAAATGGGCGGTTCATGATGATTGTGAATTTTCACTAGTATAAAACAATGTAAAAAAAAAAAAAACAATTGTAATGAAGCCATTTTTACTTTTCAGGACTTGTTTTCTTGTGATGAGGAGTCTGTGGTTCTCTTTAATGTTGTTGATGTTTTAGATGGAAAAGAAGGTTTGCATCAGTGTCCTGAGTTGAGCACTACATCTGTTAGAGGTGTGTTTGTTGTTTTGTTTATAGTGTGATTATAAAAAAAAATGTTCTATATTGATGTACATAATGATGAGAGCAACATTTTTCTCTGGTTATCCCCTCGTTTGCCTGTCTATTTTTATAGATCGTGTACATATGAAGAAAAGCATCTGCCATTTTACTAACAGAAGGAGCCAACTGAGAATAAAAGAGTGTTAAATCACTTCCTCCTCTGACTTCTCTTTAACCTTTTTGTTTGAACTTCACCCTCACTGACATCAATCTAGTTTCTTTTTTATCCAGCATCTTTTCATTATGATGTTGAAATGCTGAGCATCAGGTCCAACATCTGGTCTGAGCCATGGAGATGTTAAGGTAAGAATATTGGCTCAGCATTTCAACATCCTGCATTTTCTGAGAGGAAATGCGGGCCCCTTCTCTAATTATTTTTGGCACAGAATTAAACAAAGGTCACAGTTTCTATAAAACCATGGTGACAATATGTGTAACAGGCCACAGCTCGACCCACCCACCCCTAAACTAATAAAAAGAAAAAAACCCAACCTTCAATTATTCCTCTTCTGTCTGCTGTTTAATCATTTTCCATTACACCTTTGTTTTGATGTTTTTAGAAACATTTAATTCACTTCCCTTGGACTCTTAAGTACGGCAGATCTGGAAATTTCAAGGCTGCTCCTTATCTCTTAATATGGTTAAGAGCAACCATATTTTTGTCCTGCAAAACAATCCTCCTTTGGTATGCAATTTCATGCCTGTGCGCATATCCTGTGCTACTTCCATGATCCTTTTTATCCTTTTATATGATTCACATCACATCTAACAGTCAGCAGACTTTGCTGTTCATGTTTTTTTGTTTTTTTATTGGAACCACTTTTTATAGAAAATCAAAGCCCTCATTAAAACAGTTTCTGGAGATGCATCAGAAATAAAGGGATTGTTTTTTGGAAGGACACATTGCTCTTTAGTTTATTTCTTTAGAACTCAAGGGCAGAGCTTTTAAAAAACAGAGCCACAAAAGTCCCAAAAGTTTCACAGCAAACTGTTCATATGGACCTTTTGAATATTTTATGTACATTTTTTTATTTTTACAAAGGTCAACATCTTGGTAATGGAACACCAAAGACACTTATTAGACTACGCACACTCAAACTGACATGATGATATGACTGATGTATTTGTTTTGTTAAGACAACTTTTCACCTGTTACAACATGACAACAAGGTAATGTATCTATCAACAGTTATGTAGCGCTGTTGTCTGAAAAGTGACATCAAGCAAACTTTTAAGTTTGTACTGTAGTTTAGTAGCCAGCTAAATTTAACACTACTCACAGCCTGGTGCTCTGAGACATGTCAGTAACGTGTAACATTAGTGAATCCTGATTATGTCCGACCGGTGCTCATCTATCAAGTAGAGCAAACATAACCTGGCTCTTCATTTTATAAATAGTCTCTCAAACTTGACCGTATCACTGCAGAATAACTGCCACATGTGGGTTGAAATGAACATCAGCACAAACGTAGCCTGTGTTTAGCCTTTAGCCTGTGCTCTATCACTTTCACATTTAGCTTTCTTCTACTGTTCCTGTCCCTGTTCTGTCCAACAGTCCAGCCTGTTTTCACTACAACCACTAAATTAATCACAGAAATCATTTTAAGCAGTGAAAAACAGATCTCTCTTCTCACTGCCAAAATTCGTCAGCCGGCGTGTCTGATTTCAACATATCATAAATCAACCCGGTTCAGTCCAACTCGTTCAGGAGGGTAGGAATTAGCTTTTGGAAATAACCTATTTTTGCGTAGATAATCTCATTTTAAGACGTGGATTAGGATCAGACATACATCTAGATATGAGACTTTTTCATGATCACGTAGAAAGTCCTCACAGTCCCTTTAAGTAACTATACAGGCCCAAGCCTCCCTAATATAAACTGAAGACACCAAAATTGTAAGGCAGTTCACACATTTTTACACCAGCTAAATTGGAGTCTAGTGGGAGTAAAAGATCAACTAAGAATTGGTTGTTTTCAGGGGGTGGATTCAAATTGAGGGCATTTATCATTGTCATAGTGTCTGACTTATAAGTTAAGAAAAAAGAGTGAATTTTGAAGATTTTGTCTGGACATACATTTTACTGTTCCATCTCAAATAATAGGAATATCAAATGTTTCTGTGCCAAAACTCCAGAGTTCACCTGTGTGTTCATGGTCACATGGTTTGGTGTCGGGTCGGCCTGATATCATCTGGATGAGTCCCCTCTGCAGCGTTTTCCTCCCGGTGCGCTCTGACATGACCACATAGCAGATTGTAAACACAGGACTTCCAGGGTCTGAGCCTGTTCCCTGCCAGCGCTTATATAAGCCCCAACACAGTGATAGACTCTTCCACTTGAACCACATCCAGGGTACAAGCTGCTCCAGCCAACGTTTGGGAGTGTCTGATGCATGTTTGTATACCATTTGTGTTTCACAGGGATGGTTTCCAACAAGGTTTCAACAGTTGGGTAGAAAGGGAGAAATAAGTTCTGCACTTTGTCTTAAAAGTAACATTTCATATTTCAACCAGTGGTCCCTAATCTTCGCATAGTGTGCCTGCTTTTAATTTGAAAAGGTTTAAAACAAAAACGCTTTGCACTCTACATCATCCCCTGATTCAACCAGAGATGTTTATAGGGAAACAAAAGGACTTTTTTTTTTCCAGATGCTCTGAATCCTTTCATATTGCCAGCACCATCTGTCACCACAAAAGTAACAGCGGAAACAACTACATGATGTTGTACAGGAGCATTCATGAAGCCCATGCTCCACAGCAAAGAACCTACTGGCTCATATTAGATAGTCAGGCAAAACACCAACAACAAAGCTGCGTTTGTTTGTTCTTTTATTAGCTTTTGTCATATCACTGGATGCTTCAGGCAACCATCATTAACAGGATTTGACTTCAAAACAAACATAAAATCCCACATCATAGCTGTCTTTACTCAACAAACCAGGATGAACACACAATTACCATTCAGTGGGACGCAATTTAAACTGTGCAAAGAAAAGTTTTATGCTTGAAAAGAAACAAAAATAACCAAAATGGCACAGGTTTACAGTCATTAACAAACCAGTAATCATACACAGTTTAACTAATATACAAACATGTAGATGAATTTGGTCATGCTTTAGAAAAATAAACACAATAATGCTTCCCTCTTAACGTTTCAGTAGCATTTAATGGATTCAAGTACACTGGATGTTAGTGTAACAAAACTATGAATGGGCATGAAAGGTGGAAAGCCTCAGTGTTGTGTGTTTGAACATGAATTCATCCTCTATCTAAACTAGTGGGTACAAGCTACTGGGCCGCCAGCAGAACAGACACCACGGTCAGTGCTGCCGCCTCGATGGAGAACAGGTGGTGGTCTTCCACATGCGGGCAGCTGCTCCTCATGAACTCTGCCAGGCGGAGCAGGTACTCCAGGTTGTGGCCCGTCTTCCCTTTGCTTACAGCGATCTGCGTGCCGATCTCCTCCGGGCTGGCGGGCCCCAGGTAGAGGGGGTTGTCTGTGGTGGCGATGTACAGCATTGCCTGAACCGGATGCTCGTCTTCCCCCTCAGGGAAGAAATCAACCATTTTGGTGCTGTAGCCGCCGCAGACTGTCTCGCGCACGTTGAGGTACTTGAGGGCCTCCTCTACTTGGGAGCCTGTCACCTCGAACGCGATACCCCATGTGCTCGCCTGTAAAGAGAGAAAATACAGAAAAGCCAAGTTAATTATCAAATTTTCTTTTAAGAGTAGAATCTCAGACCATATTGTACAGCAAGTTGGTTTCCACTGACATATTACGCGGCATTTGCAGCTTCAATTTTTATTGTTTTGGAATTAGTTCATCCTTTAGCGCCCAAATGTAGGGTGACTATTAGGCTGTCTTCAAATTTAACTTGGCTAAAAATGGCCAACTAATAGTAAATAATATCTAAATGACGCAAGTTAATACAGCAGACAGCAGTCAATAAAATTGTAGTTTCTAAAATTGCTTTTAAGTGCGTAACTGCTAATCAAATCACTATTTACTGTGTTTAATTGTATGTTGTGGGTCTTGACTTGATTTTGGAAATCTTGTATACCTGCCATCTGTTCTGTGTTTGAAGAATTTGAAATATACAAATAAGAATCATTATTGTTATTAGAAGTGCATAATAACTGTATTTATCTGCAAATTTGATTTTGCTGAAATGACAAAAATAATAGTTTAATGAGGCAAATTAATGCAGTGGATGGTAGTCAATAAAAAAGTAATTTCAAAATTTTATTTTTAATTTTAAAAAAGGTCGTAAATTAAGCTATAAAGTGGGAAATGACAGTACCTAGCTTAAAATTCAGGCTAACGATGTTAAAAATGGCAGAAAAGTAGTTAAATGAAGAATGGCAATAAAACCGACAGACGCTAAAAGTATAATTTTGATAATAAAAATTTGTAAATATAGCTCTAAGGTGCGAAATATCAAAATTTAATGACTTATTTTGAATAACGTTAACGGAAACTAACGGCTGTGTTTACCAAGGATAAGACACTTACGTCATCGTCTTCAATCAGCGTCACCACTCTTCCGGGCTGTGGGGACAGGAAGAGACACGTCACGGTCAACGCCTTTTACAGTTTGTACACCAACAAAATACACCTCAATATCAACATTTATGAAAGTAAACAGTTATAATTCATATTCAGCTACTCACCAACTCGTCGTTCCCGCGGTGGAAGTTGTCTCCGTGCCAGAATCGTCTCTTGTAGCCTTGAATGTAACCGACCTTGCTCCTCTTGTACTTAAAGTCTGGTTTCCACACCAGCGACCCGTACCCGAAGATCCACAGGCTGCTCTTCGCTGTGATGATGTCTTGAGGCTTCATTTTTGATCGATAGTGTTGACGACGTTAAAAATGAATCGATGGATAAATCTTAGCTCTGTTAGCTTGAGGACTAGCTTGGTAGCGTTAGCTTCCTCCGGTCCAGGAGCAGAGGGACCGGTTGGCTCGCAGGGATACCGCGGACGGTACTGGAGCCCAACTGCTTGGCAGTTGCGAAGATGGAATTTCGCAGTTCTGTTTTCTTTGCCTGATGCATTGCCATTGCTTTCAGTGCCGCATTATGCCTTAAAAATCCATGGCAGCCGCTTCGGCCTGCGCGTCAATGTGGGAAAGAATCAAAAACGGTTCGGCCAGCTGTTTCGCCGGCCGGTAATTATCTTATTAACCGAGCTTTCGCAAATAAAACGCCTTAATATCAAGCGGATTGTGTTTCTCAAAAACACTGAAGGCTAATTGTTCTTTTCTTCTCCCGGCTTCAGCGGCGGATTTCGACTTCGGCTCGATATCAAGGCGGACGCGACTGACGTATATATACCAACCAGGTCAGACGGGTCAGCCCCTTACAGTGCTCTCGACCAATCACATTCAAGCAAGACTCAAAATCCACCAATCAGATTTCGGTGCGCCGAATAAGGCGGGATTTTCTTCCTTTATAGTTTTCTTACTGGTTTATATCTGGGTGGAGGCGAAATCATGACATTCAAACTATTGGCCAATGAAATGTCAGTTAAACTGACTTGGTTTATGATCGGTCACTTGTGTTGTCAATCAGAAAATATTTGCATACAGCTCAGACTCGAGCTGGCTGATGCAACTTTCCACAGCGTTTCAGGGCCGCGATAGAAGCCTCTGAGCAATTTACTAAGACGTTGCATCAGATGTGATCTGGTAGAGAGGGCCATATATGGGGATAGATCATATTACAGAGGTAACTCCAAGTGAACATACCCAGAACATAAATCGAGTTATACTTGAAGTTACATAAGAGTTTAACGGCCACTGATGTAGAAAAAGAAATGTTTTTTTTTATTCTGAAAAAAAAAAAAGTCAGACTAACCCTTAAGCTAGTATTCTCAGTTTTAAGTCACAATTTGAGAAAAAAATAGGTAAGATCTGAGAGAAAAAAGTCAGATTTCTAATAAAAATTAATCTCTCAGAATTCCTCAAATGGGGTTAAGACTCTCTGAATAATGTCAGAATTTTAAAAATAAAGTTTTTCAAACTTTGAACATAAAAGTCTGACTTTTATACAGGAAGTTTAATTTTCCTCTTCCTGAGATTCAATTTAGAGTTCTGGTTTTATTCTCAGAATTCTGACCTTTTCTTCTTTTTTTCAAAGATTCTGATTTTATGGTCAGAATTATGAGTTAAAAGTTACATTTCAAGGAAAAAAAACCAAACAAAACATAATTGCGAGGAAAAAAGTCTGAATTCTAGGAATAAAGTTGGAATTTTGAGAGCAGAGTCCAAATGTTAATCACAGAATTTTCACCTTATCACAAAAATGTATTTCTTTTTAAAATAATTCTAAGGTTAAAATTAGAAATCTGTCTTTATTCTTAAAATTCTGATTTTTTTTCTCAGAATTCAATTTTTTAAAGAATTTTGAGACTTAAGTTCTATAGTTAATCCAAGAATTTGGACTTTAAATTCAGAGTTCAGACTTTTTTTTTTTTTTATTCTAACTATTACCCCAGAATTCTAAAAACAGACTCAGAATTCTGACATTTTTCTCTGAATAATGATAGGAATTATAAAGTAGTTAGACACAAATTAGATAAAAAACAAATACCGTGGAAGTATCATGGCCTGGACACATGAGCCCAGACACGTGATTGGCGTCATGTTGGTCCAAAGGTCAAAGATCCAGAGTGAAGATACAGGCCACTAACAGGTGACTTTGTGTGGACCACAACACACATTGAGAGAATAAATGTCTGACAGGCACCTTCTTTTCCTTTTTTCTCTGTGTGTTGTGTAACAACAGTTTTATCTGTTGTTGACATTTCAAGCTCTAAGAGTCATTTTGACCTCTCCCATCTGACGAGCGTTCATGTGGGTCAGCTTTTTACCACCAGGAATCAAACAATAGCATTGTTATTCAAATTCTATTAAACACGCGGATGATCTGTCATAACATTTACTCGAAAAGATCCTGCTCTGAAAGCCAAATTCAGACTCGAAGACAAAAATTTTGTTATTCCTGAACTTGAGATCCCCTCCAGATGTGATGTGCACAACTATTGACCAAACAGTTGACCAATTCCTTATGGGACAAACAAAAATTCCAACCTCTTATGCTGGATCTAATACACTATTATGGGGGCTCATCTGTGCTCAATAGACAGATTATCTATAAATAGGTGGCATTATCTGCCTTGATAAGATGCCAGACAACTGTATCAGCTCTTCATAAATCTAAGGCACAGGACAGGCTGGGCCTTTGGGCAAATCTGTGCCATGCACGAAGACCCATCCCAACGTGCATTGACCTTGCATGTCCATTCGCTCTGCAAGGTTACAGCTTTAGTGTCATAAAGATACAACTCAGTGGATCTAAAATAGTAGTGATTGAAGACTTTAAAACTTACTGTTTGTATAGTTTGTGTAAATGTTACTCAGTTTTCCAGGTCACAAGATATTTGCATGCAAACAAACAGGGTGAACCACCTTTTTTTTTCTTCTTTTTTTCCCCTGCAGTTGAAATGAGAAGCTACATTGTTTTATAAGTATGATGTCAACATTTTTTGTAGGTCAGGAGCTTGTTTACCAGGACAGGATGGTGGCACCTAAAAGTAGATCAGGACATGACCATACTTGAGAGGAAATACCTACGGCAACATAACCAGTCTCAAATTCCTCCAGTAGATCCAAATGAAGTAAGCATTCATTAAATATGGATAAATTCAACACATCAGGTCTATTTTAGTGTTGTTGTATTATCCCATACACTGGATTGATCCTGTTGGGTCATTACAGAAGAAACAGGCTGTTTTTATTGTAATCTAGCAGCTGGGTTTACTATTGGGCCAGCATGACTACTTTTTTCAGCAACAAACCTTGCTGTGTTAAATTAACTAAGTGATAAGTTGTTCTGTACTTGACATTTTTAGGGTGTTTGTGATTATTTTCACAGATTTTATTGGCTTTATTTTTGTTTAGCAGTTAAAAGAGCATGAAATTTGCACAGAAGAAGTTGTATTTCCCGTCGTTGTGTGTGCAAATATTTGGCACAACAAAGTACAGACAGAACACAGATGTCTGTCACTGACAATTACTGAAATAGATTAACAACATTATGAACTACAATTATTATTATTCTAACCAGAGGCATTCATGTTGAGCCTAAAATTCTCTGATATATTGTCCTGTCAGGTTTGCGAACAGATGAAAGAGATAAGATTTGCAATGATGCTGAGTATTCTACTTTTCCCATTAGTACCACTCAGTAAACCCCGTTTACACATATGTTGTAATAAACGATGCAAATCATTTAAAGCCTATAATTATCTAAAAATAGTGCGTGGACAACAAATCAAATGTTGAGAAAGCTTGAACAGAAACACAAAAACTCCAGAAAAATGTCTCCAAACTAATGACAATAAGTTGCAACAGGTTATAGTTCAATAATTCCAGATTTGTTCTAAGTTCAAACTCAGTATCCCAGATGGTACAGAGATGCAATGGGTAGTTTACTCATGTGAGAAAGCTCCATTAAAGCTGGATGCTATACAGGCTTTAGAGCAACTTATGCAGACATCATATGACTTCAGTTTTTTTTAAAGAATACTTTGCTAAATACATCAAGAAGATGCCAAACTAGAATTTGTATGCATTACAACTCCATGGCTCTGTAGTAGAAGAGTCCTGATGCTAAATAGGCCTGCTAACAATTCAGACCTGTCACCTTTAATATTCAGCATATTATCGGAAAAGTTAAAGGGGCTGTGAGGACTATTCAGAACAGCTCGTGTTTTTCCAGGATAAAGACTCTGTTTCCCATGAGCACTTGCACCCATTGTCATGAGGACGTGACTGTTGCCTGCTCTTATTAACACTACTTTTCTTTTCCAAAGACGACTTTTTATTGGCTACAATGTAACTAAGTAATGTGCTTCATAACAGTTACGTAGCTCTGTGGTTTGAAACATGACAACAAGCAAATTTAGTAAACATAGTTTTTTTTAGTTCTTAGGTTTTGTCCTACCAGTGCTGATCTACCAACTCCAACCTCACCAAGCAAAGAAAACGTAAGCTGGCTCTACATTTTATTCATAGACTCTCAGAGTTGATTAGATCACTGCAGTATAACTGCTGCATGTGGGTTGGAATAAACAGTATCACAAACAACTCAACCCGTGTTTTAGCCTGCGCTCTATCACTCTCCCATTTAGCCGTCTGTTGTCATTGGGAGAGTCAATCATCAATACTGTCCTGGCATTTAGAAATCACTTATTTTGGCTCTGATAATCTCATTTTAAACAATAGATAGTGATCAGATCTATTTCTAGAAGTGAGACTTAAACATTTATAGAGTGTTGGTTGGACGACAAAGTGACAAACATGCTCTGGTCTCAGACAATGAATTCAAAATACATATGCATAACATGTTATCTTTGCACAATTTTAACTTTAACTTAGACTCTAAATCATTTGCAAGTCATTGAATTCTATTTTTATCAACATTTTCCCAACAGCCTCTTCCACACTCCAGCATACTTGTTTTTATACGCAGGTTTGCTTCAAGTGAAGTTCATTGTTGGTTTTATTGACAGCTGAAATCACATAGAACAATCCTTTGTTTTTTGCTAAGTGCTAAACTACTTTTAAAGCACATTATGAAACTTCCAATTTGGAGAATGCACTTTGTTTTGTTTATGAGAGATTAGAAACATCCTGAGGAATCTGCAAAAGCAGAATGAATGTGAGTGCTCTGTACCTGTTGGGGTTTTTGTTTTGGCCCGCTCAGACAGTCACATCCTGTGTGTGTGTGGGTTTCTTACTGACATCTAGTGTTAATTAGTTAGACCACAAAAGAGCAGTGAGGGGCAAAGTTAGAGAAAATAGCACAGTAATATGTAAGTCTGCACAATAACAGTCATGTTTCATAACTGAATGAGGATTCAAACACACAAAAAACGCAG
This sequence comes from Thalassoma bifasciatum, assembly GCA_008086565.1. Classification (NCBI taxonomy): domain Eukaryota; kingdom Metazoa; phylum Chordata; class Actinopteri; order Labriformes; family Labridae; genus Thalassoma; species Thalassoma bifasciatum. The sequence goes on from RPOG01000918.1 coordinate 79,724, forward strand.
ACATGAAAAGGAAATCGTGCAGAGCAGACGTTAACACCCTGGTGTTATGTAAAATCACTTCCACATTCCTTGTAATGAGATAGTAGCATATGCATTTGGATTTGGCGTCCTGCCCCTCCATTCATGACATCAGTATCTCACATTTCCCCTCTTCCGCTGTCAGAATAAATAACGCTGATTAGCATGTTTGCGTCCGTTGTTTTGAGGTTGTTTCCTGAAAACCTGAGTCAACAGAGCGAGTGAGCACAGGTTAGATAAAAGGCCAATGCGTGAGAAACTCATTTGGCCCTGGACGATGTGTTTTGTAGTTTTTTAAATCAGCACTTGCAGGGACAGGAAGTGATGTCATTGAGTCACAAACAGGATGCTGTGATTATAACACAATGAAAATGCTCGGCTGTGTTATGGAGGCGCAGAGGCCAAAGAGCTAAGCATGGATTTGCTGCTATGAGAGAGTGTGAAGGAGGGTGTGTGGCACCTTGAGGTGTGTGTATGATGAGGGTGGGTCAGCTGATGTGCCAAAGCCACCAGTTCAGGTGTCAACAGTTATTAGCTACAGTCCCATTACCCCAAAAATGGTAATGAAGGAACAAAAATTTCTAGTAACCTCTAAAATTTTGATATAAAGTTTTTACACTCTCAGGTGGTTTTTCTGAAGTTTTGATATTGAAGTTCATCGTAAAAGTGCAATGGAAACATCTCTTTCTCAGAAAACCAGACGTGACTAACAGACACCTTGATGAACTCCTTGACCACAACCCTTTCCCAGAAGTCCCTCGTACGTCGTCACTGCGGCCACACATATGGAGTCTGGCATTCACATTTAAACGCCCTATGCCTTTATCTGTCAACATCAGCAACAACGCCCATCAAAATTACAGTTAAGCCCTTAAAATGTTTGAGGTATCCATGGTTACTGCCAGTTACAGTCCTCTTTCATTCTTCCACATAACGAAAATTGAATCTTTCGGGACAAGATTTTACTCAAGTTGTGCACAATTCCAGCTGCAATGGAAACACCTGCAAGGTGTAGTTGTACTTTGGAAAAGCTTCAGAAATATCTCTCTTGTTTTGCAAAAAAATTTAAAAGAAATACAACTGATGTTAACATGCAAATTTGCATCTTCAGAAGCACAAGGTGTTCACATCGAATGCAAAAATTTCCTGTACAGAAATGTCTGTCTATACCAAACAGTAGCTGTGTTTCCATAACACTTTTTCAAAAAATAAAAGCAGTATTTCTGGAGTTTCAATAAAGTACAATTGTGCCTTGCAGGTGCTTCTATTACGACTAGAACTGTGCACAACTTAAGTAAAATCTTGTCCCATAAGATTCAGTTTGATGATGTGGAATAAGGAAGAAGGACTGTAACTGGCTGTAACCATGGATACCACAAACATTTTAAGAGCTGAACTGTCATTTAATGGGTGTTACTTGTTGTTGCTGATGTATGTGTGGCAGGGGTCAATTATTAAGGACTTCTGGGAGAGGGTCATGGCAGAGGTGTTTATTATTCAAGTCTGGTTTTATCAAAATTTGAGAGGTTTTTAGAAATTTTGATGATTCCGTTACAATTTTTTAAATTGTGATATTTAGACTTAACAAAATTCTAGGTGCAATGGAACAACATTATTTCAAGCCTTTTTAACACCCCTTTGGAAACCAATAAGCTACATCGCTCATATGCTTACCATGTTTTGGACAGACTACAGTCTGTATGCTAAACACTTTGAGTGTAACTAAGGGAAAGAGAAACAGCAAGCTTTGCCAGCAAGTGCTGACTATAAAGCCAATAAAAAGAGCTTTACCCTTAAATTAGTCAAAGACTAAACCTCGTTATTGAAACTTCAGAGAAACTTCCTGATGAGGGCGTCAAAGTTTTTTATTGAAATGTGAGAGTTTTGTTTTTAGTTTTGGTGTCCGTGTTACCATTTTTGATGGGATATTCAGGTTTTGTGCAATTCTAGTTGTAATGGAAACACAATTATTGTCATTGCTTGTTTTAGAACACATCTCAGAAAATGGTCTACTCATCTGTTTCTTGTAAGTCCCAGTTTCACAGTAAAGATTAAGTCACACAGAGGTTTCACTCAGGAGAACTTGCAGTCATATCAACTTCAAAAAGGAAAACCAATCTTCTTTTATTGTACTTTTGAAGTAAAATCGAGATAAAAGATTTATAGATGTGGATGATACGTTCCCCGAAACAAAGGATTTTTGGACACAGAATAATAGATTTTAGGACCGAAGCATCAAAGGAGACTGTCCAGATCTGGCCGATGAGTCAGTTCCTCTAAAATTATGATCTTTTTTTATCTATGTGGATTCATAGCTCCCATCTGGTTTCCCCTCCCCTCTGGTGCCATGTTGTCTCCCCAGCTTTGTTTGCAGGAGCGGGTAGCACAGAACCCAGCATTGAAAAATTGCTCCTCTAACCCTGAAGGGGCGACAGGCAGGCAGTTGGGGAGCCTGTAAGTGCTTGAGTGTTTTTTCTTTTTTTATGGGAGGTCTGTGCACTGTGTGTGTCATGCACACGGGGCGAGAGGCCTGGCATATGCTGCTGTTTTTATGGCACTGCAGACTCACTCTGCGCTCCCCCCACGGCATCTGTTTGGTTGGGTGTGTGTGTGTGTGTACATGTGTGTGTATGTGTGTGCATTTTGAAGGGGGGGGCGTTCCCCTTTGCCCTGCGCCTGGCTTTGTTTTGCCATTTCCAGCTTGAGGGGGTGGTATCCGTGGAAACGGATTTGAATTTCAAGCCAATTTAGGGGCTGGAGAGAGAGCGAGGGGTGGATGAGCTGTAGTAAGAGCCAGAGGCGTTTCCAGGAATTACTCGAGGTAGTGATGCCGCAGTCAGGGGGAGAGCTTTATATCCTCTTTATGTCCAGAACATTAAATATGATGTGCGAATGCAGCCGAGCAGCTGGATTTCATATTCACAAACATGCCCAAATTTTACAAGCTCTGCTAGAGCGACTCAGGGATTACAAGAGGACAGGATGAAATTTTAAGCTAAACCTGGATTAATGAATAAACAAAAGACACATTTCATCATTTGTTTTTGATTCATTATTTGAAAACACCTCAAAAATATTTTCCTTTTCCATTCACTGACATGAAATTAAAAACAGTTTTCAAGGAAGTTTTATTCTTCAGAAGTTTGGTCCTTATAAATATGCATTATATACAAAATAATATTATAAAACATATAAAGAGCAGTGTGTCATATTTAAATTAAACTCTGGAAATAATCATTTTAAAAAATTACATTATTGGTTCTGTATTTTTGAAATTTATTATAGGCAGGCAGTGGTGTGACAGTCTCTCCTTGTTTTAGTCTCTTTCTCCCTCAGTCGTGTTGCATAAAAACACTTCTATGCAAGCTTTCTCTTGGATCTTGCTGGCACAGCACTGACTATTGCGCTCCTGTGGTTTTCTCTTCGAATCCCTGTTGATTGAAAGTATTGTCCTCGATTTTTTTTTTTTTTTTTTTTCGTTGTTGTAGTGCAAATGATCCAAGGAACAGACAAGGGCACAAATGAAGCATTCAGACCCCCCTCTTCTTCTTCTTCATCTTCTTCTTCTTCTTTAAGGCTTCTAGTGAATTTGGGCTGCATACAATCTTCACCATTGCGTGGAAAAACAAAACAAAACAAAAAAAAGTCCAACCAGTCATTTTTCACGTGATTGAAGATTAGTTTCAGACATTCATAAATCTCAGTGTTTGGATTGTGACAGTGGGTGAGTTCACTCGTCTCGACCCTGAGTCTTGCATAGCAGGCGAAGATGGCAGGAGTGAGTGTGGAGGGGGCGGGGTCAAATCTTAGGCACCTTTTTACTGATTGGTTGGCTGTTAAAGTCTCCATGATTATCACGAGGCTGGGTTAGACTCAAGGGGCAACGATCCACTTTCACCTCCGAGATTATAAATTAATGTCATGTTTCTGTCAGTCTTTCCACCAGTCTGTTTCTGAACTGAGAGAGGTCCTTCACTGTACATGTTTTGCATACAAACACTCGGTCAACATAAAGTCTCTCAGTCCTGTTTCGCCTCCAGTTCTCAAGTGTTCCAGAGCAGCAGTGGACATCTCAAACAACCTCCAGTCTCTTCTCAGCATTTGTAAACAATCCAGAATATGAAATCCTGCCTCGATTGTGTCTTTTTTTTTCCTCCTTCGTCCCTTGATTTCAGACCCCTCACAGTTTATACCTGTGGGAAAAAAATAGAGAGGAGATATTCAAGCAGGAGTCCTTCAAAACAAAATCCTCAAAATAACCCCAAAGCTGGAAAACCTTATGTGTTTTCACAGCCCTTGTTGAACTGCGAGGGGTCACACGCTCCAATATCAACAATATATTTTTCTTGGAAGTGAACACCCTAAAAAAAAAAGAAAATTCCTCTAAATGCCACAGCAGTAAAACATATTACCTCTGAGACCGAGCAGAGCCAAACATGTGTGAGGAATAAGTGAAAGTTTGGACTTCGGGTCATTATGTGGCCAAGATAAAGAATCGCCACTGTAATTTAAACATACAAATAATACAGATGATTTGGATCCCTGAGGTTCACTTCTTTCAACATGTCGCAGCATCTCCAGAGTCACTTATTAAGTGCATTAAAGAAGGATCTGCGGAAAAGCTGATGAAGATGTGTTTCTTTTTTCCTTTTTTTTTTTTTTGGCTTACCTCTGTTGCTATGACGCACTCCCTCCTCTCTTCCGCTATAACAAATACCGACTGGTACATGGAGTCTCTTGAGGAACATATCGTTGATATCCTACACTCTGGCTTTTCACTGTGAAACACAAATCAGAGTTAACACAAACTGGAAGCACATGGCGGAGATTTAGGTTTGGCGTACACAAATAGATAGATATATAAATGTCAGATGTATATAAACTGAGGGGGAATGAAAAAATGTGGTAATAATTATAACTGGGACTCATTGTTGAGTGAGAGCAGCCATTAACAGTTATTAGTGCTCAGCGGGGTTGAGAATATACACACTATAGATTAAGGAAAGCAGTGGAAATACACATTGTCGATACTATAAACATAACCTCATTGCAAAAACGTGGAGGAAACAGTTTCTCTTACCTGTACATTCTACTTCGGGGCATTTTTTCTTCTAAACATTTGTCATAAATTAGACTTTTATCCTCTTGTGATTTTTCATCCTTGAACTCCTTTGACTTGGAGTTATATGAGTCCAAGTGATAGTTTTTGTGGATAAAGTTCGATTTCTCCGTATCACAGTCCACTTCCAGGCCGACTTTCTGGTTGTTGTTTTTCAGCTGCCCCTCTGGAATCAGGTTATCTTTCTGCACGTTCGACATATTGTTCATCGTCTCCGTGTCCCTCTGCTCTCTTCGCGCCTGCCTGTAGATGTGCCTCAACGCCAACCCCACCATGCACAGCAGCACCAGAAGAGCTACCAACCCCACGGCGAGTGAAACCGCCGCCCACTGGAAGCCATCTTGCATCTCTCCCCCGGCTACAGGAGAGGTGACGGCGGCGAAGAACTCGCAGCGGGGCCCGGTGAACCCGGAATTGCAGACGCAGGTAGCCGGAGGTTTGCCTGGTCCGCCTCCTCCTGTGCAGACGCCACCGTTGAGACAGGGAAGGAGGGAGCACTCGTCCAGGATTCGCTCACAGTTGCGTCCGCCGAAACCTGCAGGACAAGAGCAGGTGTAGTCGCTGATGCGGTCTTGGCAGGTTCCTCCGTTTAAGCAGGGGTTCCCAGCGCATTCGTTGATGTTGATTTCGCAGCGTTGGCCGGTGAATCCAGCGCGGCAGCTACAAACGCGCATGCCGCCGTGAATCAGGCAGAGACCACCTACAGAGCAGAAGAGGAGAAACGAGCTCAACAAACAGACATTTCTTCATCAGACACAACATGAGCTCCATAAACCTTCCCATGAGGCCTCTTGAGTTCACACATCGCCATCAAATCCACAATGTGACCACAGCACTGTGTATTGTTCCCCAACCCCAGAGCCTTCCATGTTTACACCAGGACAGAAATCGAGCTGCGCTGGATATTTGTCCCCTTTCATCAACAACCGCAGCGAGCTGTGGCGACATTTACAAGCTGCTGCTCAGAGCTGCTGAGTGTTTACATGGCGGACAATAGACACCAAGTTCCCACCGATTCCTGTTGTTCCACACTGCTTCCAGTTGCAGGAATTTGCAGGAGGAGGGGGGGGGAATGAGGGGAAGTTCAGTGAGGAGAGAAAAGGGGGGTTAAAGAGGGGAGGAAGACCGTACCATTAGCGCAGGGAAGCGACGTGCACTTGTCCACTCTCTTTTCGCAGTTGAGTCCGGTGTAACCGCGGGGACACTCGCACATATAGCTGCGGCCATTGTCCTTCTCCCAGCATTTGCCGCTGTGGAAACACGGGGAGTCAGCGCACGTCAGCAAACTGTGTTCGCAGTGGGAGCCTTCGAAACCTTGGGGACAGGTGCACGTGTAACCAGGCTCCAAATTCTGTGGATAAAAAGAGGAAAAGTTACAAAGATATACAAAACTTGCACTGTTAAATACAACTTGTTGTTTCATTGTAAAAAAAATGATGTAAAGGGCTGCTTTAAAATTCTATGTTAAGTCAAAAAATAAAATTCTCCAAGTTCGTATCTTAGATTGGTTGATTTAGACTTGTTAGTAGTGGGGGGCGGATTGATCTAAAACATAAATATATTGATACCAACGTTGGTTACAGTATTGATCAATACTTGCATGATGAGATCAATACTTAAAATTACCAGTATATTCCTGAATTCTTCAATATTACTATTTTTCTGTGACAGATAATCTACCAGTGAGTGCAAACTGTTTGATAAAAGTGATGTTTAATGCTGGAATATGATAACTGTTGACATCCATGAACTTTTAATTCACTGCTTACAACAAAGCAGAAAAAAATGAAAGCACATGATTGTTTTCTGGTTAAAAAATTAGTCTTTTGCTTTCATTCTCGAACAGAAACATTGGTTTTAGTGGTTGTGTGATACTCTTGATTAATTTGACACACTTATACTCTTTGTAAAAAATATTGATATCAGTATTGACATCTGTGATACTGACTCTATATCTACTCTGTACTGGATGGATACAAAACTTTGCGGTATCTCACAACACTACTTGTTAGTTGGGTCTCACATTCACTGCGTTCCCTCCTCACTCATAGTTTAACTGTTAGGTTACAACTCACAAAGGCATTCTAGGTATAACTTGGAAGCTGTAGCTTTACTAAACAGCTGGGAGGGGCTAAGATTGTCAAGTCGACATGTATAACTGAATTATTTGGACAAAGAATTACAAAGTGAAATGTATTTTGTAGTTAAGATGATGCTAACTCATAGTAATGTGTTATAACAACAACTTCTTTGTCTTGATCTTGATTAAATATGTCTTGTTTAAACTCTTGTCTTAGTTTGGTGGATAAAGACTTGCTAGTTTACTCAACTCATTCAAGTAATTGTTGAAAAAAATTTCACTTTGATTGAACTTTTTAGTCATGTTAGTGTTTATTTAAAAGATATTTGTTCAGCATGGTATAAAATTCACTGCATTCCCTCCTTATTCATAGTTTTACTGTAAGGTTACAATTCACAAGGGCATTCTTGAAAGCTGTAGCTTTGCTAAACAGCTGGGAGGGGCTAAGATTGTCAAGTCCACATGCATTACTGATTTATTTGGACAAAGAATTTCACGTTGAATTCAATTTTGAAGTTGAGGTGATGCCAATTTATAATTAAGAGTTACCACAACAACTTCAGTATTCTTTTTGTTATATTAACGTGGAACAATATGCCAGGATCAGATAAAAGAAATGGTGTTTGTTTGTCGTCTTACTGTGCATATTCCACCGTTCCTGCAGGGGTTGCTGTCACACTCCTGCATCTCTAACTCACAGTTGACCCCTGTGAAACCGGGCAGGCAGGTACAGGTGTAGCTGCCCTGTCCTGTGTTCATGCAGGTGGCGCCGTTCACGCAGGGACGATGATGGGTGCAGAAGTTCAGGTCTGAATTAGAGAGAGAGAGAAGAGTGTTGGTTTAACCGCTAGCCTGCGGGAGGAAAACAAACGCTTTCCGTCTAGCTTCGCAAAGGAAACTTAATTTGCTAATGCTTTCAAGTTAATTCAAATGAAAACAGCGTGTAGGTAATATGAGAGGATCCGTTAAAAAGGACCAGCAGCAGTGGTCTGAGCTGTCGGCTGTACCTTGGTCACATAATAGGCCTCCCCAGCCCTCCTGACAGTTACACTGCCATGGCAGCTGGCAGGTGCCGTGCTTACAGGCTGGGTACTTTTTACACTCGTCGCAGAACGTGCCCTGCCAGCCTTCTCTGCATCTGCAAAAAAGGAAAACAAATTCCTTCATTAATCACAGACGTCTCCTGGTAAAGATCTCAAAACTGCCACTGTTTATTCTATGAAACAGAGAAAAAGCTGGAAATTACTGTACAATAAAGATCATTAATCATGTAAGTCAACATGAAAAAGCTAAAATCAATAAACTGATGCTGAATAATCACACCTCAGTGCTGCTAAGCATATTTTCTCTCAGCTGCAAAACATCATCATACAGCTGTTGTTGCATACACACAACTTTTCTGTGGTGCCATGTTGAGTAATGATATTCCTAATCAATATGAATGCAGAAACAGCCACAAACACTTAAAATACCATGAAAGTATGTACATTAAGGATAAGTAATGCTAATGTGATAATGTAAGGTGAAGTGCTGCTTCAAAATGTCTGGCAGCCAGCCAACGCTGAAACCATTTTTTTCTTCTTTTCCCATGAATATCTATTTCTCACAGCCCGTGAGATTGTGGGACTTAGGATGTACTTTTAAGGTTGCAACATATTCTGCTGAGTGAGCAAAGGCATGGGCGCAGCTTGCAACAGTGCAGGGTATCAAAAGGGTTTAACTCCAATTTGGGTCAGTTTTGGTGGTGGGAATCGTGGATTTGTGTCTAAAAAAGAGGGCAAAAAGGGATTCAGGGGGGACTTTCTCACAGTGTGGAGAGTGTGTGTGTGAAATGTTGTAGATACCAGACGGAAACATGTGAAGCAGAGGAGTCAGTGAGTGATGTATGGAAACATGAGTGGGAATAGCATGAAATTTTGTTGAACCTCAGCGTCATTAGAGTCCAAAATGTTAAATCAAAATGATAATGAAACAGATGCTGAGCCCAAAATGTAACAACTTTTAGTCTAAAATGTAATGATTTGTTATGTTTTGGGTCAGTTATGACATTTTTAAATAACTTCTAGGTTGTTGTTACCTCTTCAGTCGTTGTTACAAACAAGCCTAATATGCAACAATGACCTGAACTGTAATTATAAATGAAACCCAAATGTAATAACTGACCGAAAACGTAGCAAGTTGTCACAATTATGGCTGAAAGTTATTACGTTTTCTGCTCAGCATCTGTTACATTATCAACTAATTATTACATTTCTGGTCATTGTAATGAATTGTGTTGGAATGTAACAGATATCGAGCCCAAAATATAATAACTTGTTATGTTTGGGGTCAGTTATTACATTCGGGTTTACATATTTTCACATCAAATTTCAAGTTGTTAGAATTTGATTTGTAACAGTGACCTGAATGGTAAAAAAAAAACCCAGAATGTGATGTAAAAATTATGTTTACGCACCCAAAATGTAATAACCGGTCAATAACCAAACAGATGCTGAACACAAATCGGGATAACTTTTATTAACTGACCCAAGATGTAACAAGTCATTGCATTATGGGCAAAAAGTTGTTACATTTTGGGCCTAGTATCTGCTAGATTTTGGGTTTTATTACATTGTTTTTATTACATTTTAAGTATTTGTTACACATTAGGCATGTTGGAGCCCAATTTGTAAAAATAACCTGAACTGTTTAAAATAAAAAAAATGTAATCAAAACCAAATTTCAGTAACATAACAAAAGTGTTGAGCCTGAGATGTAATAAAACATGTATTGAGCGTATGAACTGACCCAAAATGTAACAAGGTTTTACATTAGGGGCAAAAAGTGATTAAGTTTTGGGCTCAACAACTGTTACAATTTTAGTCTTATTACATTTTCTTTACTATATTTCAGGTAGTTGTTACATATCGGGCTCTAACGAGCATCAATGTATGGCCTCAAGGTAGGAATTCGCAACAAACCAGTCTTTGTTTTTCAGCTCCAACTAGTCATATTGTTACAGAATTTCCAAAAAACCATCTTGGAAGTAAAAACGATTCAAACTTTCTCTGTGTGTATGCAACTCTACTGTTCCCATATGTGTTTCGTCCAACGCTTCACAAGCCAACACCTATTTCAACACTTTATGATTATTAATACTTACACACACTCGCCAGGTCTGGAGCAGTTTCCATTCCTCTCACTGCAGCCCTCCAGACAGATAGCTGAATCAAAAAAAGAAAAAGAAAACACATACAGTTAGTCTGATGCTCTTTTTATCAGTATCTGCTGTCAAAAAAATGAATACTGAAGACAAAGCTTTTGAATTATTGCCCAATTTAGTATAACATAATATTAAAAGCCAATCCACAGATGCTTTAAGTATCAAAACAATGAAACAAACACTCTTAATAAGGTTAGAGAGTCTTTGTTTTGAAGTTCAAGAGGCCTCTGTCTCAACTTTAAAACTTTTCATTTGATCTAAACCTGTCCGCCACACCCCCAGCTGTCACAGGCCGACTCTGTTGAGGGTTTTGTTTATCCCGTTTAAGTGTACCGGTCTTGCATGACACTGATTCTCGGGACTACATATCAGGCTGCTGACGGTAAGCGGCCGGTTTAGTCCAGAACAGATGCTCGCTCTCAATAGCAGACAGCTGTCACTATTGTTGTTTGTGGTCTGCCAGAACCATATTTGCAGCTGCTACTACCGCGCTCTCAACAATGGGGGGGGGACTAACCATGGATGGCGCGTGGCGGATAATAATGCTGCGATTAACCTTGGCGCGTGCTGTCGTCCGAGCTCCTCCTATATCAATGCTCGGGTGCGGATTATGTTCCCTGGCACGCGCGGTGGAGTTGTAAATGAGAGTCATAATGGATGTTTTTGTTACAAAAACAGGTTTTTGGTTCTAATTTGGAGCTAAACTCAATCTGACTATGTCATGTCAGTACACACCTGTGTGAGTTCATAATCATACTGACAAGCTCATTATCACCAGTTTATTCTAAATGGCTTTTTTTTACGTTTACCCCAAACTTGGAGTGCATTCCTGCTCCATCAGTGCTGCTTAAAATCTCACCCTCTTCAACCACGTCGGCCAAAATGAACATGCTTGTTTTAAATTGATGTATGGGAGAGCAAGTGAGGGGGAAATTATAGCGTCTGAAAGATGCCCCATCTATCTTTCACATGTATATTTTCTGTAGTCACCCACGATTGATGCGTCTGTAATCGTAACACGTGAGCCCATCTGGTTAGTATTTGGCGCCACAGTCAAAATAGCACATGCCAATTTCTCTTTCACCACCCGGTGACATGGATGACAGATCCACTGTCACCCATGTGGTCACATACATCCAGCACATGGTAACTATTACTCTCACGGTGCCTCTTTTCCAATCTACTCTTTGATTAATTTGTTTTGGTGAAAAGGGCTCTTGGTATTGTGAAGCCAAATGGCATCAGGCCTCAACGCAGCCCCCCCCCAACTTCATTCGGAGCCGTCCAAAAACATGGGAGTGTTGCTCTGTGATTTTCGCTAAGTGGGTTTGCACATGTATACTGTGCCTGTTGTCATGCTAAGCTGTCTCTGCCTCAATACCCACAATGAATTACACATCACACAAATTATAAGAGACGCATATAATCTCTGAAAACGCTCTCTTCACCCAAATTGCGCATCAGCCCTGCCAGATATCATTACGTCATGTCTTAGAGGAGCCATCATCTTGTGGCCTTAATGAGAATAACCCACTTTGAAGCTCAAAAGCAGCTGATATCTGAATATGACGAAAGGTCAAAGGTCACAACTGGTTAAGCATCCAAGAAAAGGCCTTATTGTAGCTTAGAGTCACAGCTGAGAAACTGTTTCACACATGTTCACAAAGCTGAAAGCAAAGCTGAACACCAAGGACTGCATTGACAAATGAATAAAAAGAAAAGACAAGAGCTCAAAAAGAGGATATTCGTTATATTTCTTACGTTCTTCGCAGTATTTTCCCTTCCAGCCGGGCAAACAGGACAGCTGCCCGTCCCTGGTGCAGGTGTAGTGTCCGAATCTGTCGTCCCTGGGTGTGCATTTTTTGGAACAACTATCTCCATAGTAACTTTCATTGCAGATGAAACGATACGAGTATCTCAGCTCTGTCTCTGTCTGCTTTCCAGTTTGCATATCTTGAGACCAGTCAGTTCCTACACCGAGCTGTTTTTGGACAGCAAAAAAGCTAATCAGGAAGTCTGGGTTGTTGGTATCTAAAGGAGGAAAAAGAGACAAGAAGGAGAAGTTAGTGTATGAGTTTGTCTTGTTTTATGTCAACAATTACATCATAAATGGCCCAAAGGTTCAAAAGTCACCCACTTTCGCTTTAATAACCTGCCCATTATCAAGCTGCATCCCTTATCAAACCCCATACAATTTAGATGAAAGATAAACTCAGGTTGAAATTTCCTCTTTCTTTTCCGTCAGCAAAAACATTCCCAGGGCCCAGTCCCCTCTTCCAAAGGGCGGAACAGAGTAAGGTGTAAAATACAGGAAGATGCAGTCAGGGCTTTTTGGCAGGCGCCGTGTATTCTCACCAAAGCTCGCTGCTTGTTCCCACGCCAAAAATAAACCAGAGGAAGTTCAATTGTATTGGGTATAAGAATGAAAAAGGTGTTCTGAAGTTCATAACAAAGAGGAGAAAAGGTGTGAAAATGTGTGAAAATGAAGACCAACAATAACGAGGAAGAGTGAGTGACTACATGTGTGAGTATTGTTTCGATTTAATTGCCTTTTCCCTCCTTTTTTTTTGCTCTTTTCAGGTGCATGTTTTTGTGCAAAATAGGAAAGTGGTTGGTGTGAAATGAACAGGAAGAGCTCCCTCTTGTGGCTGAAAGTGGTGCACTTACCTACAGGTAGGTTTCCATAAGGTGAATGCCAGGCTTCAATTATTAATGAAAATGACCCCTAGGAGGAGAAAACGCACAGTTAATTAAAATATTTCACCTGTTTTAGAGAAAAATACGCAAAATTTCAACAGTTAAGTTCACATTCTGATATTTCCATTGTGTTTTAAAGGCTGTGGATGATTAAAAAGCATAAAGTGATTACATTGTTGGCCACCTGGATTTGAAATAAACGTCTTAGCAGTCCAATCTGTATAGAGGGAGTATTAACTAATGATGGATTAGATAGGGAGACTAATTTAAATGCACTGCAGCTTCCAAAAATAACAACAGCTACTGCATTAAAAACTAATGAAGTTGATGTTTTGCTCCATGCTCTTACCGGCCAGCCAAAGTTGAACGGTATCTGAATCGGTCTGGGTAAAGTGCCACTGTCCTTGGCGCTGAAAGAGTTCGTCCCCAGCACCCCTGTCATCGTACTTCCAAAGATGCAGTCACCTGGAGACACTACAGCCTGATAATTCTTCAAGCAAATTCTAAAATAAGTCCTGCAGTTGGGTTTGCACGCGTTCCCGTTTGCCAGCAAACCTTTGTGGTTTTTAAATTCGTGCAGATCGAGCTCAAAAACACCGGAGCCAAATACCTAAAAGAAAAAAAAGAGATAGAGATTTAAGGGAAGATGTAGAGCGTAATTGTGGAGATAAAAGGAAAAACAGGCTCTCCATCTGCGTTTGCCTCATCCTCCCTTATACCTGTGTTATCAACGTGGTGCTGAATGCGATTGTAAAGGTGAACCAGGCTGCCATCCTTCTCGCTTCTCCAAGGCAGCCGCGTCACCAGCCAATGAAGCAGCAAAACCTTCCAATTCCAAAGTATTTACACCAAGGTAAACAAATGGAAAATGTGAAGAAAGCTTTGAAAAAACACGTATAAATCCTTCTTCACTCCCAGGGAGTTTTCCCTTAAGCTCCTCGTTGCCGTGCGTCAAACGCGTACAGAGAAAGCGTTCCCAATCTCCAAGTTATCCAAAGGTGAGTGAAAGAGAAATATCCACAGCCGTGCGTCTGTCTGTCAGTCAAGCAGGCGTCCCTTCCTCGCGTGGTGCTGTACTCCACAAATAGTCCCCTCCGCTACGTGCGCGCGGCTCAGAGCTTGTTTTGGTGCTGAACTTGGTGCGTAAATGCGCCACGGATGTTCACCACTCGTCTTATTACTCGTGAATGAACCGTGGCGTGTCTCCTCCCACATATATAGACTTGCACTGCGCTGCTCATTGCATAAACTGTCAATCACCCCCCAACTGACACCGCCCACTTTACATATTCAACCCCCTTCTCCTCCAACCCAACAACAATTATCCAGATTTAATACCCACTGGCACTGCGCTCACTGACCACCATGGATACTGGGCGATTATTAACAAGCCAGAACATCTGTTGACTTATTTTTAGCGCACAATACGCCGGACGCGCGTTCAGTGGAGAGGACAATGAGGGAGAGCTGAAAGTTCGAGTACAAAAAGCAGGATTTCAATTATTGTCTTTATCCTCCTCGCACCTTTTAGCCTCTAGTTCCACTCAATTGCACGCTTAATTAGTCCCCACTACAGCTCTGGAGCCGTGCGCACTACTTCCCCTATGGGGTCAAATGTGTCCCTCCTCTGGGCTTCGTCCCAAACAATGGAGCAAGAAATGCGTTTGGAAAAAAAGTAAAACCTCTGCTTTAAGTGGAGGCCAGTTGAGCGTAAATTCCTTCTTTATTTCTGGCTTTGAAGCAAAGCAGACCCATATCCATGCCCTCGGATTAAGTTACAAAATGTAAATATTTTGAATCCTAATATCAAATCATTATCATACTGTTAGAAATACAAACATTTGCTGTTACGCACGGGTGCGCCGGCGCAAGTTCCGGCAATCCTGATCATGATATTTAGGGTGTTTCATCTCCTTGGTGGCGTGTGCCCCTCATGCCCACCCATGCGTTTTACGGTTTAGTGGAAGCGTGCCTCCCATTGTTGCGGCGCGTGCCCCTCTCTCGCCCTCATACGGGTGTAATGTGCGGGACAAGGGGGGGACATAACTATTCAGCTGTATGCAAATGAGCGCTCTCTCTCTCTCTCTCTCTCTCTCTCTCTCTCTCTCTCTCATCATACACAGTCACCTGCATCCCCGTAAAATTGGTTCATCCATCCCTGTAGCTTAAGAGGAAGAACCCACGTGGTGCATAGTGGATTGGGATAAAAGATTCAATTTGATGGCCTGATGTTGACAGTTCAGATGTGCAAAAATAAAAGTCCTTCATTTTTCCACCAGCAAGAATCATTTAACAGTCTCATAATTGAAAAGCCCTCTCTTAAAATGTTGAACAATAATTTTAAGGCAGCTGTGGTTGCCAGGGGAATTCTGCAAAATAAATGGTCAAATTGAAAAAAAAACAAAACAAAAAAAAAAAGACTTAAAAACACATTTCTCATATAGTTTACCAAATATTTCAGTAACATTTACTAAACTCATTCAGGTACTCTACAGAAACCTTTCATTCGGATACAATGAAATAAATCTTGCGTCTTTTCATTATTAAATGTTAATTTGACTTAATTCCAAAGCTTTAAATTCTAGTAAATATTTCTATGTGTAACCATGTTTCACAAGTTAAATTAGGTAAAAGGTAGATACATTTTTTAGAGTGTAACCAAAACAAATAGAACAGATAGCACTGTGGTCATGCTAATTCAGAAAAGCTGTTGGTTTGACGAGTTTAAAATGTTTTATATTTACATATAATAATGTTTTTAAGCTATGAAATCAACGGGTTGTTCTTGAAAGTTGTTTAAATTTTTACCGCATATTTTATAAAAATTCCCTGGGAACCGCAGCTGCCATTTTTTTTCAACAGAACTTTTTTTTATAGAGTACCCTATATTATTTTAACAGCCTTCTCCTGTAAAAATTAAGTTTTGTGTTGCATATAAACAATCAACAGATTTCTACAGTAAATTTCAATGCACAAAACTGCATTGTAGTGACTGCAGTTTTGTCCAAATAATACAGAAAAACTTAAGGTTTTCAGACGTTCTTAACATTGCAATATTCCCTCTGAAATGCATGCCTATTTATTTGTTTTCACAGTAGACTGATAGCATCCTAGCATTTTTATAGTTAAAGTATTCTCCATTCTTATATTTTATGTGGTAAAAGAAAATGTTTGGCTTTACGGCCCTTAATTATTGTTTTTTGACTGTGTTTTGCTGTACTTTTTGTCACTTTTTTTTTTTTACAGTGCAAGACAAAATAAAAGAAGTCTAAAATGACAAAAAATAAAAGACTTACAGTGCATGTAGTGTTTTGGGGTTTGGTTAAATATGAATAACAGCTTTACCTCAGTGATTGTTCTGGTGCACATTGGTTGTTTTTTGATAATCTATTGGTTGTATTTGTTATTCGATCGCCCGTGTCTCTCTCATTTACCATCTGGTGGGAGACTGGCAGCTCGACGCACCGTTTTGTATCGTCTGTTCACGGAGGGGACGAGCCAATTTTCTCCAACCTGTTCATCTACATGCTGTTTGGCATCAGTAGCGCCGTTTGTGCAGGAAGAACTACAGTAATAACACTCTGAGGGATGTGTTATTTCCCATGTTGTAGAGGCTGGAAATATCACAAAAGCCCTCATGCAACAGGATGTAATCACTGCACATGGAGAAGATACAGTTTAGGCGTCTGTAAAATCTGATTACAAGTAACTTAATATATTATTAGGTACAAACAAACTATAATAACATATTGGGTAAACTGTTGTGTTATGTCTTCATTTGTGTGTTTGTATAAGCCTTCAAGAAATTCCTAAAGTATCACACAAAGAATGATATAATAGGTTATCATTAAAAAGCGGTGGTGTGCACAGGTGGGGGAACCTACATGTGGCACTATCATTGAAAACAAACGCACAAAATGTAAGCCAAAATCCCTATTTAGGAGCCAAAATGCACAAAAGAGGCACAAATTTAGAGGATGAAGTGGCTGTTCAAAATGCTCTGAGACTTTTTTGCATCACTGCGTCATTTGATGTCACCAAGGGGACGGCGTTCTCAACCTTGGCTCTGATCCAATGTGTTTGATAGGTAGTAGTGAATAAGAGCGGGTATTTCGAGTCGTGCTTGTTGAGTTTCTTCAAGTTTCTTATTCAATTTGATCGGTCATTGAGATGGTTCAATTTTGCATTCTTCTTAGGCTGGATGCAAAAATAGTGACTTAGCAGGACATTGAGACGAACTTTTCCCCAAAAGAAGGGAAGAGTTAGCTGTTCTCCTCTGGTTCTCCTCACACCACAGCTCTCTGCTCTCCTTTACCTGTTATTCCTCCTAATCCTGCCCTGTCCCTGCTCTTCATCTTGTCTAAAAGCCTCATCATTTTAATCCCAAAGACCCTCAGATGTATAGGAAAACAGATTTTCTTCCTCATCATTGGCAGCAGTGACAGTCTGATCCATGTTCACGTTGATGTAAAATGGAGCCGTTTTCATAGCAGGACTCCCTCAGTGACGTAACAGCCCGTGGTTAACTAATTTCTTCCTTTTGAACATTATTTTTGCGTAACTTTCCGATTATTTTATTCAAAGTAGTTTGCAACCTGCAATATGCTCTTTAAATTCTCTCTTTGTAGCCAAAACACATGCTTATGTTCCTCTCAGGAGTGATAAAACCCACTGAAGTGCCTTCATGGGAGTCAAAGTCTCGCTAAATTGCTCCCTTTGGTGCCAAACTTGCACTACAGTGCTCTCTTGGGAGTCAAAACAGATGCTGAAGTGCCCTCCTGGTTGGCGAACCACACCCATCTGCCCCTTTGGGTGGTTAAAACATGATGAACTACCCTTTCCGGAGCCAAAACACAACCTCAAGTGCCCTCATGGTGGCCAAAACATGAGCCAAAGTTTCTTCTTGGGAGCCAAAATAAGCTAAAGGGCTCCCATTGGTGCCAAACTTGCGCAATAGTGCCTTCTTGGGAGCCAAAACACACACTTAAGTGCCCTTCAGGTTGGATAACCACCCGTATCTTCCCCTTTGGCTGGTTAAAACATGATTAACTGAACCTCTTTGGAGCCAAAACACACACTAAAATGCCTATTTGAGATCCAAAATATGCAAAATTGCCCTTCTAAATGTTTGTTCACACTACTGTATAGAGACAATTTAAGATGTGTTAATTATTGCCCCTAAAAAGAAGATTCAAGTTGACTCCCACACTTAAAAAGAAGTAGAAAATTGATATGAAATGATAAGCTTTTAATAAAAAAAAATACTTTTCATATTCCTCTGTTGTTGATCGTGCCTTGAACTCCATATGATCTCTGCATGTTTGCCTTTCATCTGTTGTTTTCGCTGTGCGATGCTGAGAGTGAAAATGGAAAGCATCTATATTTGTTCAGTGTTTATACGAGGCAGGCATAGTGTAATGGTTGAATGCTTGTCATATTGACACACCTGTTGTGTCTCCGATGGGCCCACAGAGACACAATGGCATTGGCTTTGTGATCCTGAATACCACACAGCTCCTCCCTGTGCCTAAACTGATGCTCAGCTGCTAATTCTGTCACTCGTTCACTTCGCAGCGATGATAGATCTTTGAGAATCAAACATAATCTCAGCCTGAAAGCAAAATCATATCGCTGCTTTTTGCTCTTTACAACAACAGAAACATGATTCATCCGTGCTTAATCTGTTTGTTTCCCCCCCTGGATGGCAAATAGGGCTGAGATTTCAGGTCTGTCCTCATTATTACCCCACCTGTCCTGCCAGTAATAGCCTGTAATGCTGAATATTACTTCTCTTATCTCGTTTTATAGCTGTATGTCTCCCGTCTAGCTACCACGAAAGCGCTGTAAACGAAGGTGATAATTGCGGTTTATGGTAGGTTTCACAGGTGAGCACAGCTGATAAAACAACACTCTCTCCTTTTTGAGGAAAAGTAAATCTGAGCCCTGTTTTCTTTTCCATACTGCTTTAACAAATCGTGCAGAGCAGTTATACTTTATCATATCGCTGTCAGATGGCCAGGTTTTTATTATACCCCTCACACCAAACACACATGTCGCGCGTTGATTTACGTTAATGATCTGTTTATTCTGGTAGAACAGGGAGTTGTATCAAAAACAGGTTCAAATGTTCAAGTAGAGAAACCAATTTCTTAGATACAATTTTACATCCCCACTTCTAATCAGACGGCAATTGTAAAAATGGTTTTCAGTTGGACCAAAAGAAGCGATGTAATCCTTAAGTAATCAAAATTAAACAGCTATGTTCACGCTCTGTTTCAGTGTATTCTGTTACCAAATTTTTTCTTCCTTTTTTCTGTCTCTTGACTTCAGGTGATGCAGGGACACTTTGCAACAAATCTCCAACAAAATAGTAAGTTCTCACTTTTTATTTATCTATGAACAATGCAAGACACTTGAAAGATACTAATACATGAAGCTGATGCTCATCTTCCTTTTTCTATGTCGCTGAGCTGCAGTGATGTCATGTTTGTGGGTTTCTAGATGGTCTTTTAGCTGGCACACAAAAATAAGACCACATTTTTGCCTAGTGCTCTTGCCCCGCCCTATCTCTCTAAACTTCTATATCCATACGCACCCACCCGTTGTCTCTGATCAGCTGATCAGCTGATCAGCTGCTCCTAAAGACCCCTCAGACCAAGAAGAAGCTCAGAGGGGATTGTACGCTCCAAAACTACAGAACGATAAACCTCGGCACGTTAAAGAGGCCTCTTCTCTGCCTGTCTTTAAATCTCTTCTCATGACTCATCTCTTTCCCCTCGCCTTTGACTCATACTAGTCAACTTTATTTCATTTTTGTGTGACTTTTTCATTCTACTTCACTTGCACACCTTTTCAACCTGTTTATGTTTTACATCTAGTGTTCTTAAGGCCCTGTTTACATGACAATATTTCACAATGTTTCACCCCATGATGACAAAAATCAGTGTTCACACGAGGACTCTGAAGGATTGAAAACACCATGGTACAGATGACAGGTCTGTAGTTGGCAAAATGACTGTAGCTGTATACATAACAACGGTTTTAGAGGCGTATATATATATATATATATATATTGGAGACTTCTTCGCTGGTTGCAGACGTGGTGCAATAGATGCACATTTGATTGAAAGGCAGTCGGTAGATTCAGTAGCACAAGCACAACACAGTAGTGTGCCATTGCAACTGTTGTTTTTGAGCGGTTTGTGCATGAAATTGTAATGCACAAGCGCAAAGCAGAGCGTGACGTCAGCATTTCCACTGAAAACTCTGACTTATCATTTACATGGCAACAGTGGAACAGTAACCTTGCAGAGCAGATGAACCTGCTTGATTCATTTTCTGAAATCCTGCAGATCCATCTTGCAAAGTGGGAAGCGCCTGAATGTTTGAAAACAATGGCGGCATGTGAAGCGGTCTCCATGGATGTGGAAATATCTGCAGTTTTTCTCCAGGCTGAAAACAGTCGGGAGTAGAGGAAAAGCGGACTAGTGAAATATCTCCATAGTGGATATATGGAACTGTCTATCTGGCGTGTCAAGTTACATATCTGCTACGTCATAGCATGGCTTGATGTGGTCAGTGATGAAGTTTAGCTTAAGCTTAGCCAAAAGTTCCTATTTAAGGTTGGCCAAAACGCTGGTTATATGTAAACGAGAGGCTGAAACACAACAGTTTTTGCATCCTAAAACAGCCCCTGAATTGCATGTGAGTTGCTATGTATTTTATTTTTCGCCTGTACAGCACTTTGGTCAATTGTGGTTGTTTACTGTCTTATGTTACATTTGCAAACCAACAGCTTAACTTGTTTTGAATGTTGTACATTCATTGTTTATTGTTTTCTCGTTCTTGAGGTTTATCAGAGAATCCATCGAGAATTCAATGCAGAGGTCTCTTATGCTGCACAACAACTTGATCTTTGATAAAGCACAATAACCACACTGCGTCAAGCTGTGATGTAAAAAAGCAGTGTCTCTTCAATGGTCATAAGCAGAAATGGTAGATATATGTCAAGTAGATCTTCTAAAATCATGCTTATTTATAACAATCGAGGCAGAGTTTAGTTTGCTGCTCGTCTGCAGTCGCAGCGTTTCTAACGGAGGAGCTGAGGCAGAGCTGAGCTGCTGTCAACAGCTGCTTTCTGTGGTTTTATTTATAACACGCCTCACTCAAAAAGCATTGTATTAGTACACTCTTATGCAATGCCAGGCAGCAACTGGAGCCCGCAACAAACCGACTGCTGTGTTGCGACTCATACCGAGGCTGTTTGGACCCTTTCACTAAACCACAAGCTGGGACGCTGCATACATTAAGATGCTGCATCAAAGCTGTTTGCTTCTCAGCAACACAGCGGGGTGCCACTGACCAGACTTCACTTTAGAATCAAGCCTCCTCTCCAAAAGCTTTGATGTTCCCGTGCATGTGCGGACAAGCTTGATGTGGGTGAAGCAAGCATCTCGTGTCCTGTCTGCTTCCTCTCGCATCGCGTTCCTCAGAGAGAAAAGTTTCGGGGTCTGAAGGTCCCTTTCAGATTGTTTCGAGTCTGCTGCACAGATGCTTTTCTGATTGTTTGTAGATTTGAGGGATGTTGTGGAGAAAGCCACGGTTCCTGTTCTCACCATTCTGGTCAGTACCCATGAATAAACTGTGATCTTCTGACAAGGACGCATAAACAGGTTGATGTGTGAGAGCGCGGACACGAGAATATCTATTGTTGTGGATGGAATGCGGAGAATGCTGTGGTATTAAATATGAAACAGGAATGCCAATATGACAATGGGCTCAAATTTTATTACCTACTTTTTACAAGTCATATGACAAAAGGAGACTAAGCCCTTTTGGTTTATGGGAAGACTTCAAAAATGAAACCGGCAATTTACGACACAAATTCCTCATTTGAAGTCTGCATCTAAAACATTTATTTAACCATTTGGAAGATTTTATTTCATACACTCACTAACTTAGCTACAAAATGGTTTGCAAAAAAGTTAAACCTGTGAGCAGTAAAATACATGGACATGGTCTCTGCAACATCACCCATTTGTTTCTGAGGCAGAATTTTGAACCCTATCTTTGTCAGGTGACATAATGGAAAAGCTGACTCAGCATTACTTTCGGTCAGCAAGAGTTGAGGTTAAGGCTTCATTTGAACCACTTCAGTGAGCCCACCTGTCAGTCAGCTTAGCCTTCCTTCTAATTCTTGAAGTTTATTCATAATAGATTGCTGTAATTATAGGGTCAGCTTCAGTTTTTAACACTTTTGCATCCTCTTCATTTCTGATGACCTGGGCCTGTATGCACGTCCAGTGATTACCCAAACTGGACTATTAGTCTTAACCTATCATTATGAAGCAGCCCATTTGACTGCAGCCTTAGCCTCATGCATTACTGCAAATAATCAGCCAGTTAGCTCATTACACTATGGAAGCAAGGCAGGTGCAGAACGTCATACGTCGGGGAACCTCCTGGAGGGACCGAATGAGCACGACATCTACCTTTAAACAGGTGAACAGGTGTGGTAATCCTGCCATTAGTGCATGTAATGGTGGGATCTTCTACTGTTAAATTTAATACTCTATTGGGGCATTTACCTGGCCCATGCATACAGCTAATCATTTTTTTTTTTACCATTCGTGCAAACAGCCTGTTTTCATCACTAGTGGCTATACATACATTGCTTAAATTTACTAAAATAGTTCATAAAGGAAGCAATAAGTATTCAGCAATACAAGTCCATAAATAAAAAGACATGAGACCTTCAGCCCTAAGTACAGCATGGTTTGAATGGCCAGTGTGATTGATAGAAATGATAAGAGGTGAGTTTTGATTAAATCAAAGGTTTCGTGCCATAATTTGTGACAACAGGGACTATGTTAGAAATTTTATCCTGAATGTTAGACACTTTTCAGGAAAGCAGAAAGATGATTCGATTGATCTTATACCATTTATAATTCATATGTGAGGATTTTTTCCCCACATTATCTCATCAAAAGTTGTTTGGATCCAGTTTTTGGACCAATGTTTTTGCCACAGTGTGAACAGGCAGAGATGAAATGTGCAATCAGATTGACTCTGATGCCTTTTTTCTTTGAAGACTGAAGTTTGCTGTTAAGGGATTTTGACTAATCAGAATCAAGAAATTAACACAGAGGGGCCACATCTGAGATTATTGCGAGACATTTTCCCGTTAAATGCCCATTGATTTTCCAATAGCTGAGATTTTTGGATATAATGTGTCAATTTACAGAGTTACAGTTGCTTGGTAGAAGCTATGGCACATAAATGAGAAGTTTTAGAATTTATATAACCAATGCTTTCGACATATTCAGGCTCTTTTCTATGCAGTAAAAGTGTAACTCGAGTCTTTTTGGCCTGGAAAAAGAAAGATTCTGCCTCCATCAGATAACACATGGATTCATTTAAAGGTCTGGCCATTTTATGTGTCTATTCTGGTGATATGGGTAATAAAAGTGACAGAAGCCCAGCAGGTGAGCTTAATTTAAACTTTATGTTATGTGAATATGACAGCAGAATGAGTAGTCTCTGTATACGACACGTCTGAACGCTGGGTCACATTTATCTGATCCTGTCAGATGAGCCACCTGTTCTATTGATCAGCGCGCCTCGGCCATATTTACTCTCCTCAGTGCAGCTTATGTTTGATGTCCAGCTGGGCTTCATCGTAAAAGTGGTATAAATCTTGATTTAAGTGAACGGAGGCCAATATGTTGTTGCAGATTGACAGTGACGTGGGCAGTGAGACCAGGGGGAGGGCGGCAGATTTATGACCTGCTCTGCACAGCCACAGGTTGAGTTCCCGGCTCGACACTGGTTTCCTCTGAGTCACACCTGAAAGAGCTCCCTTTAGGAAGTTACCGCTGACCCACATAAAAGAAAGTCAGAGAAAATCAGACATCACAGCGGGCTCTTTCTGGTTTTCTCATTTGTTCGAGGCGCAGGTGAAGGAAATGACCTGCAGAGTTTGGTTTATCAAGATATGTTGGAGTCTTTGATGAAAGATTGCTGTAACAAGGTAAAAATCCTGAAGTGCTTCATGTGTGTTTATATTTAATCAGAAATAACAATTAAAGTTTACTTTAAGGTCAGACTGAATACAAAAACTGACCATTTAAATTGAGAGAATCAAGTTAAGTGGTTTACAGTTTGATTTAATGACATTACTCGGACAAAAACATTGAACGAAAGTCTTTTAACTCATTGACACTGGTATTTAAAAGTGTTACAGACAGAAACACGAAAGCAAAACTTAACAAATTCTCATAAACTTGAGTCAGAGTTCAGTTCGAGTGGTCAAGTTCAAGACACTTGATAAGAATCAGGCTGAGTCTGATTCAAGTCCTCATTGATATTATGGTTAACAAAAAGGGGATAAACTTTTCTTAACTATTCACTGTATGGCCCAGAACTGCCTCTATGGAAACTTTTGTGATGGGTAGAAAACATTTCAGTATTTTGCGTGAGACTCTGAGTTCACGCATCGGCAAAGAAGCTTTCAAGCCTCCAGCAATTGATTGAATATTAAATTAATTATTAACTGTAACATCTTGAGGTAAACTAGTTAACAGATTTTCTGATAAAGTAAGAGCTTGTCTTCTCCTTCGACACATTGAACTCTGCTTGGTGTAAAAATGTATCATGGCCTTAGTTCAGGCAAAGTCAGGATTGAACCACACTACATCAGCTGCTCTTGACAACATTACATTTACGTAACGTACCAGTGGCGCGCACAGACATTTTGAAGGACAAATGCACATATAGTGCACATTTTGGCTCCTAAGAGGGCACTTAGGCACAAGTTAAAGTCTGTCTTCGAGGAGACAACCCTCCACTCTTGTAACCGGTCTCCATCTTAGCTCCTCCTTATGCTGTACCTGATTTTACCAACCTCTTTGTGCATTTATGTCATATGTGTGTAAATGAGGAATCAAAAAAATGTGATAAAACCCAAAATGTAGAAACTGGTTGATTATGTAAAAGATGCTGAGCCCGAAAACCAACATCTTTTGCCCAAAAAGTAACAACTTGTTCAGTCAGTTATTTCATTTCTGGTCATTATTACATATCAGGCTCTAAAGTGGATCGGTTCGGGGGCGCGGATGGCCTAGTGGATATGGCTGCGCACCATGAGGCATGTCCTCGAGCGGGCGGCCCGGGTTCGAATCCGACCTGTGGCCATTTCCCGCATGTCACTCCCCACTCTCTCTCCCCTTTCCGACACTATCCACTGTTCTCCTCTATCAAATAAAGGCACAAAATGCCAAAAAAATAACTTAAAAAAAAATAAATAAATAAAGTGGATCGGTTCGGTTCGTCTCAGTACGGCTGCATTTTGTGGCGTTTTCATAGACTAAAACCGGCACGGGTCCCCAAATAAGCGACCCGTACCGCTCCACTTTTCAGTACCCCTCTGTTGGGGTGCCAAGCCGCTCCAAACAGGCCCCAGGGGTGGGGCTATAATCACTGCAGTACGTTGATTGGTCAAAAGATCGGTAACTTCCCGTGCAACAGCGGTAATAAAGAACAACACACAACCAGGCACGCAGCCTTTCCTGAAACAAAGCACCTTGCTCTTTGTTTACAATGCCGCTAATTTCTTCTTCGTTGCATTTATTCGTGGGGTACACTGTGTAGCGCTCTTAGTGCTGCAGTGACATCACTCTGTTATGTAGCTGACGCGGCTCTCGCTATCCAGCCCATCAAGCAGGGTACGGTTGGCTGTGGAAACGCGCACATGATCAGGCTTTACCGATCTGACCTGTACCAAACTGTACTGATCCGTACCAGACTGCCTTGTGGAAATGAGGCTTTTCACACCCACTTTATTCTGGGAACCTGCAAGTCTTACTCTTGCTCTCCCTGCATTGGCTTTTCATGTTTGCACATGAAACAGACTGAAGTTGTGCTCTCCCAACTCACGTTTTGGAATTCCACGCTGACATGTGGAAGGGCAGGGAGTTCCTAGAAAAGAGTCAAACCATCTGATCTACATTTTTGGGCCTTTTACTCAAAATCTCATAAAAACATTAAAATAAATATCTTCACCAGCAAATGACATAAGCCCTCTTACATTTTCTAGTTAGTCATATAGAAAATGCTTCAGCCCAAGTTGAGTAACCAGTCCTGAACATCTGGACTCAAGTTCTTCAGTATTAACTATGAAACAAACAAACCTTGTATGAACAAGACAGGAACACGCAGAGAATCAAACCAGAGCCACTTGAAACAATTGTTGACTTATAAACAAAAAAATTACTGGGAAGTTTCAGATGACATGATAAAAATGAGTCTTCAGAAAGAGCTAAATATAATTCTGATATATCAGCAAACAGTCGGGAGATTTCTCTGCCTGCAATAAGAGAAGTTAAAATATCTGTTTTATACACAAAAGCCAAAGTTAATGTGACCTGCCACATTAAATAACGAGGAGCTTCTGTTTGTTTCTCGCTGACATGAGCTGAGCTTCACAGGAGCATGGTGCCCCTTAAATCTGACCCGTCAGCCTCAGCTCTGTTTTGGAACTTTCTTTCCTTTCTTTGACTTTTTCATGTTTACTACAAACAGCAGTGCACCAGCACTGACCCGGCCTTTCGACGAGTACACTTTCAACACCAACCAACGGGGCCGTGCCGCGAAGGGTGTCGTCATCGTCAATAAAAGTCACCTTCTCTGGGAACACGGTGATCTGGTGCAGGCGGGGGGTTGAGGTCAACGGTGGTAAATTTACACAAGGTTCACAAGGAGTTTCTTGACAGTCGAGAGCACAATTTGAAACCAGGAATTTGAGGTATACAGATTAAAATGTGACTTTAAAAAGTGTCTGTGTACAAAAATCTAAACAATGCAGAAATCACTTATGATTGTAAGGAATTTGAAAGGCAGTATCCAGGTTTTACATTTCAATAAAACTTTATATTTCAATGAATATCCACTCAGACATGTCACCTTCCTTTAAATTAGACCCAGTGTGAGGAAAAGTTAAAAACATTTAGGTCGTATCGTATTCTGGGACCCAGGTGGCAATGATTTAGAAGTCAGACACACATGCTGTGATTACTGACGTGATCTCAGAGTATATGGTTTGTATAAATTTACTGCCTTCTCTGCACTTCAACTGTTGTAGCCATGGAAACGCAGGCTATATATACAGGCTAAATTTAGTGGCAGCAGCTCCTGAGGTTGATAAAAGCAGCAGATATCATTCACCAGGAATGGAGATGCTTTATTCAGACAAGTGGAAGGAATCCACCTCTCTTTTATCAATGCTGCAGTACATGTTGACTAAAATAAAGAACATCATCATGTAGGAACTGAAAAATAACACAGCAAATATTAAATTTTTGCTTCCTAGAAATAAATAAACTTAGAATAATTCAACTCTTTTTAAAATTCCTAAAGTGAATTTATGTTTTTATTTTTTGGTTAAATGGTATTTTCTCAATTTCAGTGATGTAAAAATTGAATCAATCCTCCCATTGTATGAGCAGCGATTGCAAGAACCTCCGCCCAAATCCC
Source organism: Thalassoma bifasciatum (assembly GCA_008086565.1). Lineage (NCBI taxonomy): Eukaryota > Metazoa > Chordata > Actinopteri > Labriformes > Labridae > Thalassoma > Thalassoma bifasciatum. The sequence goes on from RPOG01000918.1 coordinate 107,369, forward strand.
TCCGCGGGCGTAATTGTCCCTGCGGATTGGTGCCACAAATGTGAATGTTTAGTAGTGAGAGTGAAGTGGGTGTACACAGTCCCTCCAAAGCCTTTACCACAATGAGATTAGTGTCAGTCGGCAGCATTAATCCCAATCGTCTCCCAGCAGCAGCAGCAGCAGCACCAGGCTGGCCCACGGTTAGAGGAGGAAAACGACTGAAGGGACTTAACCAAATAATGGATTAATCAGACACAGCCAGAGGAGGAGACTTTGTCCCTTTGTACGACATGTTAGGCAAAACAAATGGCAGGATGTGGGTGATACAATAGTGTCAGATGGGGCAGTCTGAGTCACATTATGGAGGAAGATTTGGTAAAATGCTGGTGTTTTAATTAGGGTCTGGTTTAAAAGGGTGTGACCTAAAATCGGCTTAACAATCCATTTGCATCGATAAAAACAAGTAAGATAAGATACATGCTTTATAGTGAACACTATCCTTTACTAAATATCATGTTTAAATGGCAACCAATGTTCCAAAAGGAATCCCCTTAAATGTAAATTTTTCCCCTCAATTGTTTTTTTAGAGGACTTTTTTTTCTTCTCAGTGTCACAGTAAACTGGATTTTTTTTATTTTTTTTTTGTGGGTTTTACGTCCCACAGAGATGTAAATGACAACCAAAGAGTCAAAGTTTGTAGTGATTAATAAACAAAAGGTTTATTTGGGGTGTGGACTCAGGCTGAAAGATACAGCTCCGGAAAAAGTTAAGAGACCTCTGCACATTTTTCAGAAATCAGCATCTCTACATATATAACAGTCATTCCATCACAGTGTCTGTTGAACTCCAACACAAGCACTCCTGTTTCTACCTGTTTCTACCTAATAAGATACTAATGAGGCAATCACCAAAACCAAATCTTATTTAACAAGGAAATGTATAAAAACCATTGCTGTGATCATCACTCTCCCCAGTGAAAAACTGGTGGAGAATGCGCCAAGACGCATGAGACATGTTATTGCAAATCAGGGTTATTCTACCAAATATTGATTTCTGAATACTTCCTCAGTTAAAACATTAGTAATGTGTTGTTAAAATTGAATATGAATTTGTTTTTATTTTGCATTATTTGAAGTCTGAAAACAGCTGGCTTTTTTGGTATTTTGACCATTTTTAATTTTCTGCAAATAAATCCTCTAAATGACAATATTTGGAATTTCGGAGTAATGTTGTCAGTAGTTTATATAATAAAACAATATAAAAGTTCATTTTACTCAAACAAATACCTACAAATATCAAAATCAGAGAAACTGAAAAGTATACAGTGGTCTCTTAATTTTTTCCAGAGCAGTATATCGATATAATACTGATATCAAGTTATGAAAATTCAAGATATTTATATCCCAATATCAAAGATTTCAATGATGTAAATTTTCCCAGCTCACCCTCCATGTAAAGCTCAGACTGTCACATGATTATTGGTGATTTTCTGTTAATGTTGATGACTGACAGTGAGCTCTAATCAATTAACCCCACTTTACACATCCTGTTATATCATGATGCTTTTATTTTTCTGAAAAATGCTTCATTTTCATGAAACCCAGAGTCATATTGTATCGCATCGATATCTAGATATCTGGCGTTAATATCGAGATATGAAATTTTGTCCATGTCGCTCAGCCCTAGTGAGGACTGGACAAAATTTTACAGCTGATTCCTGCTTCTAAACTCCATATAGCGACTTGAACAAGCCGGACTAAAAGTTTCTAGTTGAAAAGATGTTTTGTTACACAGGTTATTTCTTAACATCAGCGTCGCTGGTTCATACTGATATGAGTTGAAACATCTGGCTCCATCTAAGTCCAGTAGCCTTTTTGATTAAACTTTACATTAGCTGAACATAAACTGTATATCCTGAACGACTGAGACCCTACACACACTCTGAACTACCCCGGGATCCTGCACAGCTGTATGCTAATAAAACGGATAGGATGTGTTAGTCTTGGTGACTCCTGAGTGGAAACACACCTCTGTGTTTTCAGAGGTTTAATGTGCTTTGCTCTTTTGGCAAAGCAGTAATTAATCAGCGTCTCTCTGCAGAAAAACTTCTCATCTACCCTATGATTCCTCACCAGAGACATCCCCCGGCTCCCGTCCCCTCCCTTCCCCTCCGACGTTGGTACGATCCAAAAGCCCGGCGGTTTGTTTGCTTGGGAAAGGAGAATATCCTCTGAGGTCAAGTCAAACAGGATGTGCTAGTGTGGTCCTTCACTCCTATTGGCTCTTTGTAATAACGCTCTCAGCGGGCCCAACACACTCACACACACACAAACTTTTATTTCCATGTGTGTAAGTGCACACACACACACCCACACGTCTGAAATGCCAAACCTAACGACCACAGACTTAGTTTAGTGAAAAGCCTATCTGACAGGCGCTCCAGTTGTATTTACCTTAAAAGAGGAGTTTGTGATTAAAGCAGCGTGCTGGGAGCAGGCTTGTTTGAGTAAGACGTTGTGCAGGGAAAATGTCAAACACTAAAACTAATAAACAAAACTCCTGCAGATGAAGACACCACTTAGTGCGAGCAGGAGCACAATCAGAGCAATCGCTGCATCAGCAAACAGTCACGGCTCACTTGAACTCACTAATCTCTTTTCTCCAGGACCTCCGAGGTTAAATTCAGTAACTCGGGAATGTTTGTTAGCTTCAGTGTATCTAAACAAACCTAAAAGCATCCCTGTAATTCTCAAAACCAAGATTTCCCCTCCGCTCCAGGCCGAGCGCCAAGCGTGTAGGAGAAGGAATGAACAAGCAAATCAGAGCTGATGTTTACTCATGGTGCGGTTTGCAGCTTTTGTCAACAGCACTTCATTCATGCAGGATTATCTTCATAAGTGTGCCTTTATTAATATTACTGCCACAATTTACTGGATTAGATGTAAAGAATGCTTCATTGTTACTGATGAGGGGAGACAAAAGATCATTGTGCTTCAGCATAAGAACAATGAGGAGATGATGGCACTCAGGACTGCAGATTCACATTAAAAACACAAATGCTTCCCTTTTCATGTTGCTCTCAAGTGCACGGTTTTTGTTTATTTAACCTGAAGTTTACCAGGGATGTTACTATAGCGATAAAGACCACAAGACACTGCACAATTTGAAAATTATGACCGGCACATATGACGGGATTGAATGCAAACCAAAGCACAAAAAAATTAAGAACCAGCCTCAAGCAGTCACTCAAGGAACAGCAGCTTTTTAGCATTTAGCCCCGTGTTGTATCATTTTTTCAGACCGGAGGTTGCCGCTTGGTTTGAAAGCACTTTAAAAGTACTTTTACAAACAACAGGATGAGAGAAACACATGACAAGTCTGTGAAACCAAGAGTTAGAGCCAATGACACTTTTAGAAGTTATAAATGGCCTTTGTTTAATCACCCTGATGTCACTTCTGTTTACATGCACACACACACAGACAGGTCTGACATATCTTCACTTGTTTACGGATGATAACACCCATTTAAAGCTTTCCACAAACCTGTGTATTTCACTCTTTGAATGATAAGACAACTGCATGTCCACATGAATCATGCAGATACTCAGCTTTTCTTCCACATTCAGAAAATAATCATAAAAACAACAAGCATTATTAATAGTTTGTAAATGTTTTGAATAGTGACCACATGTTATGCATGTTACGTGAGGAAACGGTGACCCACTGTGTTGTCTGGTCTGGTGCGACAGTCAGCCTGGAGCCTTAAAAAGGCAGCGCCTGGAGGCAAAATACGGGTCACATGTTGCAGCCAATGGATTGTGACACAGGATTTGATGGTCAAATGATCACATATGAGTAAATTTAGAAAGAAAAGAATGGACCAAATGTTTTAATTAATGGAATATTTCTTATGGAGGCATATGAACGGAGCATCTTATGTTAATATCATCATAAAAAAAAACAAGGATGATTACACGCAGTGAGTTACAATAAAAACCTATAGGCTGAATTTAGTTTTGCAGTTAAAACAGTTAAACAGTAAAGATAAGTTTCCCCTTAGTGAAGAAAACTGTACAGATGTTTCTTCATGTCGTCACAAAGCTGAGGTAAACTGACGGTTGAACTCTACTTTGTTTTTCCTTCTCCCCCTCTGTTTGCAGTCCCACATTTACAGAGTTTAAAAGATCACAGTGTCACTGAAAGGTTAATTACAGCATTCAAAGGTTATTAACATTTCAAGAGCAGTTAACGTGAAGGGATGTTAATGGTGCATGTGTGTATGATGACAAAGGTTGGAAACATAAAGTGATTTCTGCGACAAAAGATGGTAGTATTGAAAAGGACGAAGGGGTCTATTAGAACATCCTAATAGGAGACCAATGGTTGGGGAATTGAATCAATGAGGAAGAGGAGGTCAGAGGAAATGACCTCAGGGTCAGTGAACCCCACCTCTTAGCCGCTGGCTGTCATTTGGATCTGACAACCTGGTTCATTTATATCCACTCAAGGAGAAGATCAGTATGACGCCGTATAGTGAAGCTCCTATTATGAAGCTTTATATAGAAAAGCTCAAGACTCATTTTTCCAGCAATTTACACGTACAAGGCAGTTTTAGTTTAAAGCGAAATAGTTTGTTCATCAGCTCATCAAAAGTTTAAGACCACAGCCTCTAAAAGAAAAAGTCTTTACAAAAATGTGGATTCAGCATCATTTTCTGTCAGGTATTCACACTGTCATGACCTCCTGATGGCAAAGGCTTAAAAACTTTCTCTCTTTTCTTACGTGGTTGGATTGTTGAGCTGCATAAGTAAGACCTCTCACAACGCAACACCATCACTGCTGAGGTTGGACGCAGTAAGAGACATTTTGAATTTCTTCAACAATCCTGGGGTGGTTTTGAACAAAATTTTTAAGTAGTGGACAAAAGAAATCACCTGTGCTGAGCCTTGACCCAAATTAACGTCGTTACTGGAGTCGACTGCAGCCCAATAAACATCAGATGGCTTCTGAAGAGAAGAGCTTTAAGAACAAAAACCTCTCAGAAGGCCTTGTCTCCTTCCACTAAGTTGCTCATTTAGACTTTGACAGAGCAGCAAACATGGGACATTGAAAGGTGGAAGAAAGTTTGATTCTCTGAGGAGAAAAACTTGAACCTTGATGGTCGCGTCCAACGTTACTGTCATGACAAGGAGATCCCTCTGAGATGTTTTCTAAGCAGTTGCTGTGGGTTGTGCAGGAGCGTCAAACAGCAGCTGACTATGTGAAGATGTTTCAGGGGAGCGTCCTTCATGACTGAGGGCCCTGGTCTGTGAGCTAATGACTGGGTTTTTCAACAATGCTGCAGTTCACAATGCCCACCTGACCAAGGACTTCTTCTTCTTCCAAAGGAATAATCTCACTCTTTTGGATCATCCTGTGTGTTCGCCTGGTCTAAATCACATTGAGAACATTATGGGATGGATGGAGTGGGAAGTTCACAAAAATGGACGTCAGTTCCAGACAGTGGATGCCAAACATGAAGCATCTTCACCACTTGGAGCAACGTTCCCACTAAACCTTCTGGAAACACTCGCATCAAGCATGAACAAACAAATTTGAATCAATCAACTTTTATTTCTATTTTAAGTGTTTTTGGTTATTTTTTATCAGCTGGTGAACAGACTATTTCACTTTAAATGTTGTTTTCAATTAATTGTTTGCCCAGATTTGTTTTTGTCTCACTCCCATTCCTTCTTTTTGCATTTGAAAATCCACTCGGGACCTTTTTAAAATCCATCAGTGCAAATTGTAAGTTCTTGCAACTTTTCAACTACTCTTGAATCTTTATCAGGAGTGTATCAAAGACAATAACTCGCTCACCTTGTGTTTCCAGCTAACACAGACTTTCGCAGACTTCCTAGTTTCTGTTTGTAAGTGATATTCCATAAGTTACGTCCCAACATAGTGTGAACGGCTCAGTTGGGATTCATGAGAAACAAGTTTACCGCGATGGAATGTATCATAATCGGAAACTACGAGTTAAAAACAGGATCTCTTGTCTGTCTCTTGTGGTAAAAGAAGACTCACATCTGCAGAATAGTTCTGTTTTTTTTCCGCTGTAAATCTAAAGAACAACAAGCTCCATGATCAGAGTTTTATCATCATCATAGCAGTTCATAAAGGACGACTCAGTAACACAAGCTCTCGCCTCTGCTAAGACTCGCCATCACGTGTTGTAACTTAATATTTACATTTTATTAAATAGATTGCTTTAAAGTCAGATCTGAGCGGAAATCACACCAGGCCGACATCAAAAAGCTCTGCTGCTTCTGAGACAGTTCCCTCAATGTTGACATTTTGTTCGCAGAGTTCATGAGAGGAGGACGAGGTGAAGGAAGTAAGGAAGGAAAACTGTCCTGAGCTGGAGGATGAGAGTAATGATATTTCTGTTTATCTGTGGAGATGGTCCTGAGGTATTTTTGGATGGCCGTTGTTTTTTCCTCCGTAAATTCCAGGTTCCGGCTGTTTTTCCTTCTCCTTGTTCCCAGCCTGTGAATGCAGGGCCGCTTCCTCTCCCTCCTTCCTATTCTGAGCCTCTGATTGCATTGAGGTGGGGGTGGTTAACAGGATAGTGTGTATTTGTGTAGGAGGGAGCTGTGTATATATGTATCCGTGTTTGTGTGTGTGTGTGTTGTGAATCTGTGGGAGGGAATGTGTCAATATGTAATTTTTCTCTCTGAGTGTGTTTTAAAGTAAGCGTGTGTGTATGCGAGTGTGTCCGAGTGTCTCGGCCGACGGGTGTGGAGGATGTAACCATTAAAGAGATCAGCGTGTCAACTGTTCCCTAAGTGCTGTTTTCTCCGATCCAGCTGGTGATGGGAGGTGTGTGCATGTGTGTGTGTGTGTGCATGTGTGTGCACTCTATGCCCTACATGCTCCTTTCAGCGAGGAACAGACAGATGGATCTTTCCTTTGGCCAATGAGTCTGGCTTCTGATCTGACTGACGGGCTTCAGGCTAAGTTGTCTTCTCCCATCAAACAAGAGCTGCAGGCATCCTCGAGAAAAAAAAAACATCCAAAAGACAGTCGTTTTATATCATCATTGCAGATTCTCTTCTTATCAGTGTCATGATACTGCATTTCCATCATGCAGCTGTTTTTTTTTAGGTAGATGCTGCTTTTACTGCACAATAATCAGCATGAATACAACGAAAATCTTTGATGAGCTTTTAATTCGGTATTTACGACCAAGATTGTTGGGTTGGCGTCTAATTTTTGTTCCTAAACTTTCCTAAAAGCTGAGAAAATACGGGAATATCTGTTTTTTGGCTTTTTCTACGTCTATATTTTTGACATTCTCCTTTGACTGGAAATGTTTACACAGTTAAATATCATTTTCATCCTGACATTGTGCTGAGACCTTTTGTCTTGAATGCCAGATGTCTTTTTAAACACTTAAAAGGCTTTCGCTCATAAACACATTTCTAGCCTCAAACTGTAAACTCGTTAGGATTTTTGCGGCTCTTTGTTTATCCTCTGAGTTTATTTTTATCGCTCTGAAATGAGAGAACCATTTCTTTGTAGTATTGCTTGGACCATTGGGAGCAGAAGTCATGCTGGGCTTAGAAACAACAATAAAACATTTATAGTTGAGTTTCAGGGACGCAAACTTGAAGTGACACTAAACGAGTAAATGATAAAAAAAATAGGTACTCTTTCATTTCACAATCATATTCTGTCATGTTCATTTAATCATGTTTAAAATGCTTAAATGATAAACCTACAGCAAAGTGTGGGAAACAAGCTAACTCACATTGTTGCCTGAGGACAGACAAAACGATTGATACCACACTTGTATATGTAGTTGAAACATGACGCTACAGTTGGTTCGTGTAGTTTCACATAAATGCTATAGTGAAGCAGAATCTTCTGTGTGAAGAGAGTTTCTCTAAAACACCTGTAAAACTTTATTATTCAGTACGCTCTTCAGTCTTAATAATGGCTGTGGATAGGTGACCTGAATTACGTCTTTTCTCACAATGACAGCTGTCAGTTGATCAATGTTTCATCCTCAAGTTGATGTGTTGCAAGCAGCAAAAACAGATAAGTGTAAAGACTGGATTATACTTTCCACACTAACATGACCCTGAGATATGAGCTGCATAAAATCAGCACAAGGTTGTGTGTTCCCTTGATAGTTTTAATGATAACTCCGTGCAATGCCTATTGGTATCTACGTCCATTCCCAAAGTGCAAGGGAACCACAAACGCACGTCTCCTGAAGCACTGAACTAGAGTAGAAGAAGTTTGCCTTTGTTTACACTATTTGCAGCATTATTTTTCGACCAGTTCCTCTCATCTGCAGAGTTCATTGTAAGGTAATCACAGTGATCTTTGTGTGATGAATCATACAAACGCCTGTGTATTCTCGCTTTAGACACTAGGAGCTCTTGTTGGTCCATTGTGTTGTAAATGCTCAGCATTACACATTTTTGGAGGTGAAAAATTTCTGTGTGAAAAAGACCATGCAAAGCGGCAAGGCTGCTAAAATGATGTCATTTGTTTTACAGGGTGAAATTGTGAAAGGAAGAGCAGGGTCGTAGGTGGCCAAAGGTCACGGTCAAGTGAAGACTAGCTCATGTGGTTCAATCCAACAGCATAGCACAAATTGTTTAAGTTAAATCCATTTCTGAAAGTGGAATGGGCAGGTGAACAAAAACAAAAGTAGGACCACAAAATAATGGAAGATGATCCCAGTCTCGGATGCATTTTGTGGCGTTTCCTTTGACTAAAACTAGAACATGTCCCCAAATTACTGACCTGTTGGGGTTCCAGACATACTGATCTGCCACCAGAAGGTGACGCTAGCAGTACTGCAGTCCGTTGATTGGTCAAAATAATCATCACTTCCCTGTGCGGCAGAAGTAATGAAGCACAATACTTAACCTGCCTTGTTTGAATCTCAGCTTCTTGAGGATAATCATCAAACAACAATTCTTAACCTACTGTGTCGTGTTTTTCTCCTTTGTTGGATTTATTAGCAGGGTACACTGTTTCGTACTACTGTGCCATCGCACTGTGACGTAGCTGAGGCATTTGTGGTTTATTGTGGAAAACGCAAACCAGATCAGGCTTCACCAATCTGAACAGTACCAAACTGTACTGATTTAAACAAGATTGCTAGGTGGAAACTCTTGTTGTCCTGGATCTCAATCTAATTGGTCCTCTGTGGGATGAACAGGACAATCATGCAAGATGACGTCAAGACTTTTTGAAGATGTTTTGGTGCCAGATACCACAACACACCTTACACCTTTAAAGGTCCTGTGTGAAGCCATATCTTGTGAAGTCAGGGCTGTTTTGGCCTTGACGTGGAGAGAGAGATATGTATGCGATATTATGCTGGTTGGTGTTTGTTTTATGCTGACTTAGGTTGATTTTAGATGGGGTGATAGGTGTAACAAGCTAAATTTTAAAGGTCTATCATCTTAACTGATTGGGCAGGTGGGCCTCTGTAAGGAAACGCTTAACTATCTCAACCTGAAGCCACTGACTCACAGAGCAGGTGACATCTTGCAGTAGGTCAAAGGGGAAAGTCAGAAAACACACGTCTTAGTCCTCTGGTTCTTTGAGCAGCTCAGTGTTGACATGAAAACAAAGTCTCTGTTTATTGCACAACAAGCCACCCAAACCACCGCTACTTTGACTTTTTCCTCCGTCTGCAGTTTTTTTAGGCTTTTTAAGCAAACAGTAACCTGCACATGAAGGAGTTACAGACTTGTTTTAGTGTGGAGGATTCTCATTTATCATGTAGTATCTCTGAGGTGTACTTGAGTGCTTTATGCAGCCTTATATATCACATTTATAGTTTTATAATTCCCTCCAGCGCTTCTGAAGGGGATGTTGCCTCAGTACTACTATTTGGCTTTCATATTCTTGAAAGTTTATGCCAAATTCCTAGAAGTGTTTTTGCATGTTTTCTATTTTCGAGGTTTCTTTTTCCAGCTTCTCTGTTCCTCTTTGAGTGGCTTGTACTTGCTTTCGTCTCAGTTATATCCCAACAAGAGATACACTCTGTAGGATATCTTAGTGATTATGAAAAATGTTTCTTTGTGAGACATAAAAGCGCTTTCTTCAAAAGATACGTCTTATCCCTTTCTCCCCATTGGTGGGTTGTCTGGATTTTCCAGCTGACAGCAAAGCGATAGGGGTGGTGTTATCTGTGTTTAGACTGTAAATGTTTATGAGTGGAGATATTTTTTGAGAGTGGCAAAAAACAGGCCTCGTGTGTGAGTGTGTTTGTTGGTGTTTTGGACCATTGACTTGCATTAAAGCTGGAGTAACACAGAGTGGTTAGACTAGGACAGATCGGCAACTCACTGCTGCTAAAGTTTGTTTTACTGGAATAGAAGGAATTTGTCTTTTCCTGCACTCATACATCAATATGGCAGATGTTTCCTTGAGGATGGATCGTGAGGCCTTTCAAGCGGATTCACAAACTACCTTAATTGCTGTTTGTTTTGTCTCCCCCCGCCCACCCTCCCACTTGCGGTCTTGCGTCAAACATCTGAGGAGTATTTTCAAGAACAAAAAGGAACTCGTATTGCCTCTGCGTATTTGGCTCTGGGACACACGGGGAACTGGGTATTGTTTCCAAGCTTTCATCCATCCAACATTTGATCTCTGCTCCCATCCACGGCCCGAAAAACGCTCAGCCTGCATCAGCTTTTATTTTCACTCAATCCCGTTCATGGTGTTTTTCCATGCATGCGATGGGTATTGGGCGCTGATAGGATATCAAGCACACCTAAGTGCTTCCTTTTCCTCCCTCTCTTTATTTTCTTTCCTTTTCTCATCGGCTGCTGACTCTCTATCAGGCCCCCCACACATGCTCTGTGTCACGTCCTGTAGCCAGACAACAGCTCTACCTTCCCTGGACGGCGTGAAGATCCCTGCTGTAGATCACTTGACTTAATGTAGACGACTGATGCAAACTGTGTGCGAGAAACTAAGTGTGAAAGGCAGTTGAATTACTCATGTTATCCCTCCTACCTGTATCATCTTTCTTTTCATTTATCCTTTGGCTTCTTATTTCCACATGAGGACACATTTTTTGTTTGTTCTTGGGTTCACTCTTAAAGAAGTACAATGACTGCAATGACTCAAGGCAGTGAAAGCCTCCTTTTTTGTATGTTTATAGACTAGAAGCCATTTTTTTCAGCCCCCATCATCTTTATCAGGTAGGATTGTTTGTTGATGTTGTCTTGGAAACGTCATGGGTTGCCAAGAGTCATCTGACTGCTGCTGAAAAAGCAGCAACACCCCAAACATTTGTGTTTGGGGAAACTCTTTAGTGAAGCCCACACATAAAGAAATTTAAAACTGAACAGATGTTGAGAATAAAAAGTGAAAGACCTCACTAACGATGATAAATAATGAAGGGTTCAAAAGTTTTTTTCAACATGCAAAATCTCTTGCTGTCAAACACAAATTTAACGTAAACAAACATGGCAGACAACGGCCAGATGGTCATGCTAGTTGATGTGAAAGCTACTCAGTATAGCCACTACGATGACGGTTGTCGTCCAACTTCCCCCCATGTCAAATCAATAATTTGATCCGTCATTTTCTTTAGTAACATCCAAAAAAACCTCTGAAAAGAGGCCGGACAAAAAAGAAAAAAGTAGAGATTTCTTATGCAAACAACATTTGAAATGATATAGTTGGTTAATCAGATGACCAAAAGTTTAGCACCACAGCTAAAAAAACCCCAAAACGCCTGACAACCCCTGAAAATAGAAATGAAGTTTGAAAAAAGACTCAGAAATGTGAGTGTTTCCAGGAGGTTAGTGGGAACGTTGCTCCAAGTGGTGAAGATGCTTCATGTTTGGCATCCACTGTCTGGAAATGGATGTCCATTTTTATAAACTTGCCTCTCCATCCATCCAATAATATTCTCAATGTGATTTAGATCAGGGGAACACGTAGGATTCTCCAAAAGAGTGAGATTATTCCTCTGGAAGAAGAAGTCCTTTGTCAGGCGGACAAAAACCCAGTCATTAGCACACAGACCAGGGCCCTCAGTCATGAAGGACGCCCCCTGAAACATCTACACATGGCCAAGCACCGTTTGATGCCCCTACACAACCTAAAGCTCTATTGTTCAAAAGCAGATTATGATGGCGTCCCCTCCACTGTGCCGCCTAGAAAACATCTCAGTTGGATCTCCTTGTCATGACAGTAACGTTGGACGCCATCAGGACCATCAAGGTTCAGTTTTTTCTCCTCAGAGAATCAAACTTTCTTCCACCTTTCAGTGTCCCAAGTTTTGTGCTCTCTCGCAAAGTTCAAAGCCCTATTCTCTCAGACGCCATCTGATGATTTTTGGGCTGCAGCCAGCTCCAGTAAAGGCCTTAATTTGGGTTGTGGATCATCAAATGTCTTGACAGGCTCAGTGCTGGCGGGATCCACCACTTGACCTTTTTGCTCCATAACCCTCAGGATCTTTGAAGACGTTCAAAATGTCTCTCACTGCATCCAACCTCAGCAGTGATGGCGCTGCGTTGTGCGAGGCCTCGTCTATGCAGCTCACGTTTTCTTGCCTTTGCCATCAGAAGGTCAGACAGCGGAGTACTCCAATTTCATCTATTTGAATTTTGAAACTCTACTTAGAACCTTTATAAGATCCACCAGCCCAAAATGTAAATTTGTGTATTTGTTTAACTGGTCTTATGATTTTGATCAGGTGAGTATATCCAGGTTTCAGATGATTGGAGTCTTTATTTCCTCTTGTTCTGAAATCGCGTTAAATGCTCTGTTTGCGCTTTGTTAAGGCTTGCTAAGTATCTACCAACAAGACAAGCTCCGTCCTGACAGGCATCTTGGTTTCAGATCCAACAAGAAAAGCAAAGAAATGACCTCATGTCTGATGACTCAACACTTGTCTTCAGTACTATGTGAAGTGCTCAAAGATATCACGCGGGATGTGTATGACTAACATAGCAAAGTTATGAGCTCAGTGCATGGTGAAATCTTTACTGAGTTACTTGACTGTACGTGAGCTCTGAGGTAGTTTATGCCTGCAGCTCCTCGCCCTCCCTGTGGCAGCGGTGATTCATGTGATTGAGAAGAGTGTGGGAGGGGAAGTGGGGTGGAAGGAGAGGAAGAGAGGCAGGAAGTAAGGGGGAAAAGCTGGTCTATCAACGAGGCCTGATAATGGCGACCCACAGGAAACCGCTGAGGAGGATTTTCCACGATGTTGCACAGGAGCCCTGGCACAAGAGCTGATTCGCATACACAACCACACACATGCTTTTTTTCGCCCCCTTCCCCCACCTTTAATCCCATGCAAACACGGCCACCCACACCCACATGGGTGCTGTGTAACACCTCAGCCAAAAAGTCGCCTCACATCAACCATCTCAATCAGAGTTTTTAAGTTGATTGGCAGATCCGTCAGCATGTTCTCCTTATCTTGTCTTCTGGCTGCACCTGCTTCAGCGAGGCACAGTGCCAGTTTCCATCTGAGGCCTGTCATTGGCTGCCCGAGCTCTCACGTCCATGGGGCATGTTGGCCAATAAACAAGATGAAACAGGAGTGTATACACAAAGAGACAGGGCCCTCATCTTCCTCTTAATCTAAAACTTAAAGCTTTGGATGCACGAGCAGAGCCGCCGAGCGCCGCGTCTGATCTCACATCAAGGATTTTCTTCAAATACGACACGTAGAAAGGTGTCCAAAAGGAACCTGGCCCCCGTCCAGATTGGCCTGGAAGGGGAGCGAGGAGGCGTGTGTGTTAATGTGTGTGTGTGTCAAACATGTTTGTCCCATAGACGGACAGGGAGGGGTCCTTGTTTTCCTTCTGCTCTTCCCTTTGGTTACACTGTTGTTTCCCAGGCCCCCCCAGTACACAACACATCCCATTAGGAAAGCTGCTGCTGTACACGCACACGCACGCACACACACACACACAAACACACACACACAGCATGGACCCAGGAGGAAAATCAATGTTGAGAAGACCTTGCTTTTCTTCCTATGGTGCAGTCATTAGGATAATGAAGAGGCATTTCCATCTGTGCGTGATTTTTGCTAACGACATCTTTAGGCCCTACAACTCTCTTCAACTGCTGATTCTCGTTTTCCAACCACTGGAAACTGCACTTAAAGCATCATATTTTTCTTCCATTTACATTACCATCTGATTTTTGATGTGTGCCAGATGAAGCTCAGACTGTCACAATACCCCCGCTTTAATTTATTCATATTCAAAGTCAGATTTGATGGATGGTGCTCCCTCCTTTAATTTTCTCATCTGCTGTCATGCTGTTATGTCAGCCTTCAGGGCTTTATGATTATTTCTATCCCGTGTGTACTGTGGTGTGCAGCTCGTCCTCCCTGTTTCAGAAGCTCGCCATTCTCAGGACGTCCTGTAGCGAGCCCCCCCCCCCCCGTCAAAACAGAGAAACACACACAAACGGACACAAACATGCACACACACACACACTTCATCTGACCCCCCTTCTTCTCTCTCACAGCTCCAGCTCCTTATCTCCAGCGTCCAGGCAGCTGCATGTTTGTCTGTGTGTGTATGTGTTTGTGTGTGAATGAGAGGAGACAGACAAAGTGTGTGTGTGTAAGTGTGTGTACATCCATGTGTGAGAGAGTGGTTGTGTGTGAAGGCAGAGAAATAGGTGTGAAGTACAGTCATCGAGGTTGCCTTTCAAGTTCTCCTTCCCTCGGTGGATGTGGTCAGTAGCTGGAGCTGGGAGGGAGCAGGAGTAAAGCTGCACATGCTCAGAACGACTTTTGGCTTTGAATGAAGGAAGGTCTGCACCAGAGAGTAGAGTTACAACCAAAGTTCAGTCTGGGACTTTGTTTGCTGGCAGAAGACTCGTGTGATGTCGGTTTGGGACAATAAAAAGTGGACCAAAAGAACATGGGACATAAACTTAATATCCTTTGCACTTCTTAGACTTTTTCCCTTACTCTCTGGGTGTTATTCAAAGAAATCAATAAGACCTCCATAATAAATCATTTCACATCTGGATTCAAAAGGAGCCCAGGCAATAAACACAACCCACAGCCTGACTGAAACATACTGATAAGGAAAAACATCTTATTTTATCACTCACTCACTTTAAATTTGACCTCTAAAGCAGTGGATACATGCAGCCATGCATTCACACTATTTGCTAACCAAATCAACACTTAGCCAAAGTTTCCTTAAGATTCTAAAATGAACAAAAGGTGAATCTGTAGGTGGCAGAGGCGTTTCTGATCTTTGGCCCAGCCTGAGCGCTGACTCATGCAGAAGTGACATTATCTATGCAAGTGAACAGCATTATTCAACTAATTGTATCTACTTAAACATTAAAGTATCAGACAAATAGCTTATTCTTATTCTTACATGTTGTTTTTTTAACTTTAAAAAGTAACGCAGCAAGTGGTGGTGTAGTAAGAAATGAACCCACAACAGGACTTGAACAAAAGTGGACGAGCCATAGTGTCAAGCATCGCACTCAGCCAATAGATTTCTTTTTAATCAATGGATGTCATGACCCTCAGCTCAAACTGAGGTCTCCACAAAAACTGCTCCCCCTGGTGGCTGGCTGCAGTATAGGTAAAAATCTCCATCTCCTAATGCATTCCAGATGAGAGGTGGTAAAACTGGTTTGGTACGGCTTGGCACGCCAACGGAGGGGTACTGAAAAGTGGAGCGGTACGGGTCGCTTATTAGGGGACCCATCCCGGTAATTGTCTATGGAAACACCACAAAATGCGTGCCGTACTGAGACGAACCGAACCGATCCGCTTGGTGAGAACGAGGCTTAACACATTTATCAACCAAGAAAAGCAGCTTGATTGCTGAAGCAAGAAGTCGCTGAGCCCCAGACGCAGCCAGAGCTGCTGGTAGATACATGGCTGACAGCAAAGGGTAGAGGTTTAGGACTGAAATATACCAGATGCTTTTACGATGTTGACTGCACAGTTGCATGTTCAGTCTGTCAAGTTGCATGACTGACTAACAGCTAAAATCACAAGACAAAGGGCCCCGCACTTCCCACTTCATTGATAAGCCGCTCCTCACTCGTGTTGGGCTGAAAACTTCAAACCAATTGACTGCTTGCAAGGCTTCGCTCATTATTTGTTGTTGTTGTAGTCAAGCTGAATACCATCAGATTTTGACATGGTTTGTTTTATTTTGAAAGTCACTGGCTCTTTTAAGGAAGTTTCTGAAGTCCTGTCTCACTCAATCTTCCCTGTGGCGTCACAGGTCTGGCATCTGGCAAAAATGGAATGGTTGCTTGTGACCAGGCACCCAGCCGGTCAGATAGAGGTGAAAATAAAAATGTTTGTTAATACTGCTGGAAGGTTCATGCTCTTTCATTTATTTCATTTTATTTCACTTATTCTCATTCAGATCTTTTACATATGTTAATCTTGTAAATACTGCTGAAAGGCTCATGCTCTTTCATTTATTTTCATTGAATTGTATTTATGTTTATTGTCTATTTTATTCTAATTACCTAGAGTTTCATTTGTAAATCTTTCAATGTTTCTCTTGTATCCTGCTGCTGCTGTAAAGCTGAAATTTCCCCCTGTGGGACTAATAAAGGTTTATCTTATCTTGTCTCTTATCTTACTTAAAATTTGCACGCAACACACACCCCTGCATCAGGGATCCAGACACAATAGGCGCAGACATTAAACACATGGCTGTTTTGTAATAATACAGACATTTCTACTAAAGATGATAGATCACTAGCAATTCAAATTATGAAATAAGATACTTTAATTTTTCCACTGCTTCAGACATCAGATCTTCTGCAAAAAGAATAAACTCTCAGATGTGAGCAGAGCATGGCTGCACCAAAGCAGACCAAACCAAAGGCATGCACCCTTCAAAGACTGTTATGCCTGACTTGGCAGCGTAAAGACCAACAATAAGTTTGTTTTGGTGAGACTTTGGCATCATACAAAGGGATGCAATGAGCTTGCTGAGGACAGCTTTTACAACAACTTTGTATTTCCATGAAATGAAGAGGACACACAAAGATGAGTCTAATCATAACAACCGCTGAGAGAAACTGTGTGCAGATGGTTTCTCTCAGATTGCTGTTGTCCACGGGGTCTTGCAAGTCAGAGAATCCCTACAGTATGTCAGCATGTAGTGTGTGTTTGTAGAGCTTTAAAACATAGGCCACAGCTGTTTACAGGCGGAGTGAGAGGGTCAAAGAGGATCTATGGGGTCTTGACATGGATTGGGTGACAGGAGATGGAGTCTCGCTGTTAAATCGGGCACATTTATATTATTGTGGTGTTAGTGCAGAAACAAGATGCACCATATTTACATGTATTCAAAAAGAGGTTTGATAAATGGTGGCATCATTCCTTAAAGTCAAACATAAGAGATGTGGTGTAAGATAACAGTTTGTCCTGCAGTGTTTGTCGTGCTGCTCTTTGTTTATACTATCTTGTATCCTTCTCTGCTCACATCTGTGTTTCTACATGTCTGATTCTGTGTTTACTGGTCTGTTTAGGTTATATGAGTCTTTCATTTTGTAAATTGCTACATTTGATGTTTGACGTTTGTCTCCGCATGAGCATCGAGTCCCTCTGTGTGAACATGTTGTTTGTCTTTCTCCGACGTGTTGTTTGGAAGTTGGTTGTAAGTTTGTGCAAAGATTGGAGGTTGCTTGTCCGTGTTATCTGTCACCGTGTGTCTTGCTGTGATTTGGGATTGTTTGTCTGTGTTTTTGTCTTGAATATTATGGGATGCAGCTTGCTGCTGAACCACTTCCTGTTTATTGTCCTCATCCTGGCCCCGGGATCATCCCTGACATCACAAGGTTGTTTACGGTGTGGGAACCAAGGTAAGCTATATTTATCAGGAGTGTGAAGCTGTCTCTTAACCTTTGACCTTGTAAAAGCTGGCCGCAGTAATTCTGATATTAAAGCTTTGGCGGACAGGAAAAGAAAAAGTCCTTTCTAAATGTGTGCTCTTAAGTGGAACTAAACTAAACTGAACTAAACTTTTTTTTTTTAACTGGAACAGAAGCATTAACTTAAACAATGTTAGTTTATGCATTCAACATTGTTTCTTAAAGCTCGAGCCAAGTGACCGAACGCCAGGATGTTGAATCTATTTTGAACATGGTACATTTTATGAGAATGTCCTAAAGCAACATTTTTTACATGTCTGAATCGTGTTCAGACACTGTCTCCGTCTGGAGTCTGCAATGCCTCATAAACAGCAGAAGAACTTATAAACAAGAAGTTTGTCGACTTTGCTCATTTCACGGTTGTTTACAGCCTTTTTTGGCGATGAGGTAATGAGTTAAAAACATTTTTTATTTAATTTTTAGATTTGAATTAACACGAATAAGAAGCCCACCAGCTGTTATAAAACCAAACTCCAAATATCATTTTGACAGAGGTCACCACCTCACAGTTTGGTATCTGTCTGAGCTTTTCCAAAAATGTAGAATGAGACAGACTCAGATTTACGGCCGAAGTGTGTCAGGACACAAGCATGCTGCCAACTTCAAGTGAAACATGATGAATCACTTTGAACCCTCACTGACCCGTGAGGAATTTTCACTGCCATTATCTGAGTCAAACTACACACGAGACTGACATATGTGGGAATGCGCTGATTCGACATGAGATGATGAGTTCAACCATTTTCATGTCTGAACCGAGTGGCAATCTCTGGCGTTGGGAACTGATGCAGAAGTTCAAAAAATTTGCAGTTCACCCCGTTAACTAAATGTCAGATTACCAGTTAGTACAGCAAAGATGAACACGTTTACCTCAATTCTGTGTTTCCATTATGGCTAGTTTTGTGCACAACTGGAGTAAAATCTCATGCATAAGAAAGAAGGAGGTCTGTAACCAACGGCAACCATGGATTTAACAAGCATTTCAAGAGCTTTTTAATGCCCCCAAACTCAATATCTTGGCGTATATGTAGTTTCTGGTCTTTCTGCAGCCGATTCTTGATGAACGGCAACTTTTGGCGCTTTTGCATGGGCTGATGTTGCTTTTTGGTTACACCCATAATTCTCTCATGTATTGGACAGTCTATAGTCTGTACACTAAATCCTTATAGCTTAACTGAGCATCAACAGTGAGGAAAAGAGAAATAGTAAGCTTTTTTGCTGGGTTGAAAATAAGACAAGGAAGAGCTACACTCTTCATTAAATTGTGCCCAGATTAGTCAGGTGAAGTCTTAATAAAAAAATTATTATAGTTTTTAAGCGACAGCATGGCCTCAAAGTGGCATAATGACGATAAATCTAAGACATATCTGATCGAGGGTACTTAAAAGTCCATTTTGATTTCATGGGAACCCTTAGTCTGGTTTGACTACATGTTATGTTTCACAGGGTTTGTGTGCAAGTCTAGATCCGGTCCAAGTGTAGTAACTTCCTGGAGTTTCCGCTGGTTGCCTAATAACAGCAAGTGGCAAACTTCCCCGTAAACACACTTGTCGTTTTTACATTTTGATTCAATAAACAAGGTGTATTTGATGATTAATGAGCTTCAGATTATGGTATGCTTTTGTTTTCTTCAGACAGAACTGTGCCATTCATTTCAAGTGTCTGGCTGTTTGCATTAGCTTCTTACTTTTCTCACGTTGCAAAGTGGTGTTTATCCTCCGACCCTGCAAAGCCCGACTTATCAAACAATATACAGAAAAGTCCATTTTTTTTAGAGCTGAGATGTTTATTAACCCTTTTAACAAAATCCACAAAAATATTGCTTTATCATTTCATTCATGGTATATTTCTTGTATCACATTTGACACACTGGGCAATTTTGCAAACTATTTTCTCTATTTTATTGAAGTTTTTTAGTAAATATGCATTTATTTTGTGCAGACAGCATTCATTTTTTATGAAAACTAACTATTCTTGCTGCAACTTCTTGGAAATAAAGCAATGATTTTCCTGAACATAAGTGAGTAGATGATTTCATGGGGGCAGACATTTTGAAAAGAGCCAAAAATACAACTTCAGCGGACTGTGGTGATATGACAATCCTCAGGGTGGTAGAATTTGTTTTTAAAAATATTTTTAACAGGTTTTTAATGAAACTTTTTATCATTTTGATGAGATAGAGGTCTTCAAACTCAAGTATCAAATGTGATATGTTTGGCTTTACTTGGCTAATCTTACCATTGAAACGGAGTCATTCTCTCCCTAAAATATCTTAGTGTCCTTGATAGAATGAAGCAGACAATAGATGAAATCAGTCCAGCTGTGCAGTTGAAAAGAAGGGAGTAGGATGCAGTTTAAAAGCACAGAGAGGTAATGAGAGAAAGTTTGGCACCAGGGTGTTCATTCTGAGTCATTAAGCAGGGTGGGGACTCTTTGACTTCACCAGACCGGGTGCTCTGCTGCCAACTCCTCCTGAAACAAAACAGAGGTGGGCAGAGACAGCCCTCCTCCCACTGTCAGTCTCCTGCTTTCATTCTTCACCCCATTTCCTCCACGATCACTGCCAGCTTCCATTTCCATCTCGTGCCTTGTCCTGATCTCATCCTCTTCAATCCCAAAGAGGAGCAAAAGAATCTTTTCTCAGCTGGTTGAATCATCTGTTGTAGCGAGAATGAAGATGTGATTTTTCAGTCATCAGGTTGTGATATCAAATTGCCCTTTCAATATCAGTCATCTGAGAGTTTAAAGAGTCAGTGTTCCACGAATCAAAACGCCAAGCTACCTCGTGACGCTGCCCTTATTACCCATATTATTGTCCCAATCAGCATGTTTCGTTGTCTGCCTCTGAAGCGTGGCTTTCAAGTGACAGG
Organism: Thalassoma bifasciatum; assembly: GCA_008086565.1. Lineage (NCBI taxonomy): Eukaryota > Metazoa > Chordata > Actinopteri > Labriformes > Labridae > Thalassoma > Thalassoma bifasciatum. The sequence goes on from RPOG01000918.1 coordinate 128,143, forward strand.
TGCCAGTCTAATAAAACCTGTTCTCCTGCTGCTTCAGGTCACTTTCACTGTAGTAAAGTAACAGAAGTTGGATTTCCTGGCTGATGAAGTTTAGCATTGAGAAGAGAGCTCTGTTTTTGCCTTCTGGAAATGATTTCTGTGATTTATTTAGTCGTAAAGCTTGACTGCCTGACTAAAAAGGGACAGAAGAGCAGAAGTACGCTAAAAGGGAGAGGGATAGAGCACAGGCTCAAGGTAGAAAAAAAAAGTTAATTCCAACCCACATGCAGCAGTTATACTTCAATGATCTGCTCAAACTTGAGAGTTCATCACTTAAAAGAAGAGCCGAGTTACATTCCTTCTGCTTGGTAGATGAGCACTGGTAGGACCAGTGGTGGAAAGAGTACTGAAAATCTGTACTCAAGTACAGGTACTGTTACATTGCTAAAATATTACTCAATTACAAGTAAAAGTACTAGTGTTAGAAAAATACAGTACAGAGTATTCGTCAAAAAAACTACTCAGATAATTAGTTACTTTTAACTGGTGATGTCACTGTCACCTCTCCGGATAAGGCTCTAAATTTTGTGTTTTGCTTTATCAATAGTTAAAACGCTAGCAATCAATAATCATTTATAACTGATAAAACAGAAAACAAGTGTTTCTCTCTCATTTCGATTGGTTTTTTTTTGTCTTTCTTTTTCTCATTTTAAGTTTTTATTTTCTTATTCAGCAAAGGTCTCAGGCAGACAAAAAAAAAATTAGATGAGGTGCAGCTGCTGCCACGACTATTGATAGAATATCCATGAATACATTTTTAACTGGTTAATCATCAATCATTAACATCCATTAACATTTTTTTCGTTTCGTTTTGTTTTTCATCCATATGTCCTGGTTTTCATTGGCTTGTTTGCTATCAAATCACCTTACTGGCTACAAAAATGCAGATAAAAGGTCTAAATATTGATGAAAATTGTACTCAGTACTCAACTATGATTTTAAAAGTAACTAAGTAGATTACATGGCATAATGATTACTTAAGTACAAGTCAAAGTACAGACTTGAAAATCAACTCAAAAAAGTACAAGTACCCCAAAAATCTACTTAATTACAGTAATCTGAGTATTTGTAATTAATTACTTCCACCCCTGCGTAGGACATAGTAAGGACGGACATGTGTCAGAGCACCAGGCTGTGAGTAGAGCAAAAGGCTACTTAACTACTGTACAAACCTTGTTGCATTTTGTCCAATGAAAAGTTGTCTTGAATGAAGAAAAGTTGTGTTAAAAGGAAGATCCAATCTCCATTCATCTTTTAAGACAAATACACAAGTCATGTCATCACGACAGTTTGCGCGAGTCCTCCAGTCAAAGGAGTCGCTGCGATGCACTTCAAACAGATTCACCTCACAGCCCTTTAAAATTTTAAAACAAGACGTGTAAGTCAACTGGTTATTTTACGATACAGCAGTACACGGAAACAACACGTCATTGTATATACATCATTTTAAGTGTCACATCTTCTAACTCTTTGTCAAGAATTAATATTCGGATGCTAAACCCTCATCAAGAGGCCAATGAACAAGCTGTGCCATGTTTCCTCTGCATCTTTATGATCTCTCTACGAGACCTGCACAGATTTTACTGCAGTTTTATGCAAACACTCCAGGTTCACAGGGCCATATAAACTGCTTATTGTGTGAAGCGGGCAGCACATGCTGCACTTGGGATATAATGTTACTGGCAAGGCTATTAAAGCAGCACAATAGCATAGTTTTGTGGCTGCTGTAAATGAATTATTACCCTCCCTCTCTCTGCAGTGTGAAATGAGTCAGCTGCTGCTACAGTCTGAACCAGAGCAAGATTTTATGTCACATTTAAAAGGAATTTGCTTCGCAGAAGATGATGGATGAAAGCATCTAAATACAGTCAGACTCCAGGAAAATGTTACAGGACCCGAAGGTTTTGCATAGTCTGGAGTTGGACTGATATTTTATTTGTCTTAGATAAACTGAGAAGTCTCTTGAAATTCATGAGCAATGAATCACAGTGAAGTGAAATTCCCTACAAAAGAGTCTGAAATATGAGCAACTCAAATTCAGTGGAGAATAATTTACATCTTAGAAATACAGCTGCTCCGATACAAACTCCTCCACCGAGGATCAAAAATAAGGTTACATGAGGTGTTGGATGTTAGGGAGTAAGCCAGTCATTGCTTCAATGTAAAACTGTAATATAATAAAATATCAAATACAGTAGCTGAGGCAGCGCGAATATGTTTTATAGCGCCGAGTAGAAACTACTGTTGGAGGAGAATTTGCTGCAAACAACAACAATGTACCACAAATTTAGACTGCAACACAAGTCAAAGATGGTAAAATGGGTATTTAACAATAGGGGAACACAAGTACTATGTATAATATGGGTATGCATGGATTTAACATTGATAGTCTTTTTAGCCCCATTTCTATTACACCTAGAGTTACGCACAACATAAATATTGCAATAAAAAATGGGAATGGAAACACCAAAATTTTGAAAAACCTCCCAAGTTTTGATTAAAAGTTTGTACTCTTTCATGAGATGGTTTTCAGAAGTTTCTATATTAAAGTTTATTGCAAAAGTGCAACGAAAACACCTTTTTCGCAAAAACGTGAATAAAGTTTGCCTCTGTGAACTCGGAGTTACGTAGTTGCAACTGCACATACAGACTCTGGTGTTCATATTTAAACATCAGCAACAACATAAACACCCATAAAAATGACAGTTCAGCTCTTTAAATGTGTGTGATATCCACGGTTACCGCTAATTACAGTCCTCCTTCTTTCTTCTACCTTCCACAAATTAAATCTTGCAAAAGAGATTTTACTCAAGTTGTGAACAATTTTAGCCCATTATATTAGAGACATGTCATATATTCCCCATAATGATGGATGGTAGGGCGGGTTGATGTCGTACTCGCCTCCTTCTCTTCAGCTTACGGGGGAAATCGGGCCGAGCACCAGTTAGCATCAACATAGTATGGTCTGCTAACACATGAGCTATGCATTCATAGTTACATGTAAGATTCAGGACCAACACAGGGACAAAAATATTAAAAACAATACTGGAGACATAACTGGTTTGGTGTTAGTGGCTGATTCTTAAAAAAGTAATGACTGGCTCAAAATATGAAGAATTGGAAAGAAAAGATTTTACTGTATTGGCTGTATGTAGGATTTTTTTTTTTTGTCCATAGAGGCTTCCAAAGTCAACATCAAAATTTATGTTTACATTTTTATGAAGGAAGAAAAAAAGTAGTCTTTGTTTTGTTGCATTAGAATAAAATGTGCTTTCCAGTAAAAGTCAAGCTGTCAGATTTCATTTCGCTGTAACATGTCTTATTTCTACAATTTGACCTTCACTTTTATTGGTTGAAATACGATTAAAATCGCCCTTTTGGCCAGTATCGGTGAGACCTGCGCCGCAGAACTGTTGTTTAAATAGACTCTGAAAGGGTCAGAAAATCAGCCAACAGCTCAAAGTTCAGTCAGATAAACAACACACTGAGAGTTATTGCACAAGGAAGTCTTTTGTTGGCTGTGTTTCCAGAGGACAGCTTGGCCAATGCTTTTGGTTTTACTCTTCCAAAGTATCTTTAATAAACATGACATCAGTTTCTTCTTCTAATTTCCAAAACCTTACTTGATGAATGAAGATAATCTCACTTTATGAAGAGTTAACAGCTCGCTTGGAGGCCGCTCTGTTCCCTCCTGGCTGCTTTTTGTGATATTTGTGAAAACCGCAACCTCATTAGCAGCTCGTAGAGCCAAACATCCCGACCAGTGGAGCAGCTAAGCACCTCTCTGTGGCTCTTTGGACCACTCCAGGGAGGCAAAGCTTTGCGTGCCAATATCACATCTTTTATTGTATCAGCTGATTAGTCTGATTAGTTTTTATACAAAGAGCGGGAAGGGGCAACAATGTGGTAATGAGCAGGGGAGTGAAGTGGGCGGCACTGTGACAATGCAAGAAGTTGTTGGTGAAGTGTACTACAGTTCCCAGGTCTGCACTCCCATGAAGATGATGAGCCTGGTTTCAGGCCACGCCCCCTCTTCCTCCATCAACTAATCAGTTGCTGAAGTTGCTATGGCTGCAAATGCTCCTGTAACATAGGTTTCCTCTCCCCTTTTACCTTCCCTGACATCTCACTCTCTCTCCCTCTCTCTCTCTCTCTCTCTCTCTCTCCTCGCCCTCGGCCGTGCACCTCCAAGCCATGGGAGCGGAATTCTGGGAACATTTTTCCATGTGAAACAGCGAGGGTCAGCGCAGGGGTGTGACGCCACGGCATTGTTCCCGCTGCGAGGAGAGGAACCGTGCGCCGTGAGGCCAATTCCTGTCCGCTCCAAAAAAACAGCCACTTTCTCACACCGCTTTCCTTCCTCCGCCAGACAGCTCAAAACAATCCCAGAGTGTTTGCGGGTACGAGTCGCAGCGACAGCAGGCAGGCCAAGAGAACAAGCTTCAACAGAGCAGGAGAGGAGAGGAGATGCAGAAAAATAGAGCTTAAAAAAGGAGCAGAAAGGTTTATTATGATTGTTTAGGGACCATTGACAATAAAACGGGGAGAAAAACATTTCACTGTGCCCGACTTACCCTCACTGATACATGAAATCCAACCTTTACTGAACAGTTTGAGCATGAGTGGAAGTGGGTTGAATATTTCACTGATTCCTAGTTTAGCTTCCTCAGTTTTTTGACTTGCAGCCAAACCCATTTTGCCCCATTTCACCACAAATATTCCCCCCAAAGAGCTGAACTAACTGCTGTAATCATATCTTAGAGTCGTCACCAGAACCCAAAACTCTGTGACCAAACACTATTTCTGTCAGGAGCAAAGCTACCATTAAGACTGTGGGATGACATGCTGACAAAAGGATGCACTTCTGTTTTCATGTATAATTAGTTTCTTCCTATGATTTGCTAAATTGTGCATGGTTCTTTTTTTTTTTACTTCCTTGTAAATCCTGTGAGACGCCTCACATTTAGGTCAGAATGAGACGTTGCTTGTCTTTGGCTGCAGCCCACCTACAGCCGGGAGTCTAATAACTTCCAAGTGTGCTGTCTGAGTGTGTGTGTGTGTGTGTGTGTGTGAGTGTGTGTATGAATACAGTGCTGTGTCTAGAGGGTAGACTTGGGGTGGTATAGCCCCCTTGAAATCTGAAAACTCTAACCCTACCTTATCAGGACTTCTGTTAAACTCAAACTGTTTGGACTGTGTTGCATCAAGCTGCAATTGCCTTTCCTTGCGTTTGCATGCTGCTTGTTCTCTTTGGTTAGTATTTCAAATTGTGTACAAGTTTTTTCCACAAGACAGACGTGTAGGAGAAGAATCAGTCCATTAAAAACTGCAAGTAACATCTTCTATCATTGGAGGGACTGTTCGGACTTTCTTCCGATCGGGTTTGGCTGGACAGGATTGATTTACAGCATGTCAAAGTCTCTATGACAACACCACACCATGAGAGATCTGTGTTTTTCTGCTGGAATGATTTCTGTTATTTATGGAGTGGTAATAATAGAAATAGGAGCAAAACAGGAGAGTGATAGAGCACAGGCTAAAAGCTAAACATGGGCAAAGTTGTTTGTGATAATCTTTATTCCAACCTCAAACTTGAGTGTCACTAAAACAAAGAGCCAGGTTATGTTGGCACTGCTTGGTAGATGAGCACTGGCAGGACATAACCAGGATTCACTTACGTTACATGGTACAGATATGTCTCAGAGCACCCAGCTGTGAGCAGCGCTAAATGTAAACTACAGTACAAACTCACAAAGTTTGCTTGTTGTCACGTTTCAAACAACTTGAAAAAGTTGACCTGAACAAAGAAAAAAAGTGTTAAAGGGAGATCCAATCTCCTTTACTTTCATTTTAAAAACAAATACCTCAGTCGCTGCAATCCACTTCATACAGATTCCTTTCAAAGTCACTTTAAAATCTGTTAAATTGCAGGTAACTATTTGTAATAACTGATGATAGATATCTCAATAACACATTGTAATTTACAAAAGCCCTTAAAGACTCTGATTTTTTACAATAAATTTTCTACGTTTTCTCCAGACAACAACTTATTTTTGTGGTCATCTCAAGAAAACAAAGCTTGTTTCCTCGAGATAATGGGATAATTTCTTATGCCACCCATCCTTCAATTCAACTGCGGTCACGCCATTCATGATTCAGATTAATGCAGTCACACCATCCGGGCTTTAAATTCTGTTGGGCACGTAGACCAAATGCTATGGGGTCATGTCTGTGATGCGTTTACTGGCACCGTGCAAATTCGTGTTCTTTTAGTAAATGATTGATGCTATAAATGCGTAAACGGGAATCAAATCTTTTCTGTCTTGACAATCCCTGTTAATGTTTGAAGTATGTCAATATTAATTGGAAAGTTAGTGTTTAGTTGAATCACCGCTGATGGACTGAAGGATGGGTGGCATAAGAACATATCACATTATCTTGAGGAAACCAGCTTTGTTTTCTTGAGATAACGGGAAAAATAAGTCATTATCTCAAGAAAATGGGGCAAATGTATTGGGAATCATGGCCTTTAGGGGCTTTCATAGGAAACAGATGCCTTTTAGCAGCTCTTGCACAAGAATTAAGCGTAGATGAACTTAAATCACTAAACTATCGACCTGTGGGGAGCTGGTTCTCCAGTTGAGCCAACTCATTTAAAGTCTGCCCCTCGCTCCGTGTATATTCACTGCTTATTTTATCCTGAAGCCTTGCATACGTGCACCTAAGACTATCCCTTTCCTCGCTCTTCTCATCTTTCTAACCCCATACGTCCAGTCTCACGACCCCCTCGAGAGCCGTGACGGTCCCATTGTTTCATCTCTCTTTAACAATCTGCACGTATGGACACCTCATAACCTGCATTCCTCCGTCTTTATCGCACCTCATTCTTGGTGAAGTGTAGCTCAGCAGGTAGTCGATGTATATTTTCCTGTAAACCTCAAAAAGGAAACGTGATAGGAAGGATGAGCTCTTGAAACCCTTGTAAACGTAAAAAGAAAAAAAAAAACCTGCCAGACATTCCTACTCTGGTACTCAGTTTCCTTTTAGTACCTTCTTCAAGGCTTATTCGACTTTTTTGTGGCTCTTCTGTTTACCTTTGGGAGTTTCTTTATTCATGACTGTGTGTTTTTTTTCCTACCTGTTTTGTCCAAAATGGAAACTGAGAGCATGCAGGAGGAGAGAAAATAGCAGCGGCTGCTCTCTAGAGTTTCCTGCCTGTTGTCGGGCTTGTCTGCGTGCGTGCCCTGTCCTCCGTCCTCCTTGGCCCGCTTGTCCTCCCCACCCCTCCCACTTGCGTCTGAGGATGCGTATGTGTGTGTGTGTTTCTTCGTGTGTGTGTGTGTGGGCTGGATGTCTGGGAAAGCCTCTGTCACAGCTGAGGGAGGAGATGAGCAACAAGCCTAATATAGTTTGCAAGTGTGTGTGTGTGAGTGTGATGTGTATCATTAAGGAAGCACCTGTCGTGTGTGACCGTCAGTTCTGCTGCGTTTATCTGACCCCTCTCACATCAGGTGGCTTCCTGGTTTCTGCGTCAGATGCTTCTCCCAAAGGTCTGCAGGGATTGGTCGACAGAGGCTCCTCCTGTTCCTCTGCTGCTGTTCATTGATCTTAAGAGGGTTGTTGTCTCTCTCGCACTTCTTTCATTTCCTGGTATTAAACACTGTAAAGAGACATTTTCCCATTCATTATTATTTTTTTACCAGAGCTGGGAAGGATGAGCTGTGTGACTAAAGATGAAACAAGGTCTAATGTTGTGAATGGGTTGGAAAATTCCTGGAATCTTAAAAGTTAGAAACTTTCCAGGGGAACATCCAGAAATCAACGTTAATTAATGGAAACTTTCAAGAACTTATATTAATTGCGTTTACCTGGTCATACACATGTCTGAGTATTAAGTGTTTTGTTTCAAAGTAGCAGACATACACAGACACATGTTTAAAGCAATATTTTTTTGCACAAAATTCTAAACGAATTCTTGGGATGTTTCCCTTACTGAGTCTAAGTGTCATTGAATATAGGTTTGGATATTTGTTATGAGCAAACATACATCAAAATATGTGTGTTACAAAATCTATGATAAGATAAGATATACTTTATTCATCCCATGAGGGGAAATTCACAGTCACAGCAGCAATGCAATGCTGTTGCAACAAGCTCTACACTAATGGTTTTTTATAACTGTAGATTTTTAATTGTTTTATCTAATGCTTGACAACCAAACAAGCAGTCTACTGTCTGCACATTTATAGACAAATTAAAAAAAGGGTAGATGAAAGCTGGTATTCATAAACCAAGCTAGGTAACTACTAACTTAGATTTTATATTGAATTTAAGATCAGGCACTGACTAAAATATTTTTGTTGCCAGCTAGCAAAGTGAGTGAAGCCAAGATGATTCATTTGAAGTTTCACAAAGTTAAGTCAGCAAACTGTCATTAAATGTATTTATTAACCAATGTTAGCTCACTATAATGTGAATTACTAATGTCTACCAGTTGGTGGTTTAATCTGGTAAAACTAAAAGAAAACTGATTACATAACTGGCTAGCTAGCCTCAAAAATGTACAAATTTCAATGGGTACTTTGTTAGTTTACCTTAAAGTGACAGGACTTCAAAATGCTGTAGGTAAGTGAAGCAGTGTTTGATGAGGATCAAAGGTGCTTGGAATTGTTTGACCATGTGATTCATGGTTGAGAATTAAATTTGCAATCAGTTATGTTGTTTCAACTGAGATCGTTGGTTTCAAGCAGTTGCTGTGCTGCTCTGTCTCAGCTCTGACAATCTACAGCAGATACCAAAGACTTCTATTTTTGCCATATGCATGAGACTGACTGAGACAGGAAGTCAGACACAGAGACAAGATAATAAAAAATTCAATTCACTTTCAGGATAAAGAGCTGTGAGGCAGCCCTGTAGTTAACAGTTCAGAGGTTTTGAGAAGCCAATGATGACAACATGGTTTGGGAGAAGCTCATCATGGAGGCAAAAAAACCCACTGATTCTTAAATTACTGTGGGAAATCCTCAAACTTGTGTCCCCAGCTGGCTGGCAGTGCTGTTTCGTGCTCTGGCTCAGAAAACCGATGGGTGTTGACAGAGGGAGCACGGAGCCAAACCACTGTGGAGCGGAGATGGACCGAAGATGACTCTGGTGGAAGTCCAATAAACCACATAATTGGTACATACTTTCAGGTAATTGTTGAGATTGACTTACAGTGACGATATAACCATTATTTAACATTTTTTTCTAAGGTTTTCCTGTGTCAGGAGCGTCAGTTTAGCTGAGTGGTGCAACAGTGAATCTTCAGATTTTTCACTTATTATTCATAAATTCTTTGCTAAATAACAATGTTAGAAATAATGTTAATAATACACAGTATTCTTTAACAGCCACAGACAAAGTGGAGACTTTCCTGACCCGTTCATTCTCTGAATATTTACAGCCTCCATCATTTGCAATCTTCAATTATATCTTTTATTCATTCTTCTGTTGATTAAGCTGATTTAGCGTTCCTCAAAAGAAGGCAGTAATCTTAGATGTAAATCCACTTTATATTGATTTAGTTTCTTTGAAGTTTTTGCCTTGTCTCTTACAGTCCAGTTCAGTATTGCTTTGCTCTTTTTCCCCCCATTGTTATTCATAAAATACATTCTTTATCATTCTCTTTTCCCCTCTTTCTCTGGTCTCCCTCTGCTGGTCTTTTTTCGTCTTATTGCTTCATTTATGAAATCCAGCTGAGTCTCTCTTTTTTTAATGAGTCTGGCTTACAACAAATCTACCCTGTTTTTTAATCTCCAGCTGGGAAGGTTTTGAACTCTGTTTATTTACCAGCAGGAGGCTTTTCCTTGATCCTTTCAAAGGCAGCCTACTGTATTCTCAGATCCAAGCCTGGGGACCAAAGCAGCTGTGTTACGGCACACATCATTTGGGGAATTAAATGATGGTGGGAGAACAGAACAGAAACAGCAAACAGACACAGTAGATACTCCTCTGTTCTCTACTCCCATCTCCCCTTCTTTCCTCCTTCTTTCTTCTAGGGACAGTCAGCCTAATAATGGGATTCATTGTAATTAAACCCCAAAACTTAAGTCCTTACAGACAGCATGAACTACAGATGCTGTCAAGATTCCCAGTACAGAGTTTTTCCTCCTTTTTCTGAGCCAATCTGATCAGTCACCATTCATCAGAGCCAGGTTTCCACACAGAAGTTGTCATTTAATAATACACAAAGTCTTCATCCCTTTTTGGAGCAATTCAAGTTTCAGAAAGACCTTTTTACTGCTGAATGAAGTTGATTAACCTATCCCATACCTGCAACCTGTTGCCTTAATTTTGAGATGAATCACAAATCCTTAACAGAACTATTAGTCTCAGGGTCAACAGCCTCTACCATTGAGAGGTCATGACAATGTGAATACCTGACAGAAAATGATGCTGAATCTACGTTTTTGTGCAGATTTTGTCTTTTAAAGGCTGTGATCTTAAACTTTTGATCAGCTGATGAACAAACTATTTCACTCAAACTTAATTGTTGTTTGCAAAAAAAAAGGCTTGTTCAGATTTTTTGTCCCACTCCCATTTCTTTTTTTCTTTCGTATTTTGGACTTAGACGCTCCACTTCGAACCTTTTTGGATACCAACATTGGGCTTCAAGGTCAGACTTTGAGGGGGGAGCATGATATGATAAAGTCATAGTGACCAGTAATGATAATTGGGTAAAAAAAAAAAATCACCTTTTCTTCATTGCCTTTGCCCAGACAAGGGCAACTCCTCCCCTTCTCGCACTAACAATATATAAAGCCTTTATATGACACTGCATTTTGACAATAACTGCTCACCGACATCCCTCGCTGCTAAATTATACCTGCTGGTTTTCTTTAAGAGCATCCTGACTGCAGCTCTGACCTGATAAATAGACCCAAAGGACCGCTAACCTGAGTGCATTTATGAGTGGCAGTAATCGAATATGGCTGAAAGGAAGTGATTCAATTACTTCTGTGTGTGACACGGCGTGCCCCTTCTCTCTCCCTTTTCTCTTAGTGTAATGGTATGGTGCCTGTAAAGAAAGCAGGCAGAATGGCTCTTTGTTTGCACTTAAGGAGAATGCAAAGATCTATATTTGGGAGCCAGAGAGTGCTTTTCAATAGCCTAAAGTGCCTCCAATCCTCTGCCTCCTTTTAAGGCTGTGTAAATACTGATTCCCAATGTGTATTGATGAAAACATAGTGACACATTGTTGGTGTTAATATTACCCTACCCTAACTAGACTTCTTCGTGTGAAGGCTCACTCAATGGTGTGTTGACACAAATAACTGGCTCTCATTGATATTTTTCTAACAAGAAAAAAAGTGTGATTAATGAAACAGATCCAGAATAGTAATTTAGCTATCAGCTAAAAGTAAGCCATAAAACTTGAGGCTTTGTACTTATCAAAGTTGTCACACAAACAAATAATTATTGAACATTACACATGCTTTTTCTGTCTTTCTGATAATTACAGACACAAATAATGGCTGTTTAATGTCTAAGGTCTTATGTTTTAGGAGTATATCTGATGCAGGGCTTTGAAATGGTTCTCAGAATGAAAACTTTTTTAATGTTCTGATGCAGAACTGGAACATTAACAACAATGGAAACCAGTTAATGTATGTTTTCATTCTTAAAGTTATAAGAAATGCCTTTAAAAATAATAATCATATAGTCCTCATATGATAGCATAGTGTTTTTGTCAGTGATTAGTATGAAATCACATCTGCAGCAGTGAACATTTCATGTCTGTTCATTTGTGCGCATTTGTGAATGTAATGGATGAAAGGTGCTGCTACAGACAGCTCCACTGCTCTCTCGCCTTTTCCTACTAGTGCGCTAAAAACGCCACATTAAACAGCTGAACACAAGCAGGTGCAGGCTTTTTCTTATTATTTTAGTGGCGAAAAGTTTTTTAATTCTTCGGTTTGCCAAGGTCACTCAAAATGTAAACGAGAGGCAGAGGAAATTTCAGTCGCACCAGTGAGACTACTGAAGTTAGCTGTAATACAATGCAGAATATAATTTATTCTTCATAATGAATAATTTGACAAATCTGCAGATCTGTGCTGACATAAGCAGACAAGTAAGTTGAATAAGTAAATTATCAATCCAGGGAACAGAAAGAGATTCCAAGTGTGTTAATCCTGCAAAAATCCCATGTTAATCCTGGCAAATTTACTGTAAGATTTTGGTTCGAACAGATTCAAGAACATAAACTTGGGGTGGAATCAGAAACCAAAAAGGTTTAAATACTGTTTCTGTTTGGGAAAAATTCTGGTCCAAAGCTCTGTTTATCTCTTTGGAACAAGTTAGTTTGAGTTTGGTTTTCTTCTCTTAGCTCTGACTGCAACTAATATGATGTCGAATAGCACATACAGACACTTACAGTTAGAAAACTGAGGGAAGATTTAATATCCATTCACGATGCTCTAAAGCTAAACATATATTTTCTTCAGTTTTGTTTTATTTCAGTTGGTTTTGTTATCAACATGTCTCAGTTCCAGAAAGCTAGCTGTTTTCTGGAAAGTCTTTGTTTCACTTTTAGTTTCAGTCATTTGTAATATCTTTATTATGTTACTTTTGTTTTGTTGTTTTCGTCAGTGATGATAATCTTATCTTCTTGAGCTCCAAGATGTCAGACTTAAAAATGTCCACCTGGGTGTTAATGTCTCTCTAACCAGAGTTTGCAGTATAAGATGAAGTGAGTTCAGCTCCCAGACAGCTTTCGGTAGAAGATAACGGAGACGACTTGTTTGGAGTGGAGCCTGAGTGGAGCCTTATCACATTGAGACTGTGATGTTGTCACTGCAGCCTGGATTGTAACAAACTCAGACTCACGAAATCTTCCACCATGATCTCGTTTTGCTTTCTGTTTTCAATCACAAACGTGACTTCTTCAAGCTTCCGTGGCATGTTTTTCCCCTGGTACTTTACACACACACTCACACACCCAAGGCTGTGTACATGTTGTTATCCAGCAGGTGTTTTCACCCCCCCATCTCCTCATCTGAAATCCTCCTTTTATGACCTCTAGTGACTCACTGCCTCAAACAAGCAACTGTTAAGGGTGGCTAGTTCCCTTCTGGTACCCCACCCCCTCTGATGCTGAAAGAAAATAATGAGCCTAATTGACTTGGGGGTAATTTTCCAGTAATTTCCTTTTAATGGGCAACGGTTTGATGCCATTTGTTTGGTAAATGGCATGTGCCCTTAATGGTCTCTCTGTGAATCAACCCCTCCCTCTTCTTTCTTCTTCAGTCCCAAGTGATCCTCAGACCCTAAGAGGGCTCAAGTAAAAAAAAAACAAAAAAACAGCCTAATTTAAAGCGGGGCTGTATACCAAATTGGGGGAACAACAAATGTTGCATGCGTCGCTAATTGCACGCACAGAATTGGCTTCGTATCAGATTTCACTCTGGGCTGATTAGGAGTCAACGCGGTCACCTCAGCATCTGATGCTTTGTGTTGTTTCCTTGATTTCTAATTGAAGCTGATGTGAGGTTTGAACTGCTTGAGATGGATCTCATGGTCAAGTTTGACGTTTTCGAATCATATTTGTTTCTCCCATATGTTTTTGTCGATATAGCGTTTGGTGGTTTAAGGGTTTGGCGTGCATGAGTTCAGTTTTTGGAGTGGTTCTTCTCATCAGGGGGGCTCGGTTCCCAGGGATATTTACTCCCTGAGGCAGAAGAGTGACATTGGCCAGAGTGTGATTTGGTGGGAGAAACACAGCCCCTACATCATACTGTGCAACACAAGGCCTCTGATACACACACACACACACACACACATTTACACTTACACACACACACTTCCAAACACACACAGCCATCTGGGCAAGGCAAACGTCAATTACATCCAATTCACCTCATGTCACTCAGGAGTTGAAGTCATACTGGAGCATTATTAAAAAAAGGGAGTATCTGCAACAAAGTATTATTTCTATGTGACGAATGAGCAATAGATTTATTATCAGCTTACCTGCCAAATGAAACACACCTCCCTTGGAACAACAGGAAATATGAACATGTGATGACGGTAGTCCCACTTAGATAAATGATGTGTCAGTTTTTGGCCGAACTAAGGAAGAAACTGTACAGATGAAATATAGAGTCAGTGTGAAATGATCTGTCTGTGAGAAACAAATATTTTAGTATGTTTGCAGAGCTAATCGCATGTTTCCTCCCGTGTTCTGGAGAACGTACATGTAGAGGAACTATCGGTGAAGGAGTGGTTGTTCTTGGGTAATTTGGCGGCACAGATTTATTCAACTTGTGTCAGAGGAGATCAAACAAACCTGTGCTGCGGGGGCTGGTGTGATGAATGAATCCCACAGAGGAGCAGTTTCCCTATAAATGGCCTGAAGGGTTTCAAACAAGGAAGTGATGTCATCGAAACTCCACAGACTTGACTCTGCAGACAAGTTAGTTACAGGCCTGTTTTTTAAATCTAAATATAAATCATTGAAATAAATGAAAGTCTTAATCTGTGTTTAACTTTTGGATGTCTATATCAAACTTTCTTTAATAGATCAAATTCCACATTAAGTCAAACGCATCATTTTAAAGTTTCATTTTTTAACTACAGGAAATGTAGACTCATATTTATAGATGCGCTATCTGAGCATTGTTGCGCCGTGCAGTTTTTACGTGATGTTTAAGGGCATTGTGAGCCATAATTAGACAGAGGACAGGAAATGAGTGGAAAGAGAGAATGAGAATGACATGAACTTAAGTCCCTGGCCGGACATGAATCAGGGATGTGGTGGTTAACGCTCAGCGCCTTAAGCCTCAGACCACCAGGGCACCATTTAATGTGTTTTTACACTCCACACTAGAGGAGAATGGAGATGTATTCATGACCTGAAGAGCTTTAATTTATAGCTCTGATGATACTTAAATTGTTCCCCCACTTTGATTTAGGGTACGGTTTGCTTATTTTGTATTACATTCTTCATATGCAAATGCAATATATTGCTAGTTTTAATCCCAACCATATTTTGACATTTACTGCCGGCCCCCTGGTGACTTTCTCTCAAGAAGTGGAGTTGAGCTGGGGCAATGTGAAGGGAAATTAACTTTAAGAAACCGTGAGGAAAATCCGTTGAAAGTGGAATGCAGCGACACCTTTGGCCAGAGGGGTTGGGCAAACTGTCGCGGTGATATGACTCTTAACATTGTTTGTTTTAAAAAATGAATGTGGACCAAATCTTCTTTTTTTAACACTACTTTTCTTTGTTTAAGACAACTTTTTTTTTTTCCAGGAACACCTCAGGCCCTGTTTAATCCTTTAACATGTGTTTTAGCCTTTAGCCCATGCTCTATCCCTCTCCCTTTTATCCTTCGTCTGCTCTTGTTTTAAAAAATGAATGTGGATTGAATCTTCTTTTTTCAACACTACTTTTCTTTGTTTAAGACACCTTTTTTTTTTCCAGAAACAGCTCACCCCCTTTTTTGGCCTTTAACTAGTGTTTTAGCCTTTAGCCCATGCTCTATCCCTCTCCCTTTTAGCTTTCGTCTGCTCTAAAGAGAAAAAAACAGATTTTTCTTCTCTCTGCTAAACTTTGGCAGCTGACTTGGTTTTGTCATAGAAACTCAAAAATGCTGTAAATCAATGTAGTCCAGTCCGACCCAATAAGGAAGCTGATAAATAGCATTTAGAAATAGCCTCGTGTGGCGCAGATGATCTTACTCTAAGTTGTGGATTATGATCAGTCATATATCTAGATAAGACATTGCATTAGTAAATTGCAAAATGCAAAACAGGGGAGTATAAAGTAAAAATAACCAATAGTAGCACTAACATCTGTGTAATAGCTTTTTAGATGTAGTACCACAAACAAATACCCCAGCCCCCATATAAACACATCGGGTCAAATTTTGCACCATTGCATCAAAAGGTTGTTATGTTTTGAGCTCAGTATCTTGTGACATTTTAAACTAATTATGACAGGGTTTTAATACTTTTTTTTTTTTTTTTGGTATGTTTGGTTGTTGTTACATATCAGGCTCTCAATCCTGGATAACCTCCACGCACCACCACCTCACCAACACCCATCAAGTCCAAGAGGGAAAACTTCTTGCTGTGAGGGAGATGTGAGACAGGGAGCCCTGGAAAATGTCAGGGGCTGGGCTTTGAAATTTTCCAGAAATTGTCAGGAGTGCAACTGTAAAGAGGCTGTGGGAAACAAAAGTGAACCAATTATCAGATGAGTTGGCTTTTAATGGTTTAATAGCTCATACAGGTAAAGACACTCAAAAGAAAAAAACAAAAAACTTAGTGCTGTGAATGTGTTGGGTTAGTTGGAAACAATGATTTCAGGGTCAACTGAGTTGAACTTAAACTTATTGCTGTCAGCTGACTTAATGCATTTAGATGTGACTGTAATAGATTTAATTGAATTCAATGCTTCATTTTTGAGTGTATGGAAAAAACAACACACCAATCTGAGGACATGAACTGACTCATTTCTATCTATCCCTTCTTTCCTCCAAAACATTTTCCTTTCTCTTTTATTCTTTCATCCAGAGTTTCAATCTCACGGCTGATATCCTGCACTGACTTGCACCGCGTCTCTTTGTGAGACTCACGTCAATGACATCTGACTGATCATAGATCACTGTCATGGTACTTTCCTTTTCTCCCTGCTTTTTCGCAGACCTACACACGATGCGCGGTACGGACACTCGGCTTATCTCTTGTCCTGCGTGTGCGATCTTGTTTGGGTGCGTTCTTATCTTCGAGATCTGCAATCTTCACCCAGCTTGAGGGACTCTGTGAAGTTATTCTCCCGGAAGAAACTCAATTAAGCGCACGGACAGCACTGTGTAGTTTGAATTCGCTCGAGCAGTGAGTGACAGGAAGATTGATGTACTATTTCAATCTAGTTTCCTGCAGCAGTTCTGTCCCAAAGCATCAATAAGTCTCACTCATACAAAACACATGTTCACCCGCATAGAAAAACCTTTATTTACCTATAAACAGAATTAACCGCTTTATTTGACTGCTTGATATTAATGCTATCCATCATTTTATGGCAGGTACTCATTTGTAAGGATTGTGCATTATTCGTGTCTTGCTGTGTAGAAGTTTTGTGTCAGCCAAAATGAAAAAGTGTAAATGAATTGTGTATGGCAGCAGCCCCAGCAGCAATGTTGCCTCTGGCTGCGTTGAACAGAAATCAAAGCAATAACTTCCCTTCTTGTCTTCTACTGTTTCACACAGTTATATGGAGCACACTGTCTTCTATGCGTCTGAGACATCACTGCTTTAAAACCCACATGCATCGTGGCTTTCGAGGTCACCAACAAAGCAATGACATTCCACTTCCTGCCTTCATTTTTTTTTTTTAGTGCGCAAAATCAACAGGAGGTTTTCAGACATTCCAGAGGCTGGAGGAACAGCAGCTCGCCTGGTGATCGTCTGGATCTGGATTTTTTGAGTGGAAGAGAGAGAAAAACATCGCAGGCCAAAAGATCAACAAGGGAGGAACTTTCAAAATGTAGATTTCTCATCAGATGGAGGGGGAACAAGGAAAGGACGTTTTTTCTTCACCTGTAAAGTCTCATGCAACAAAAGTCATGTTTGAATACAATGTCAGGACAGGGAAGTTAAATATGACTCATTTCAGTTCAATCTGTAGAGAAAATTTCCTACGCCTCTAAACAAACGCCTAGTTTATTGCTCCACAAATTAAGCTGTAAAACAGAGGAGCTGTTGCCTCAAATAGCTTTTTCAGCTTGAATCCATCACTTATCATTAGAGTATAGAGAATATGGAAATTTATAACACAGCTGCCCAGAAGTACTCAGCATTGTGGGCTGAAACATTTGGAAAGAATTCCAATGGTTGAATTTGTATTGTTGAGATAGAAAGTGTGATTAAGTGTTGTATGAACAACCTGAATAAAAAATTGTGTCAAATGTTGATTTAAAAAAAACAAAAAAAAAACAAAAAAAAACCCACTTGATTTTCTTATCATTCGAACCCAAATATGGTTTCATTGGTGAGTGATAAAAAAACACATCCTCATTTTAACTTAAATCCAACCACAGAGTTTAAAAGAAGACAAACACTGGATCATTTTCCAATTGACTGGACTAATTTGAAACAGGTATGGACAAACAGTACATTTCAGATAAGCCAAGTCGTCTTTGCATTATTATTGATTTACATGCGTTAAACCATGAAATTATTTTTATGACATTCAACACAGCTTCCAAACTTTTCGTGTTTGGGATTTTATGTGCATTAAAAAACATATCACTTAACCCTGTGGTGCATAGTGGTCACTACCGTGGACACCTATTTAAAACTTATTTACTCCTAAATTCAATGGTTCATGTGGTGGAAATTCGTATTAGCCTGTGTCAGGATATTTTTATTCTTCTTAGGGCCTGACAAAATTCTTTTTCCAAATGTATTTATATACTTTTTAAAAAATTTGTAGACAAACATTTGAGGGTAAAACAGCGTAATAACTATAAATTATTCAGTGTTAAAATGGATGAAATGACAAATAAAAACACTCAAGGGAAAAATCCTGACACTGACTTTCATAATTCATGCATCAGAGGGTTAAGCTCTTAACCTGCTGTTTTCCACAATTTACTCTTTTCCACTGAGGTTCAAGAGAAAAAAATACCCTTAAGTTTTTCCATAAAGATGCACTGTGCTTCTGCTGTATGGATGAATGTTTACCGAGAACAGTCCAAATAGTTTACGTTGTCTCTTATCGAAATATCACATGCATGCTGTAGAAAATGCTTCCATAAACTGTTTTCTGCCACTTCTGTTCCCTTGTGCATTGTTGTTCTTATCTTCCTGACACCATGCCCCAGTTACAAACACATGGCACAATGAGAATAACAATAATGAAAAAAAAAAATGGAAACAAATGTGATCTTTGGATGCCCTGAAGGCAATTTTTTTCTCTTTGTGTAAAGAATTTTGAGCTTATATTATACTAAGCGCAAGTGTAGAGAAGCTCGGCCTGTTGATGGTGATGACAGAATGATGAGTTTATTTTTCCAATATTTCTTGTAAATATAGCTCAAGGCTGCAGAGAACGGGTGAAAGAAAAACACAGGCACACTCCTGGTAGGAAAAACCAGGAGAGGGAGGGGTGGGTTAAGCGTTTATGTGTTCTGCTCTATCAAACAGCCAGGTTGCAACTCTTTAGTCAGTTGACAATTCAGCGTTTTTTTGGCAAACACAAAGCTGGAGCAACGCTGGTTTGGTTTCAACATATTCAGCATTCCTAGCAACACAGAGGGGAATAAAATCTCCAGAAATAACACACATAATCCGTCTTTTTTGAATGGTACTTTATTGCACCTCCAGAGGAAGCGCTTGCGTTAAACTGTGCTCATTTGCGCTCCAACTAACGGGCTCATCGGGGTCTGCACACTGTGGTAGCACCATTTCGTCTCCCCTTCAGGTGCTCTCCTGTTTTAACCATTAGTGTACAAATGTGGTGGAGCACAATAAGGGCAGTGAGACACAATGGTGCCGACATGTGCGAACAATAATGGATTGAATTTATATAGAGTTTCTCCAGCTCCCTTGATGCTCTGTACACGGTAAAAGAAAAGGGAACTCACACATGGAAGGCTTAACAAGAAGGAGTTCAGGTGGCTTATACAGCTCCACATTCAGCGTTGTTTGATCCTAAAGACTTAAGCTGACGTCTGGAAATCATAAGAGTTTTATGAAGCCTTTAAACTGTAACAGAAAAGGTCATTATTCTCCGCTGGGTGAGATGACTTCCTCAAAAAAAAAGTTGAAGGAAATTGTAGTTTTTGCTGAGTTTGATAGTCACAAAGTCAGAAACATCTGCCTCTTATCAATCCAGACTCCAAAAATGACTCGACTTCAACACTTCACCGAGGCCAGTGCTGCAGCGTTTGAGGTGTAACCTGTGCCTGACCTGAGTGACCCGCTCCGCAGTAATATGATGCGTCAGCTCACGGTTCAGCTCTCATCTCTTGTTAAGCAACCTGGCTAAATAAGAGACGCTGTAACTCAGGCATCAAACGCGGTCTTAAATAACAAGCTGAGCAAGGAAAAACTGTTTGCATCTACAAAAGCCCAAGAGAGCCAATCAGTCATCAGAGAGAACCTGGAACATTTGGAAGAGAATCACTTGACGATTGTTTTTTTTTCACTCGATGTTGTATGAGTTTGGAAAGTCTTTTATCACTTTGTCATCACCAATGAAAGGAAAGGAAACACCTGATACTGCGTCAGCTCCATCCCTGTGTGGACTCAACAACCTTTTTCTTCATATTTCAGTGACCTTATCTCTTCCCTGTTTCACAATCAAGTAGCACACAGATAGCTACAACAGCTGAGCTTGGGAAACACCTGTTGGTAGCAGGGCTGACACTGGAGGTCTTGGGCCCCTGGGGTGTTTTTGATTTGATGCCCCCCTCCCATACCGTCCTCTACAATGGGATTTAACTAAGCAAATAAGTACAAGCCTTCTATTGGATATTTACTGCATGGGAGATTATCTTTCAGATGGTAACAGGTTATGTAACCCCTGCAGATTGGCATGCATCAAGCAGAGAAAACATCTAAGGAGGTTGCAGAAGCTACAAAAATTGGGTCAAGAACTGTCCAACGCATTATTGAAAACTGGAAGGATGGTGGGGAACCATCGCCTCCAAGAAGAAATGTGGTTGGAAAAATGAAATCAAAGAAAATCAACAGTAGAACTCAGGAGTATGTTTAATAGTGAAAGTAAGAGCATTTCCACACGCACAATGCGAAGCGAACTCAAGGGATTAGGATTGAACAGCTGTGTAGCTTTAAGAAAACCACTAATCAGTGAGGCTAACCGGGAAAAAAGCTTCAGTTTACTAGGGGACATAAAGATTGGACTCCGGAGGAATGGAAGAAGAAGGTCATGTGGTCTGATGAGTCCAGATTTACCCTGTTCCAGAGTGATGGGCGCATCAGGGTAAGAAGAGAGGCAGGTGAAGCGATGCCTTGCCCATCATGCCATGTGCCTACTGTACAAGCCTGAGGGGGCAGTGCTATGATCTGGGGTTTCTGCAGTTGCTCAGGTTCAGCAACATTATTTGCCCAACGTTGTTTTCAAAATCCGGCTTAAACGCCCCCTACTACAGACGGGCACAGTTGGCTGTAGAAATCCAAACAGAATCAGAGTTTTATGGTAACGTTTTACACTATGCACTTCCTTGATTGTGACTGTAACAATGTAAATTTCTCCATTGTGGGATGATTAAAGGGGCATCTTGTCTTATTTTATCTTATCTTATCTTTAAAGGGTCTAATTTTAAACAGGCTTGTCCAGGACAATCACTAGGGCTGGGACGATACACTTTTCTCCCGATTTGATTCTTTTGTGATTTAATTTAAATTGCGATTCTACAATATTGCCAATTTTTGCGATTTTGGGTTCACTTTTTTAAGATCGGCGAAAAGGGTGAGTGATTGTGATGCCTATTTTTTTTTTTACGTGAACAAATGTTATGTTGCATTACCAGGTCGATAATGGAAGAAAAAAATTTCGCCATCTGCTGGAGAAAAGCGGTAACTGGTTTTCCGGAGCAGCCCATAAACAGTAAAATGGAGCATTTACATTTGAAAAAAATAGATTTTTAACCAAAAAAAAAAACAGTTTTAAAAACATGAGGTAAAAAATCCCGATACTCGTGTGAATCAATTTTTTCTCCTACCCCTAACAATCACCGTGTCCATCCATTTTCTAACCTCCCACCTCTGTAGTTATGAGTGACAGATAATTACAAGACCATAATACTATTTTGTTTTGTTCCAAGGATAAAAACATAAATATATACATGCCTTTTATTTGGGTCAAGACAATATCTGCTCCCTCTCTAGTGTTTCTTGTCCCTGTGGTTGTCTAACTATAGATCTCCCTGTGTGTCCAAGTCTGTCATGGATCAAATGACCATGCTCTGCCAACTAATGTATACACACATTATTTTTCATTTGATTACTCTATTCTCAGAGGGGCCTCAAAAGTATGGGAATCAGAATCAGGAAGGGAAAATTGGTAGTGAAGGATCTTTATTTCAAACTACACAGGTTGTCCATCTGACAGCTTGAGTTGGTTTCTCAAATACACTCAAGAGCTCTTGCCAAACAGCAAACAGCATAAAAAAGCTGGAAGAGAAAACTCTGAATTGTCGATGAACCACAGATCCATGGAAGCGGAAAACAGAAACAAACTCTGAAGTGTTTTCCCTCAGTCGTGACCAGGGCAAACCAGCTCCACTAAAAGCATTTTCACTATGAGTAAGATTAGCACACTCTCCACTTTCTCTCTCAGTTTGATCTTTTTCTTCCTCAGGTACTTTCTTTAGTCATAGTTTGGCATCTTAAAGTCGGATAAATAGAAAACAGATGCGGGCTAACTCACAGGAAACATTTTAAAGGTTGAGGTCTAAGTGTTTGTGACACACTGTGTCAATGCTGCGGGCCGACCCAGCCAGCTGTGCACTTTTGTTGGAGAATGATAAAGGGCGTACAGTGGGTGACATAGTGTATACGTTCACCTGTGACTAATATAAGGATGAAGTTTTGATGAGAGCATCTTGCTGCAAACAAGCCGTGACTAAAAGCAGGTCACTGCATGAAAGAGGGCAGGCTTAAAATGATTGCTTTGGCTGGGATGAGGCGTAGCCGTGGGTACAGTTCATGTTATTAAAACTTGCACACAAGGATTTTAAAGTTTATTAAAGTTATCCTCTGGGGGCCGATGTTTTTGTTCATGTAATTTCCTTCTGTGCCGAGACTGATGATGTCTCTGTCTGCGTTTGGCTGTTTGTGTACTTAGCCCTGCTTGTCACCGCTAATGTGTCTATTTGACTGAGCTTTTATATATATATATATATATGTTCTGTTTGTGTGTTTGTGGATGAGGAGGTCAGGTTACAGTTTGGGTGTTCTTCTCTGGCCACAATGCAGTGCAATCATCAAACAGAGATACACATTGTTCTTGTTTAGCTTTGCATGGGAGAACAGCGGCTTGGCGGAGAGAAGCAGAGCGCCATGATAGTCATGCGAAAGGTCATTTAATATAACGTGAAGTGACGTTCAGCTCGAAACATCTAACACAGGTTTATCAGAGACTAAAGGAGATACAGTTTATAACAAAGTGTATATGAGGACAGCAACTGTTTGGTCATTAACGTTTGTTTGACTTCATCTGAAGTGGATCAGCTCAGTTTTTACTCTTGATCTCATCCTAAGCGCAATTTGTTTCCACTGCCTGCAAATCAGTGTTTTACTTAAGGATGACTGAAAACATGTGTTCCTGACAGTGTTTCTTCATCTCATAATCAGTGACGGCAGCTTTGTGTCGATATTTACCAGATGTGATTTTTGAGCCCAGTTCTGAAGACAAACCGCTCGGTGAGTCGACAGATTTGAAAGGATGATGAATTTTCGTGTGAGTTATTTCTTTGCTACCTGTTTCCAAATTCAAGCAATGCAACCCAAAGTTAATGGATGAGAGGTAAACATGTTCACAATGAGATTTTGTTAGTTTAGAGATGTTTTTTGTTGATTTGGCTTCAGTTTCAGTCCCCACCTCCACTAAGGTAATTAATTTGTGAAGTGATAAGTTCAAAAACTTGAAGTTTTTTGTGGAAAGAAATTGGGTTTCATTTTACGACGCAGTATTAGGGCCACATTAAGAATTTTTTTAAATATAAACTTCATATTTTACTACGAGATTATAGTTGAAATAAATTATTTTACTACGATAATAAAGCCAATGTTAATTATTTTACTATGAGATTAAAGTCAAGAATAATGACGTAATTTACTACGAGAATTAAGTCGAAATATAATCTAGGAGGAGGAAATGAGGACCATGGAGCATTTTGTCAAATTACTCTTTAACTTGGGTTTTACAAACAAGGAGATACTTCAACTTTTAGCACATCAGCATCAGATTATCATAAGTATTAGAATCTTGAAGTAAAATAATTAATTTCAACTTTATTCTCATAGTAAAATAATTAAATTCGACTTTAATCTCATAGTAAAATATTTAGAATCAGAATCAGAATCAACTTTATTTGCCAGGTATGCTTGAACATACAAGGAATTTGTTGTGGTATACTGTGCTCTCTTGTACAAGGTAGTGGTAAGGCATAAAGGTAAAATAGTAATGATAAAATTATAAAAATTTAATTACCGATATTAATCTCGTAGAAAAATATGAAGCAAAAAAAAAAAAATCTTTATTTTGCCCTTATACTCCGTCGTATACTTTCTCAAAAAAAATATATTTTTTCATATTTATTTAATTAATCGGTCCTAGTATGCAGTTGTGGTCATGTGCTTAACCAGCAAAATAAGTAAATTAAAAAAAAAAAGTAAAAAAAATCAAGAGACTACTTGTATGGGGACTCAAGTTAATATGAGATCCTGTTCAGTACTCCAGTAGTCCAGAAGAGTTTATTTGATCATACAGTGGGACAAATCTACAACTAATCAAAGAAAAGCAGCAGAAATTAATGATTAATGTTTTTTATGTGATAAACATTCAGTTCTATCAAAATGGTCAATTTAACAGACCTTCCTGCTGGTGAAAATAAATATATGCTGATGTGTTTGGCAATGCCAGGCCAGTTGATCACACCCTAATCTACTCTCCACCAGGTGCATCTGATTATATATCAGCTGCGAGCGTTCAACTATGACCCTCAATGATAAATTCAAGTAGCAATGTTGATTTTGACAATTATCTCTGATATTTCGGAGTTATTTTTGGTTTCAAAGCTCATCCTGCCATTAAGGTAAGAGATGTTTTCGATCAGTCTTTCTTCTTCACTTTGTGATTTTGGTTTAAAGGTAATCCACTCACATACACAGGCACAGTAGGAGGCTGAGATTACAAATTAGCAGAGTAATCCTCCTCTGTGTGTGTGTGTGTGTGTGTGTGTGTGTGTGTGTGTGTGTGTGTGTGTGTGTGTGTGTGTGTGAGGGAGCGAGTGGTTTAAGTCTTGAGTAACAGTGATAATAGTAATGTGGTCTAAAGACAGCTGGCACAAAGTCTCTCCTCTGACTCACTGAATAGGAAGCATATGCAGCGCCCGAAACATGCGGTCTGAAAAATGTGTTGGGATCCAAGAAATGTTAAATCTTATTATAAAGATAGATAAACACAAATGTTAAGGTTTATTTTCCCCAGTTGTTTCACCAGCTTCAGTTTTAAATGCACCATAAAAAAAAAAAAAATCCATGACGAAAAGATTGTTTTGTGTAGATTGTTTGCGATAAGCAGAGTAGTGGTCCATTAAATTGCTTGCTGACAGCGGCAGCCACTGCAGGGCCACTGAATGTAATTGCCTGGAAAAGCTGGTTCATGCAGTCGTGTTTGTTGTATGCTGACAGGTGAGAACAGCAGGAGCGTCGCTCTTTAAACCAGCATTAGTGCCTCTCTGCTACGACTACACCTGCTCCTACAGTGGAAAACAAATACAGCTAAGTGTTTGCAAAATACTGATTCATACGCTCTTCTGTTTGTGGTGCAGCTAAAGCTTTCAGTGCTGTTAAAGCTCAATGCTAATTCATTTTAGAAAACATTTATTATGACAGTCAGAAGAGAGAGCTACTAAATACATAATGGCTTTTTTTAGCTGAGAGTTTGATGGAGAATTATATGGTAGCTACAATATCAATACAAAGAAGGGGAATCAAGTCAGATAAATGATGTATTGGGTTGATCAATGAGGGATTGACCCTTATATTTGGCTGTTGTTTTTTTTTTGTTTTCAAAAGCTGGTTGGTCTTCTGGATTACCTTAAACTATGTAAGTTGAGATTAAACTCTACATCCATTTTGGTTACTCTGTAGTCATAATTTCCAATACAAGTGCATGTAATACTCTCAATTTTGACAAAAATCTTTCCCTCTGGGAGTTTTCCCTCCTCTGACATACAGAATAAACTGGCTTAAAAACATAATTGTATATTCAGTGTGTTTGATAACTAGCTCAAAGGAACTTTTGCATGTTTTGGCTCCCAAAAGGATGGCACTTCATCATGAGCTTTGGCTCCAAGTAAGACAGTTTACCTTATCTTGACCAGCCAAATGGGTAAATTAGTTTGTACACCAACCAGGAGGGCACTCGAACGTGTGTTTTGGTTTCCAAGAGAACACATGAACACATATTTTGGCCCCCCACAGAGCTACTCAGCATGATTTGGCATCTAGAAGGGCACTTCAGTTTACTTTGGCTCCCAAAAGGGCACTTATGCACTTCTCCCGGCTTCCACTGGGATACTGTAGCACATGTTTTGGCACCTTAGAGGGCACATAAACACATTTTGGTTCCCAAGTGGACTCATAAGCATGTTTTGGCCCCCTGGAGGACACTTAAGTGAATTCTTGCCCCCAAAGAGCACAGAAGCATATGTTTTGGCTCCTGAGAGGGCACATAAGCACTTTTTTACTCCCAAGAGGCCACTTAGTGTGTATTTTGGCTCCCATGAGAACATATAAACAGGTTTAGGCTCCCAGTAGGACTCATCAGTATGTTTCTGCTCGTAATAGGGCACATGAATGTATTTTGGCTCCCAATAGTGCACTTAAGCACATGTTTTGGTGCTCAAGGGGGCACCAAGCATGTGCTTTATGTCCTGAGAGAGCGCTCTAGCAGAGTTTTGGCTCCCAAGAGTAAACATAAGTACTTTTTGATTTTCAAGAGGGCAATTTAGCATGTGTTTTTTGTCCCAGGAGAGCAGTTTTTTGCGTTTTAACTGGCCAAAAGAGCAGATTAGTGAGGTTTGCCAACTTAAAACGTCAACATTAGTTTTGGCTTCCATTCACTTTGGCCTACATTTTGTGCACAAAGAATACAGTGCATGTTTTCCGTCAATTGGGCCCCCACTGCACTACAGTGAGATGCTCAGAGGGCTTTAGTGTGAGCTGCTGACGAAGGAGAAGTAGCCAAACTACAAATTGTTCAAATAATCTACAAATGCATTGGATTCAATCATTATTTATTCTCAAAGGAATGCCCAGCTTTTCCTCATTTCCATTGCTGTTGACTTTACAGGCACATTAAAGCAAATAAAAAGGACAAACACACAAAATCAATTACAAGAACAACAGTTATTAATTACAACTGTCAATATGTAAAACAAAGCAGTGGGAGATTAAAGCGTAAGTATTTCCCGGACATGAAAGAACTTATGAGTTAAATTAAAAGCAGTATCATTAATCACGCTTAGCTGACTAGTGCCAAGCTCTACTGTGTGAATTTTATAGTGCTAGTGGGATTAAGGCGCTACTAGCTGCTAACCATATCCACATACATGCATCCTCAAGATTCAGGACTCTTTTTCCCTGCTTGGCAAAAATGTGGCCTCAGAGGGAAATTCTGGATTGGGTTGAATCTGCTGTAACAGGCCAGTGATGCTGGCCAAGAAGAAGAACAGCAGGGTGGATGGGGTGATGGCGGAGAGGAATTTTGTTGAAAGCGTACCGAGGACGATATATAAACTTCTGTGGGGTGATGAAATGGAGAGGGTGAAACTTCAAACATCCAAGTCATGCCAAATGTTTGAGTATCTTTCATCGTGCCTGAGTGTGTGCCACCCTTATATCAACATGGCACCGTCCATAAATGTCTGAATCACACTGCACATATTCAAAGGAGTGCCCTCGAAATAGTATGTTGGTTTGTTGAGCAACTGCTGGGCAACATTTGGCCCTTTGAGTGCACAGTGGCACCATCAAGGGGTCAAAGTTAGGGCATTTAGGGCCTGAAGACACAAGCTGCTTTCTCCATTATCATCTCTGGTTATGGGCCGTTTTGGAGCCATTGTGTGAGAATGAGCCTCTGGTGGTGACAATAATGTTTCTGTATGATTTGCAGCTTGAGAGCAAGTGCGGTGTAGTCACTAATGCTCCTGTTTTTGCTGTGGAACTGTTGAGCTTGGATTCACAGGGGAGCTGTTTGCTGTGGCACCACTCATTGTGACCATTGTTTTTGCTGCTCTTAATGACAGACTCGGCCACAATGGAAATCAAAAATGGAGTCTCTGTGCCAGGGTGATAGGCATGCCAATCCAAAGTTCACAGGGCCAGAGGTGAGAAGAAAAAGAAGTAGTTATATTTGAGGAATTTTGTGTGATAACACAGAACATGTGGTCTAAATATCTTGAAATAACTCCCACCCCGCACATTTTAAATCCTGCTTCATGTGTTCATGACTCAAAACAAAGATTTTACCTTGCTTGTATTGACCATAGACTGTATATTGAATTGACAGCGCGTCTCTGCCTGTCACCCCGTTTCTCGAGCCACCATTGTGCAGCCAGAGTCTGCACAGTAGAGAATTTCCAGTGGAGCCAAGTAAAAAAGAGAAATAAAAATATTCAATCCAAACCTGGATTAGGTCTCAGGCCCCACCACTGATTGTTGGTCACAATGACTCGCTGCTGACCTTTTATGTAGTTGTTTCTCTGATCTGGCCCAACAAAGAGTTGGTGCTTGCTAAAAGAAAACAGTTTTTAGCACCAGGACCAGCTCTGTTGAAAAGAGGTATAAGTGAATCATTCAGCACATCTGCGGAGTAATGAAGCATGCTGGGACAGACTTCATGGTCCCTTTGCAGGTGCCAATAATTTGGAGTGAAGACAAATTTGTCATACACTGATTGAGGGTTTCGCCTCGATGGAAACATAATTGACATTTCAATAAATTCTGACAGTGTGTCTAACTCGAAACATGTCTTTAAACGTTTGTATTATTAGACACAACAGCTGATGTTTCAGTGCAGTTTAGATGCTGTCACTTCACACGCTTGGTAATAACTACATTTCAATCACAGGCTTATTTTCCTGTCATGCCAAGGCCAAGCAACGCAGTCTGAGGCGTGACTTTCTGCAGGGAGTTCCTCGGTTTTACAGCTATTACAAACAGTCCTCTGACAGGCAGGTTTTCCCTCAAGGGCATGTCAGTTACTCAACGCAATCATGTTCCCAACCAGCAGAGCTTACAGAGAACAATTGGTGATTTAGACGGACAGGTTCCAGTGACCCTCTGTCCTTCGTCTCCAGGTGGATCAGCGTTTGGTTTTCTCAGGGAAGGAGGGAGATGGAGCTTTGGAGGAGGTGCGACTTCTAGCCGGCTAAGATAAAGCCTCGTGCCAAGGCCTGAGCAAATAAACAAGAGGATGATTATTTCAGCACACACGACTCGGCTGATTCACAAAGAATTAAGAGCGCCCCGGCTCGGAGCGCTGATAAGCCAAACCCCTGTCGCTCCGGGCCCTCGCCTCTTGTTTTCTTAACTAATGCCCTCCTCGCTCCCTCCTCTGGGCTTTTTTAATCAGTTGAAGATCTGCTCTCCATTCAGGAATGGAAATGTCAAAGCAAATTATCTGAATGAGCCAATTCACACGTCCTATGTGTTCATTGTATGTTTTCACAAGCTCCCATGGTGCTGATCTTCTACACTTTCACATTCAAAGTTACTCCTCGCTTCTTTGGCTATTGACTGTCCCACTTTTTTCTTACATTTGGGTTTTTTTTTTTACACTTTTGTTTACAGTCACAGTAACATTCTTTTTACACACTCTTGGCAAGCAGAATAAGGATTCACTTGAAGGGATGATGCATTATAGCCTGCTATTTCTTGCACAATCTAAATAGTGAAACACTTAACGAGTACAGCAGACAACTTCTCGCAATAATCCAATTAATCGTCTCTGTTACGGGGCAGACTCTCCTTGTTTTGAGACTCATTCCTAGCGGATGGTTTGCAGATGTTTCCTCGCAGAGTCTCATCAGTGAACTTGAGCCCAGCTTGCTGCCGTACCCGGGCTTGTGTTTCTCTCTTTATGTTTTTTTCTCAATGTGAAGAGGTAGATAAAAGAAGGAGTGTTATTCTGTGATTAGAGCCCGAGCAGCTCCTTAATGACCTCCCCTCGCTCCCTCCTCCCTCCAGATCAGTCATCGGTCGTCTGGTCTCTCTGGCCAGCATCACGTAGACCACAGACCTCTGGTCCCCATTAGTAAACCCCCTCCCCTCCCCCTTCGTACAGTATCTGTCCTGAGTCCGATGGCTAAAAGACCCAGGCAGGTTCCGTTCCACATTAGTTTTGGCCGGGTATCTGGCCTTAGCTGCTTGTTTGTGGCGCTGCCCTGCAGCTCTCTCTGATGATTGAGCGGTGGTGAGTTTCCCCTGCTTTGATGCCAAGAAATCCCCTGATAGAGGGGACAGATTTGACCATTAGAGCCCCTTTCTTCTGATGAAGGCCCATATAATTACATGATGTTGGGGCAGTTTGTAAGTGTAGTTAGTATGTTCTTTCATAATAAAGGGGACGAATCTGTGTTGGCTCTTATGGGTCTTGGTCTCATGGCACACTGAGTCAGAGGAAACAGAGCTCGGGGGAAATGAGCGTGTTAGTCGTGTCCTGTTCCTGTTGTGGATGTTGTCACTGTGACCAAAAAGAAGCAAATCGGAAGACATGACTTCATTACTGCTGTGCAGAACATGGACCACACCTCAGGATCTGGATCAATAGTTAGACTCAGATCATGACATAATTACTCATCATTTTTTTTCCATTGTAAGAATCGTGACTCCCCATTTTCACTCACGTTTGTTACAATCCTGATTCCAAAAATGTTAGGATACTTCGAAGATTGAGTATAAAAATCTTTATTTTTTAACTGATAATATCAAAATGACAACACAGACAATGCTGAAACTTAAACATTGTCCTGTTTGTGACAGATGTAGCTCATTTTCAACTTGCTGCCATAAACAAATTTTGAAAAGTAAAGATTTAAATTTTTTAAAACTGGTAAGCAAGAAGTAAAGATGGGAAGACATTCATTACTCTGTGAGAGACTCTTTAACCAAATAGTTCAAATATATGAAAGTATTGGCAAGCAGGTGCCCAAAACATGGGAAACTTAAATATCTGGGGAGGAGCCTTTAATGCCCAACATCATACACAGGTTTTACATTCTGAATGAGTTGCAACAGTATGGCTCCATAGGAAGAGAGTTCAACCTTTTTTACAGTTCTAGCTTGTCATCCATCAAAAGCATTTGGTGCTTTTTGAACCAAAGATAAGACAAGGCAGACACTTTATTGTTGATCAGCTGAAATTTTGTTTTATTTTCATTTATAGTGTCTCAACATTTTACAGAACCAGGATTGTAACAGAGAAATTTAGTCTCTATGTTCTGTGAAGCTCCACTTAAGGTGCTTTATCTCTACAGTCAGTATTTTTCTCTGGTTATCCCTGGGGTAAATCTCTGTGGTTTGTCTGAGAGGTTCCTTATCAGCTGCTTTTGACATTCTTGTCTGATTGCTGGTCAACTGGAAAATCTCACCGTGTGTGGTACCACGTGCTGCTGACGTTTTAAGGCCTCCTCCTTTATGTCTTTGCGTGTCTATTTCTGATCCAATTCTGCAGGGGACTCGAGTGTTTTTTCAGGGAAATGCGCCTAAAATAATCGTGTGTTTGTTTCGCTTTGTCTGACACGGACAAGAATCAACCTTTTCGTTTCTACTTGCCTCATTAGAGTTTACTAATACTTTCACAGATCATGTGAGGGAGCACATGGTGTTACTTCATGCGTTTATCTGATATGCAAACGAGACAGAGATAGAAATCTCCTTCGACCACTTTTGCTGACATGCTTCCAGTTTCACAAGTAAGACCAGCCTGTATTCCCAAATGTGCATATTCTAATGATTTAGTTGCATAACAACAGTGTCTGTGATTGTTGTGATTATTGGTCCTGTCTCTGTTGGTCAAAATAGTCCAGCAGCCAATCAGAGAGCTCTCTGTATCTCTCTCTTTCCTTGGAAATCTGCTGAGTGACAGTGGCCATGGCAACAGCCCGGCTCCGTGCGGCTCCCTGGCACCCCTGCTGTGCGGCGCTTGATGGCAGTTAAACGTGTCGTGGAGTAATTGGGTTGTGGACCGGATGAGATATGTCCCTTAAGGTGTGACAGAATGTGAGAAATGGAGCAGGTGGTGGAAGCCCAGAGGCTCCCCCTGAACCAGACACACATTCAAGCTGATGGCTGGTCCTCCACCAGGTGTTAACCTCTTCTCTCTGCTGTCCTGTCTGTGTGACAGCATGACCAGGGCACCAGTCTGGAAGATACAGCTTTCAGTAAGTGAAGGGGTTAAATGAGACATGTTGTGTTTTGGCATATTGCAGGATCAGTTTCTGTTTCCTTTCATTTGAAACTTCTGCAGAAGATGAGTGGCGGTTATTCCAATGATTTAATGAATTTGTATTAATAAGACTTCCTCCCAGAT
Organism: Thalassoma bifasciatum; assembly: GCA_008086565.1. NCBI lineage: Eukaryota > Metazoa > Chordata > Actinopteri > Labriformes > Labridae > Thalassoma > Thalassoma bifasciatum. The sequence continues at coordinate 160,517 of RPOG01000918.1, forward strand.
GGTCAGACAGTCTCACAGACAATCATCTTCCTTTTTTGTGAAACTTGATGTCAAACTGAAAGCCATAACTAGAGCAAATTTGAATCAGTTGCTTTAAACAAGAACTGACGACAAAGTCAACAGCATGACGCTTATATAATCAAATCCACATCCTCAGTGTCAGACTCTTCTTATTCTTATCCTCTTATGTTTTACAGAAGAAGTTTGTTGTAATGTTGGGATCATTCTTAATACTTCAAGGACGTCCTTTCCTTGGACTCATTGTATCCTAACACACAGTGGCTCTCATTTATCAAATGTAAGACAAAAAATGGATATCGATATCAATTTGAACATATGCTCTAAGTCTGAATTCCTGGACGTAAGTTTCATGTCAGAGGCCACTGCAGTGAAGGAAGGAAAATCTGTCTGTAGCGGAGCATTATTGGATTATATTAATCTCAAACAGAGGATTTGAGATGAATATTATGATGGTAAACTAGATATGGTACTAAGAATTTAACCAACATTTCACTCATCTCCTGACAATCGCTGTTGCATGTATGAGCGTGCTCTATAAACTGATTTCCTCATACATGCATAAACGTGTGTCCTTTAACAATTTACTTTAAAATGAGAAAAACCATTTTCAGTGATTAGTACACCTCCAAGCTGTATTGATCACTGGATTTATCAAGAAGATTTCTAAATCACTCCTGACAATATTACCATAAAAATCTGAACTGTGTGGAAAAAGTGGATTATCTAGTATCAAAAGACATTTATTTACATGAAATTACAACCAGTTCATTTGGTGGAATACTCACTTTTTGGCCAAGCTACAAAATGAAATGAAATTAAGTTGGTAAGATAAGTTTGAAGGTTGAACAGTTTACAGTCCTACATACTGAAAATGTTTTATTATCTACGTCAGACATGGCGTAGGTTTATCTTTCTCTGCTACTTCTGCCTGAAAGTGACGCAGTCCCGCCAAGTGCTCCACTCACTCCTCAGTCTGTCACATGTTCAGCCTGGAGTCTGATTGTAGCTTCCTTTGAAACTAACACATTTGTATCTACAATCTGTCCATGTTTTTTGGACCTGAAAAAGAAATAATTAACAATATCTGTGCTTAAGTAAGATATCATGGATTGATTAAAGTATGAAGTGTAAAGTGTAAAGTGAATGTTCAAACTCTGCTAAAGTTTGGTTTGTCACATCCACACTCCATGTTTTTTTTCTGACTCTGTCAATTCCATGTTTCTATCTGCCAAACAACACAGCTTCTCTCTCCCTCTGTTGCTGTGGTGTCGATCTCAACCACAGAGAAGTCTCCTTTTTTTCTATAATACATCCCAGGAAGTCGTGAATTCCATAGGTTAGGCCAGATCAACCTTGAATGATTAGGGGCGTGTCATTTAAAAACAGTTGGGGGTGTGCTATGATTAGATCTGGTACCCATGTTTCACAATTAAATAAGGGCCAGTGTGAGCATGTAATCAAATATGAATAAATAAAAGCCAGTGCTTCTTGTCGCTGTTTATTTTCTTTTTGCCTTTAAAAGTGAAATTAGTGCAAGCTGCCTTATTCTTATAGTGTTGTGGCCTGAGTATTCTGCCAGGCTGTCCTGCTTCATGACATTTGCTGCATGACTCCAAGTGATGAACTAGATCGCACGCCATTGGCAGCATCTTCTAAGCATATCTGGTTGGAGTTAACAGCCACCGGCATCCCAGCGATGTAAACCTGATCCAGCTCAATTGTCAGAAGTGATCCAAATGGATCTGTGTTTCCTGTGTTCTGGCACTGAAGAGTTGCTGTAACTGAGCAGCATAAGCCCAGCAGTGTGTGTAGTGACTATATCAGACGGATGCCATGTAAAAGGAATGAGCTGTCACATTACACTTGTTCCAACATCCATGAACAGCACCAAGGCCATGCCAAACACGATCGGGTGTCGCAGAGGCAGCAGAGGCCAACCAGATGCGTAACATCACACAGTATCACAGCTCAGAGGGGTGATGCCAGCCAAGGACCGTATCTTACTTTATCTCCTCTACCTTTTCACAGGAAGATCTCAGATCTCAACGGGAGACATTTTGAGGGTTATCTAAATTGTTCGTATTTCAGTTTGACTGAAATTCCTCAGTTTGGTACCATAATACAGCTGTTCCATTGCATCTGGAAGGAAACTGATTTTAGATTGCTTAGTCTTTAACCTTTAACCCTGTAAAACTGTTGCAGCAAGAAAGAGACTCGTCCAGGCAACTTTTGTGTCCACAGTTGAATTTGTTGCATGAAAATGTTGAACTTTTTCAGATTTGTCTCCGTTTAATGTTAAGTCAGTCTGTCTTCCTAATAATGGACACATGGAGCGTTGGTTTATCCTTTTTTATAAGGCTGTGCTTCGTGAACTACCGTCCTGTTTATACTCTTTACTTACTCCTAGAAGAGAAGCAGCTGTAATCTGAGTTCTCACTGGTACATTATGTATGTTCTTCCTGAAACTGAACTGGTATTTGGTGAAAATCCTTTAATGTATATGTTCCATTATTTTGGATGCATCTGCTAACGTTAAGCTGGTTCAACTTGTTAATTTGAATGAATTGAAAAAACAAAAATCAAGCTCACTTTATTGCTGTATGTACAGGTTTTGATGATTGATAGGGCTGACTGATTAAGTGACAGTCAGTCATGGACTGTTAACTAACTATGACATTGGGATTATTCCTGGAAAAAAAATAAAAGTTATATAAGATAATACCGAGGATTATCATATCTCCACAGACACCTGAGGTTGTATTCTAATCCTTTTTCTTCAAGGTAATCATCAATAGTTGTCAAGAAGTTGCAGTAAGAGTAAAATTTAGATTACCAATTAAAAAAACAAACAAAGAAAAAAACACATTTTCTGCAAAACTTTACTAAAAAAAGTTTCCAAAACAGCTGATGTGTCAAATGTGATTCAAAAGATACATCGTAAACAAAAATAAATATCAATATGTTGTTTGTGGATTCCCAGTCAAAAAAAAAAAATCTTTCTTGGTGAAAATCAACGTTAGGTCTCTAATTAAAAGGTAGTTAAAACTACTAACAGTATTTTGAAGGTACATTTCCTACTTATACGTAAAGCTCCAGTGAGGAGTGTTTACTGGTTGAGAAATTAACCAAAACTTTTTCTGTTGTTGCAATATGCAGGCAAGTTATCACACAAAGTGATAAATAGCCTCTTTCAGATTTATCATTCATAGCAAAGATTCGCTGCAAGTAATGTAAAAAAGAGCATAAGTGATGGAGTTTTTATGAAATGCCAGCTTACAATGTGTTGTGTCTGTAAACAAAATATACAGATTATGAAATAAAAACAACAGATAACTTTGTCTCTGAAAGGCTGATTTCCATTTTATCAATATATTATTCTGTAATTTTATGCACCTATCATTGATGAATACCACAAGTGGATGCATTTTTCCATTTTTGTGTCTGAATTCTTGTCTGGGTTGGTCATCTCTGTTTAGATTGGTTTTAGAGGGATACATGCTTTGTTTAAATTGGACATTTCTTTACTGGAGCAGAGCAGAGACACCCTCATGGGATGGACCTGAGTTGTGTTGTGATGCTCTCTGTTGAAATATAACCATTAACCAGGTTGAGTATGGAGCAGCTGCAGGGTGTGAGACACCAACAGGATGTAAAATCAAAGGGGTACGGCTTCATTGTAAATAAAAGCAACTGCAAAGAGTCCATTTCGAAGAGAGCCGCTTCTCTTTACATTCACACCTGAGAAAATAATTTCACACCCTGTGTGGGCATTCAAGTAAACAAAGACTCAGGATTCATAAACTGATACTGATAAACAAAGGACTCAGTTCCTGTGCTTGTGTGAACTCTAAATCCAGAGAGCCCAGTGCATGAAGGAAGTCAGCGTTAAATCATCAGTGACATGTTGTTGGTCATTTGTATGAAGACATGCGTTTCTATAACAATACCCTTAAGGATAAACACAACTTGTGGACAAAGTAGGATACAATGGTGTGAAATAGTACCCATGCAGGACAACTAGCCGGCATAGCAACAACACAGCACCGTGTGCCATCAGAGGGATTAACTTGTTTTGAAGCCACAGCTGATTGTGCAGCAGATAGTGAGGGAGGGAAGCGTAACATACAGCCAGATAATGGTGTGAGATAGCCTCCCACAAAGCTGCATAGCCAAGAGCACGGCAATATCTTGAAGTGTGTTTGTGTAAGTGCATGTGTGTGTGTGTGTGTGTGTGTGTGTATGCAGATGAGAGTACGTGTGAGTGGACGTGTGCTTACGTACACGCCTCCATCTGTTTGTATACACATGGTAATCTGAATCAACCGCGAAACTTGAGCTGGCTCGCCCACCACGTCTTCAATTATTCAAGGTGCTTTGGCTGAAAACTCGATCACCTGGAGGATCCGTTGTACCGCCACGAGGCCCCTGCTTACAGATATATGTGAGAAGGAGGGGGGGGTGGAAGAGGGGACCACTGGGAGGGAAAGGGGACACCACACTCTGTGGTATGTTCACCTAAACAGGCTGAATGCATTATCCAAAGATGGTGGATAATACCTGCAGAGCTGTGAGCAAATCTGCAAAGCTGTTTCACTCATGTTGAGGAATTATCCAACCTTATGCAGCTAATTCTTACTCTGGCACAATTCCTTGATATTTTTTTCAATTTTCTTTTCTGTGATTGATAATTCCCTAATGCTATAAAACAAAATTAGGGTGATTGTATTCTTGTAAAGCCCAATAAGAGGACCACTTCACAGCCACTTGAAGAGAATACCTGAAGATGCTCAAGGACGACAAAGTGGCTTCATAACCAACACAGTTATTTAAACACGCCTTTTCTGTTTGGAGTGAACATTTTCTGTAATTTAAACATACAAAATAAGTTGTAACCCATTCCCACCAGTTAAAAATATAGAAAATGAAAATGGGCTATGTTGAGACTTTTGTTTTTTTTTAATGTTTTGCATGCATACAGCCAGAATCTTGAGATAAAGGTGTCAAAATGTAACATTTATTTTGTAATGTAACTTTGACTGTATAATCGCAAAACATTCGTTTTTTTTATTCTGATAACTTTAACTGTGTACCTCAGAATTTCAACTCAAATATCTCATAATTTTCACATTTTTTAAATCAAATTTTGACCTATTTTTTGTTCAAATTTGGCATTTCATTGAAAAAAAAATCCAACTTTTTGAGTCAAATTTTTTGTCTTTTATGTCAAAATTTAATCTTTTTATCTCAAAATGGACTGTTACATTTTTGATTTTAGGGTTGAAATTTCATCTTTTTAATCTCAAAATTTTGACTTTTGATCTCAGAATTTTGACTTTTATATCTGCAAATTTTGGAGGACTATCTCTTCACTCAAATATTAACTTTAAGCTTTAATTTTGGTCCTATTTAAAAAAAAAAAAATTCAAGCTCACTTTATTGCTGTACGTACAGGTTTTGATGATTGATAGGGCTGACTGATTAAGTGACAGTCAGTCATGGACTGTTCACTGACTATGACAATGGGATTATTCCTGGAAAAAAATAAAAGTTATATAAGATAATAATGAGGATTATCATACCTCCACAGACACCTGAGGTTGTATTCTAATCCTTTTTCTTTGAGGTAATCATCAATAGTTGTCAAGAAGTTGCAGTAAGAGTAAAATTTAGATTACCAATTAAAAAAACAAACAAAGAAAAAACACATTTTCTGCAAAACTTTACAAAAAAAGTTTCCAAAACAGCTGATGTGTCAAATGTGATTCAAAAGATACATTGTAAACAAAAATAAACATCAATATGTTGTTTGTGGATTCCCAGTCAAAAAAAAAAAAATCTTTCTTGGTGAAAATCAACGTTAGGTCTCTAATGTTAAAACTACTGACTGTATTTTTAAGGTACATTTCCTACTTATACGTAAAGCTCCAGTGAGGAGTGTTTACTGGTTGAGAAATTAACCAACACTGTTTCTGTTGTTGCAATATGCAGGCAAGTTATCACACAAAGTGATAAATAGCCTCTTTCAGATTTAACATTCATGGCAAAAATTCGCTGCAAGTAATGTAAAAAAGAGCATAAGTGATGGAGTTTTTATGAAATGCCAGTTTACAATGTGTTGTGTCTGTAAACAAAATATACAGATTATGACATAAAAACAACAGATAACTTTGTCTCTGAAAGGCTGATTTCCATTTTATCAATGTATTATTCTGTAATTTTATGCACCTATCATTGATGAATACCACAAGTGGATGCATTTTTCAATTTTTGTGTCTGAATTCTTGCCTGGGTTGGTCATCTCTGTTTAGATTGGTGTTCGAGGGATACATGCTTTGTTTAAATTGGACATTTCTTTACTGGAGCAGAGCAGAGACACACTCGTGGGATGGACCTGAGTTGTGTTGTGATGCTCTCTGTTGGAAAATAACCATTGACCAGGTTGAGTATGGAGCAGCTGCAGGGTGTGTGACACCAACAGGATGTAAAATCAAAGGGGTACGGCTTCATTGTAAATAAAAGCAACTGCAAAGAGTCCATTTCGAAGAGAGCCACTTCTCTTTACATTCACACCTGAGAAAATAATTTCACACCCTGTGTGGGCATTCAAGTAAACAAAGACTCAGGATTCATAAACTGATACTGATAAACAAAGGACTCAGTTCCTGTGCTTGTGTGAACTCTAAATCCAGAGAGCCCAGTGCATGAAGGAAGTCAGCGTTAAATCATCAGTGACATGTTGTTGGTCATTTGTATGAAGACATGCGTTTCTATAACAATACCCTTAAGGATAAACACAACTTGTGGACAAAGTAGGATACAATGGTGTGAAATAGTACCCATGCAGGACAACTTGCCGGCATAGCAACAACACAGCACAGTGTGCCATCAGAGGGATTAACTTGTTTTGAAGCCACAGCTGATTGTGCAGCAGATAGTGAGGGAGGGAAGCGTAACATACAGCCAGATAATGGTGTGAGATAGCCTCCCACAAAGCTGCATAGCCAAGAGCACGGCAATACCTTGAAGTGTGTTTGTGTAAGTGCATGTGTGTGTGTGTGTGTATGCAGATGAGAGTACGTGTGAGTGGACGTGTGCTTACGTACACGCCTCCATCTGTTTGTATACACATGGTAATCTGAATCAACCGCGAAACTTGAGCTGGCTCGCCCACCACGTCTTCAATTATTCAAGGTGCTTTGGCTGAAAACTCGATCACCTGGAGGATCCGTTGTACCGCCACAAGGCCCCTGCTTACAGATATATGTGAGAGGGTGGGGGGGTGGAAGAGGGGACCACTGGGAGGGAAAGGGGACACCACACTCTGTGGTATGTTCACCTAAACAGGCTGAATGCATTATCCAAAGATGGTGGATAATACCTGCAGAGCTGTGAGCAAATCTGCAAAGCTGTTTCACTCATGTTGAGGAATTATCCAACCTTATGCAGCAAATTCTTACTCTGGCACAATTCCTTGATATTTTTTTCAATTTTCTTTTCTGTGATTAATAATTCCCTAATGCTTTAAAAGAAAATTAGGGTGATTGTATTCTTGTAAAGCCCAATAAGAGGACCACTTCACAGCCTCTTGAAGAGAATACCTGAAGATGCTCAAGGACGACAAAGTGGCTTCATGACCAACACAGTTATTTAAACACTCCTTTTCTGTTTGGAGTGAACATTTTCTATAATTTAAACATACAAAATAAGTTGTAACCCATTCCCACCAGTTAAAAATATAGAGAATGAAAATGGGCTTTGTTGAGACTTTTTTTTTATTTTTTGCATGCATAAAGCCAGAATCTTGAGATAAAGGTGTCAAAATGTAACATTTATTTTGTAATGTAACTTTGACTGTATAATCGCAAAACATTCGTTTTTTTTTTAATCTGATAACTTTAACTGTGTACCTCAGAATTTCAACTCAAATATCTCATAATTTTCACTTTTTTTAAATCAAATGTTGACCTATTTTTTGCTCTAATTTTGACATTTCATTTAAAAAAATCCAACTTTTTGAGTCAAATTTTTTGTTTTTTATGTCAAAATTTAATCTTTTTATCTCAAAATGGACTGTTGCATTTTTGATTTTAGGGTTGAAATTTCATCTTTTTAATCTCAAAATTTTGACTTTTGATCTCAGAATTTTGACTTTTATATCTGCAAATTTTGCAAGACTATCTCTTTACTCAAATATTAACTTTAAGCTTTAATTTTGGTCCTATTTAAAAAAAAAAAAAGACTATTTATTACAGAATTTTGACTATCATGTCTCATAATTTGACTTTTTTTTTTCCTTTGGAAACATCGACTTCATAGCCAAAACTTCAGACTTTAAAAGCAGAATTTTACTTTCCATCTTATAATTAAAAAGAAAACAGGGTTACTACCATACATGTGCAGGTCGTCCCTAAAAGTTCATTCCCCCCTCAGCATTTTCCGTCTGAGACTGCGGCGCATGCAGTGAGTTCATGTTTGACAGGTTGGTGCATCAGAATAATGCCAGTGGCTCAGTGCAGCTTTGCTTTATTATAAATATCAATTGTCTGTATAACGAGCTGAGAAAAACCCATTTTGGGGAATTTTACAAAATCCCCCTGGACATAATTTTGCCACCAAAAAGGAGAACATGTCCGGGCAAAAGAGGACGTTTGGTCACACTGAACAAAATAGTGTCAACATCCAGTATTTGCCAAATTCCCTGTGGTTTAACTGCAGCTGGTTTCATCCAATCTAATTAGCAAGAAAAGCAAATAGTGGGCATTTGACCACCTGGTCCTACGCCTACCCCCCAAAATAGAGTCTTTCCTGCCCAGCCAGAAGTTCCAATTTTATTAACAGCACTGGGAAGAAGACACCCGGGAATTAACCCTCTCCCTAAGTATACCGTGGAGGCACAAACCCTGGCTCTTGGGGGGAAGTCAAGCCAAGAAAATAGTGATTTGTCGCTGCTGTTGCCGTGAAAGGCGTCTTCCCAGGGAGCAGAGCTGCTTTAAAAGCCTCCAACTGGCAGGGTATTACTTGGTTCAGTAGAGCAAGAGGCTGAGGCTGTTCAACATCCCTGTGCCATCCAGGCCTGCGGGATCATGAGGCCTCATGAGAGCTGAAAAAGGCCCAGAGCTACTTATTCTGGTTCCTGTTAGAGTGGCCGGCTCCCATTGTGGTTTTAGAGGAATTCTGTGGTGAGGTTTGCCTTGAGAATGCAGGAATAGTGTGTGCACATATTGAATGTTATTATCATACTATAAGTGTCGAGGTATTCATAGCTTTTCCTCTCGTTTTCCCAGAGGCACTGTGCAAATTTATCGCTATAATGAGCTAATATCCTGCAGTATGATGTGTCATTATTTAACGCTTTTATTAAAACACCACGTATGTTACAATGATCCTAACTCATGAGAGCCATATCATAAAAGCATGTTACATTGTTTGCTGGCAGTAAACCGCACCTCATGTGTTTGAATGGGCCCCTCAGCCCCCATATAAACCCCCGAGGCAGCAGCACAAACATCAGCGAGCCTATGGTTAATGTGGCGGGCTAAATGAATATTCACGCCCAGCAGACTGACTGTGAAGCTGAGATAGCAGCTGGGACCCGGGGCCTGGGGCTCGACCACCCCACAACTGCTTGTTGGACCGGTTGTTATTCATCTGGATGGGAGGATGACCACTTCAGCCAAGCTCCACATCTGTTGCCAGGTCAGGCCACAGGGACAGGGTGGACCAATTGGAGAGAGAATTGACACTTTGAATGAATAATGTAAAATATATTATCATAAAAGATCTAAATTACTCCCTATTCATAAAACTTGGCACGGTATCATGTTTTCGTCTGTCATTAGCGGCTGTTTGTGGGATAATTTAATGTTTTCTAGGGGCAACAGCATGTCAATGCAAGGCCAATAAAACAGAAGATTAAACCATGAGTTATGGGCTCAGGTTTTTTGTGAATGGGCTAATGTTAGAGTAATGAATGGGGTCACGTTTCATTATAATTTTGCCTGCATTTTTTTCTCATTTCTTGTGGGAAATTGAACTGAAAACTACCCCGTAAAAATGAAAACATAAAAGCATGCAATTTCAGATAGACTATAAAGCTAAGCCCACAACAATAAAACTAATAAAGTGTGCAATTCAATTTTTATTCATGGCCAAAGCAGTAACACGTTTATGACGGCAATCACAAACATGCCACATTAACATGATAATGATGTCCTTCTTTTTAAATTCTCTGTGGTAACTTTTGCCTTCATTAAATATGACAGCCAAAGATGGACATGTGCTTCAACTGAACCAACTGGCCTTCCAAAAAAAGCTCCTTTAAAATGTTATCTGCAGCAAAATATGAGATATAACTCTATCTGTGTTTCCGTTACACCTAGAACTGCACAAAAAGTAAAGAACCCAATAAACAATGGTCATGTAAAACCACCAAAACTTTGATGAAATGTTTTTATGTTCTCATGAGGTTGTTTCTCAGAAGTTTCAATGTTGGAATTTATCCCCAAAGTGCAATGGAAACTGCTTTTTTTATTGGACTTGAAAAACTGACTCCTCTTTGAACTCTTCAGCTACGATGCTCTCCCAGAAGTCTGTGCTAAGTGGCCACTGCCACAGTTACGGATTCATGTGTTCATATTTAAATACCCTCTGCTTTTGTCTGGTGTCATCGTCATCAACAACAGTAACACCCATCAAAATGACAGTTCTGGCTCTTAAACTGTTTGCGGTATCCATGGTTACGGCTGGTTATAGTCCTCCTTCCATTGCTCGGGGGACGAGATTTTACTCAGGTTGTGCAGGAATCTAGTTGTAAAGGAAACAACAGAAAGACGCAATTACACTTTATTGAAACTTTAGATGTATCACTTATATTCTGCGAAAAGTGTATTAGAGATGCAGCTTCTGAGGTTAAACCAGGACAAAACAATTCATTTCATTGAAGACTTCCAGACTTTATTTGCTGGTGTAGCCTAGTTTGAGCATTGAGTAATTCAAGGGTGGCATAAGGTTTGCAAACAAACACATTATAATTCAGAGCCTTTGTTGACCTATTAGTATTGATCTATAAATCTATATTATTTACTCAATTTGTATGTGTATATATATCTATATTCTTCAATTCTACAATTTAATTTAGCACACACTTTTGACCAAAGCAACGTAGAAGTGAGCAATTTTTTCAAACCTGCAACCCCCTGACTGCATGTCCATGATTCTGCCACTGAGCCACAGCCGCCCTATATATGTAAATGTTAATTTAATAAATTGAAATTCAAAGGGGAAATAGTATAAGCCTAATGCAATTTGTTGTTACACAAGTATGATTTTGATCAGGTAAATAGCCAGTTAGAATTTTGGGCTTACTAATTAGATTTCAAGAGGCACCCATGTCACCTCCGGCCAACCTTTGACACACTCAAGTCAATGAAAACGTGTAGCTTTTTATATCTAAATTTAAATTCAACCTGTTTAATTTTTAAAAATTTGACAACAAGCAGAAGTGAGTTATCTGTGTAATGCCTAATTTTATCAAGTGCAAAAACAGAAGTAGGTCTACAAAGCTTCCTTGTGTGACTCCATATGATATGCTTTGCTTCTCTTCACGTGTAAAGACAATCACAGTTTTCAAATTCATGTTTTGATCACACATTTTCATCTATAAGTAATCATTGCAACATCTGACAGCTGAGATTTATTCTTGCATGAGGAAGTTCAAAATGTTAAGTGAAACTCAAATGTAAAATATTAATCATTTAAAACAAAAAGTGACACTCACGGCCAAATTCTTTCTGCTTTCCATTTTTTATTATTACTGTTTTTTTAATGTGCCATTGAAGCAGGCATAATGAAACATCTGTCATGTCTCCTGAACATTAATATAAAGTGGTTCATTTTAACTATCACTGCTCTTTGATTGCTACCTGGAGTAAAAGCACAGGTGTACTTTGGGCAATAAAACGTCTGGTTCTGCCGCTTTTTGATACCTATAATGGACTTTATCACATCTTTTATTATGTTTTTACTGATAGTGCTCTATTAAACAAATGCTAGCCATATGTCTTTTAAACATGGACATGGGCAAAACAAGAAATTTTACTATCTTCCGTCTTAATTGTGTTTTTATAGTGAGTGTTTTAAAGGCTATCACAAAAACAATAACCTGTGAGGTCAAACAAAAATGTTTAAGACCATAAAGACACATTGTTTTTTTATGTACAAGTAGAGATAACTAGTTATCATGTTCATTTAAAATCTTATTTTATTTGGTATTTGGTGATTTTACTTTGTGAAAATGTCTTCTGCTTTGAGACATCATTCACTGACTTAACCTGACAGAGAAAAAGGACATTATTTGTCACATATCTCTTACATCACTGTGCTTCAAGTAGGTCTTGTTTCCTCTTTGTGTCTATTGATGACACTCTCTGTCCTATTATCAACCAGAGCAGTAAATATCCCCTCACTGTTTGATCCCTGAGAAAAGGAAGGGTCTTTGATCACTTTTCCTGGAACCCACAGAGCACCTATTTGGGTAGCATCAGGATGTTTTTCCTCTCTGACTGAAATGTTGTTGATGTCTGTTGTGCAAGTTAAGAATAATTCAGAAAAAACGTGAAAGACTCAAGGTGAACGAGAGGTTAAGACTGAATCTTAAGGTAAATCTTGGCATAAAAGTAATTGTAAAGACAGCAACATAAACTCAGTTGCAGACAATGCATCAGAGTTGACATTACCTTTGCACATGCTCAGTTTGAATTTGCTACAATTGGGAAGAAATGGGAGTGAGACCGAAAAGATTAAGTATGCAATTTATTGAAAACGATAATAAAAGTGGAATAGTCTGTTCATCGGCTGATCAAAAGTTTAAGACCACAGCCTTTAAAAGACTAAATCTGCACAAAAAAATGTGGATTCAAGGCTAAAAAGCTTTATCTTCTTCCGTGGCCAGATATTTAAGATGCGCAAGCAAAGCCTCTCACATCGCAACGCCATCACTGCTGAGGTTGGATGCAGTGAGACAGACATTTTGAATTTCTTTAAAAAAAATCTTGAGGGTTATGGGAAAAAACAGTTAAGTGGTAGACCCAGAAACGTTTCACCAGCACTGAGCCGTCCATCAAGACATGAGACGATCCTCAGCCCAATTTAAGGTCGTTACTGGAGCCGACTGCAGCCCAATAACCAAAGATAAGAGCTTTAAGAACAAAACAACTCTCCAAATGCCTCGTCTCTTTCCACAAAATTGCCTGATTGGACTTTGACAGAGAGCATCATGGGACACTAAAAGGTGGAAGAAAGTTTGATTCTTTGAGGAGAAAAACTTGAACCTCGATGGTCCTGATGGCGTCTGTCATGACACAGAGATCCCACTGAGATGTTTTCTAGGCGGCACAGTGGAGAGTTAACCTGACAAGCAGCCTGACAGTTTCAAATTTCCTTCACGGAGATATTTCACTAGTCCATCTGGGTAAGGGGCGCTAGAGAGTGCTTTCAGAGGCAGGATTTTAAAAAATTTAGCAGCTGGTGATTGGACAACGTGCTCATCATAGACCAATCCACATCAAGACTCGGTGACGTAGCAGATTTGACACCAGATAGAAAGTTCATATATCCGCTGCGGAGATATTTCACGAGTCCGATTTTGCTCTTCTCCCGACCGATGAAGAGAAAAAACATCGTTTCCCCATAAAAAAGGCTTTGAGTGACGTTCTCTGTTCTTCATTTGGAGAAGATTTTGAGTCTATTTCTGATAAAACTGCAGATATCGCTGCGTCCACAAAGACTGCTTCACACTCCGCCAATGTTTTAAACATTCAGACGCTTCCCGCTGACATCACGTCTGCAGCTCCTACAGCTCCCGCAGCTCCCGCCTCTCTTCTCTGATTGGTCCGGTCAATATTGGACCGGTTGAAATCGGTTGTGGTTGGATCATAGCAAGATGGATCTGCTGGACTACAGAAATGAATCAGGCAGCTCCATCTGCTCTGCAAGGTTAGTGGAGGGGGGCATCATGATCTGCTTTTTCCTCCAATGGAACAATGGAGCTGACAGTTGTTCAGGGGGCGTCCTTCATGACTGAGGGCCCTGGTCTGTGTGCTAATGACTGGGTTTTTCAACAGGACAACGCTGCAGAATAAAGAATAATCACACTCTTTTGGATCATCCTGCGTGTTCCCCTGATCTAAATCAAATTGAGAGTATTATGGGATGGATGGAGAGGGAAGTTTACAAAAATGGACGTCAGTTCCAGACAGTGGATGCCAAACATGAAGCATCTTCACCACTTGGAGCAACGTTCCCACAAACCTCCTGGAAACACTCACAAAGCAGCTGATAAACAGACTTTTTCAGTTAAATTGTTTAAGATTGTGCACATTTTCTATGCCTTTTTTTCCAAACAGATCATTTAATTAAGTTAAAAAGGGCTATTTTCTGCTGTTATTGTAGTTATATGGTCATTTTGCATCATGCAGCTGACCTGCTGTGTACATGAGCTGACTCTCTTCACTGACCACAACTAAGGGTCAAATATCAGTTAGAGGAACCAGGTCATCAGGTCACATGGTTCAACCTGTAATGAACAGTTCAGTATAGAGTCTTATCCAGTTACAGCGTATGTATACATACAGTATACTGATGCAGCATACCCACACTTACACAGGACACACAAAGCAACATCCCAGAGGAGCAGTAGAGGATCAGAGAGCAGAGACAAGAGGATATCCATTAGGAAGTCTCAGTGATTGGGGTGCAGTGGGGGGGCGAGGTCTCGTGCCGAGCCGTATGGCAGAAAACAGTTTTCAAACACACATCAAAGCCTCCTGTCCGCACGTTAAAGATAGATCCTCCACGTTTTAAAGATTCTTCCATTCCCGCCCCAAATTCTTTTATTAATCCTTCTCAGTACTTCTCCCAGTATGTGTCTCATAAATCACTGTAGCCCAGCAGAAAGGGTGGATGCTTCACAGATGTTGGCTTTATATTTACGCTGGAACTCATCGGTGATAAAGAGAGATTTGTGAGAGTGACAGGAGCAAATTGACTCATCTTAAAGCTGTCACGTTATCCAGGTCAGCTGCCACAAAAGTCTGCTTTCCGCGATGCAGGATTATTCGAGAAGAGCTGGGGTGCATGTGTAACAAAACATGCTTTTTTCCGTCTTTGTAACTTGTTTTTAAATGGCTGACATTGGTCACACTTCCATCCCTAGAAACAATAATCTGTTAGCAACAAGCAGCCCACCGGGGAACCCAGCAGGGGTTCATGTGTGAAGTTTTGTTTTAAATCATTAAAACATCATAACCTCTTCTCTGCCAAGCCATGACGTGCTATTTCCATTGGAGTGGACCTCGCACACTCTGCTTTTTTCTCATTCCTTTTTTCGCATGTGAGTGTCTTTTCATCTCTTTCTTTGTCATGTGTTTCTGTCCGTAATATCTTTGGTGGTCATTATCCTCTTTCCCTTGTTTTCTGCCCACGTTGCCATCCATCCATCCACCCCCTGCTGTTTGACAGGGCGTGTGTGTTGTTTTTGTCAGAGTGACATCGGGTCTCTTCCCAGGGCACGTCCCCAGGAACAGTGGGTTCAGTTTGATGGCTCCCATGGGTCCTGCCCCTTCATGAGCCTCCATGTTCCCTTCACTAAATTACAACCTGTCCCATGCACACGCAGGCATGCATGCGTGGGTTATTCATGCGCACTGAAATACACTCAGTGCAAATGCAAGAAAGCAAACAACACTTCGATTGGACTTGCAAGAGCATGGGGGGGGGGGGGGGGGGCTACGTGCGCACGTGCCCACACACACATGCACTTACACTCATATATACACAGTGCATGTTTGTTCAGGTATATCCTTCCTGACTTTGCCAGTAAACCTGTCGTAGCTGTGTAGTTAACTTTAAACCTTTGTGTGAAAGTAAAAAGAGAAAAAGGAAAGAAGGGAAAAAAGGGTTCAAAAGAGAAATAGAGAAAACAAAAATCAGATCATGAGGTCACCTAATTCTTTGTCAGCTTGGTTTTATAAAACTTAATGGTTCTAAAAAAAAAAGAACATAAAAGACAGAGATAGGACTCTAAAATGAAACAACTTTCTTTCACACGTTCACACTTGCTCCTTCTTTTTTTAAAGTCTCTGGAATTTTTCTCATTTGTGAAAGGAGCGTCCTGAATAAAAGAAAGAAGAAAGATGACTCCACCTTTATCAGACTGTTTATCTTTTCTTTATTCCTATCTTCATCCTTCTGCCTTCCCTTCTCTCATTCTCTCTGTTTTTCTTTCTTTCTTTAGTCTTTTGCTCCTTTCTCCCATCCGTGTGTCCTTTCTGTTCTTCCTCCATTATTCTCCATTATTATTCAGCCTCATTATTCACTCTCTTTCTTTTTTCACTTTCCTTCATTTATTTCTTCCATCATTTCACAAATTCATCTTTTTTTTCTTTCCTCTCTTCCAATAATTCATACTTTGTTCCTTCCATCCTACATCCGCCCTCTTTTCGTTTTCTTTCCTTACTCTTCCTCCAATTATTTCCTCCCACATTTCATCCATTCATCTTTCCTTAGTTGATTTTTCCTTCACTCCTTTTCCCTTCTTTCTTTCTTTCATCTATCATCACTCATTTCTCAATTTCCTTCTTCTTTCATTCCACCTAATCATCTTTACTTTTTTTCTTCCTTTATTTCATACTTTGTTCCTTCCTTCCTTCCTACAACCTTCCTCCCTTTTTCTCTCAATCTTTTTTACCCCTTCCTTGATTTCATACCTAGTTCCTTCCGTCCGTCCTCCATTGTCCCTCCCTTCTAGCTTTTTTTATTTTTTCTTCACCCCTTCTTTTACTCGTTTCTAGATCCATTTTCATACATTCTTCCTTCTTTCTTTGTTTGTTCTTTCTTTCTTTCCCCTTCCTCCCTTCTTTCCATCTGGTATTTCATACTTTGTTCCTCTTGTCTTACATCTTACCTTCCTTCTTTTTTTATTTCCTTACTTTTTGTTTCCTTTATTCCTATATATTTTATCCATTCATCTTTCTTTCTCTTGTTTTCCATTTTATTTCTGTCCTTCCTTTCTTCATTTCTTAGTTTTCCTTTCTTTCTTCATACTTTTGTCCTACCTTCCTTTTTTCTTTCTTTCTTCCTCACTTCCTGTCAAAAAAACCACAACAAAAATCAGATAATAAGGTCACCTGATTGGTTTCTGTTTGGTTTTATGAAACTTTATGGTTTTATAGAAAAGAAATTCAAAGACAGAGACAGGACTCTAAGATGGAAAAAGTATTATTTTTTTTCTCTCTTCCTTGAGTTAAAGAGAGTCAGATCCAGAGACAGAGATTGTTCATTCAGTGTGAGATAGGGAGAGTGATTGCCACAGGCTCTGTGATAGCAGCGCTCTAATTAATAGGTTGTAAAAGCAGATGAACGAGGAGGATGTAGGATGTCTGTGTCACACACACATGCACTTAGCAAGCCTGCCCATTAGAGATAAACACAGACAGTCTGTGGTAAAGGCGGAGTCATCTTTCTTCTTCATTTTATTCAGGACGCTCCCTTTACAAATGTGAACATTTCCAGAGACTTTAAAAAAGAAGAAAGAGTGAGTGTGAACGCGTGAACCTCAGAACTCACATCTCAGTGATACAGCTTTGTCTTTTTCTCAAATCTAAACCTCAATTATTATAATTTATTTGCTGTCCACATTGTATACTCTCATAGCCTTTTAACCATGATTCAGATCCTGGTGAATAAATAAACACACACACAGAGGTGGACAGGCCTACACTTTATCTGTGTTGTTGTCAGGATTTTTTATGTTCACACTGTGACCCCTGGCACCTTTATTACTGCTCCATGAATAAACTCATCACCAGTGCCTTTTACATTACACCTTGAATTGCGCAAAACAGGAAAATAGAAAATAACAACGGAAACATCAAAATTCAAATCTTTGCAATTTTGGAGGAAATTCATAGAGGAGGGAAGGGGGATGCCCAGAGTCAAAAGTTTATGTCATCAGCAAACTCAAAAACAAACCTGGTGACTGTGGAGTAGTTATTTCTAATGTACCTCTTGCATAGAAGACAAAAATGGAGGTAGAGTTGTAAGAGGCCGTTACATACATCCCGACTAGAGGACGGAGAATTCTTTTCTCTATTCCTGCAAGTAAGAGAAATTGGTATTTTTAGACGTCAGGGCATTTGGTGACTTGCTTCATGGAAAGTCCCATTACACCCAGCCGGACCATAGTCTGTATAATACAGTTGTGCCTGAAAGTTTACACCCCCCAGCAGAATTTTGGATTTTTTGGCCTTTTCTCAGAAAATATGAATGATAACACAACAACCTTTCTGTCACTCATGGTTCGAGGTTGTTTGAAGACATTTACTGAAAAGAAATAGTTACTCTTTTTTAAATCATAATGACAGAAACTTCAAAAATGACCCTGTTAAGAAGTTTACACAACTCTGGTGGTTTTGTCCTGATAAATGCACAAAAGTTAACACAAATGTGTTTGAATGTCTACTAAAGGTAACCATCCTCACCTGTGATCTATTTGCTTGTAATCAGTCTGTGTCTATAAAAAAAAGAACAGGGTCATTTTTGAAGTTTCTGTTGTCGTCATGATTTAAAAAGAGTAAACACAGTTGTTTGTTGATAAATGTCTTCACCCAACCTCTAACCGTGAGTCACAGAAAGGTTTTTGTGTTATCATTCATATTTTCTGAGAAAAGGCCAAAAAAATTAGAAAATTCTGCTGGAGGGGTGTAAACTTTTAGGCGCAACTGTAAATGGACTTAGTCTCCGTGATGTCATCGGTCTGTTTCTGAAACAGTGTTCTGAAGCAAAATGGCTGGTGCCCATACAAGGTGAGGCATCTCCACGCCAATAGCCAAAGGGCACCAGTCACATGGGTTGTGCCTCCGATTGGGCGAGCTTACGATGATAATATCTTCTTCACTGCTGAGTTCGAACAAAAAAGTGATCCAGCTGGGAGACAGTTTTTGTACCAGGCTGTAAACATGTATTTCTGTTGTGATAATGGCTTTTTTTGACTTGGTGTGTATGTGACTCCTGTTACTTTTGGAGCCAAGTGGACACTTGACAAACAGCAGATTCTGGCGCTCCAGTATCGTCTCATATTTTCAGACCAGATGTTGCCACTTGAGCACGAACAGTTGTCTAAATTTACACCATTGTTTTTTTCAACCTCTGTTTCACCAAGTTATAACCAATTGAGATCAAGATCTCTTTCGCAAGGGTGACCTGACCAAGAGGGGGCAGCAGCACGCATCATAAAACATGACATTATGACAAGACAAATTACAACAATAACTTAATAGATAACAACAGTTTACAGTGTGAAAATTGATTTACAGAATAAAGTGCATGGCCTTGTTCACAGATTGTAAATCAGGAGTAATGACACTGTCCAATTGACTCCCGTACTCTATCTCTTGAGACCGAGCCAAATACTCCAAGCGAAATAAGATCAACCATTTTTAAGTCACTTTATTCATCCTTTGTGTCTCACTAAAACTATGTATCAGGTAGTAACAGCAACACTGCCCTCACAGTTTCCAATCGTACTGCTCCATATATGTAAGCTTTCATGGAAACATGCAGAAATATGGAATAAATGGACATAGAGCTCAGGCAAAAGGCTTAGTTTGCAACTGGATCCATATTCATGTTAAGCATAAATGGGCCTTAAGCGCGATCTTCTAATTGGAGAGAGATCCTACATTCCCATACCGACAGATGGAAGGACAGGTCAGTGTTGTCTTTTCTTAGCTCTCACCGCAGCATCAGCATGATTAGCAGTAGTTAGTATCAACATGCTATTGACTGCTAACAGTTATAGTCTCGTGTGTAAACAATGCGACCATGGTTATGCGTAGGATCTCCCAATACACACAGGAGCAAAAAAGGTCAATACACCGGTTTGGTGTCAATCAAATCAAATGAGACGTTAAAAGTGATTGGAGGCTCCAAATATGAAGAAAATTAAAAAGAAAAGAAGGTTTCTGGAGTTCCTCAAGGTTCAACCCTGGGGCCTCCTCCTTTTTCCATTGACACCATCTCTATTTACCTCATTACCAAGTTATTTCTTTTCATGACTCCTCTCCAAGAAAGGTTGCAGTGTCACATGTTCAAGACCTCAAGCAACCCTCCAGTTATCAGCTGTTGTAATAACTTAAAGTGTCGCCAAGTGACTGTTCTGTAGAGCACGAAAGTCTGCAGAGGTTAGGTCAGATGTGAGGGATTATTGTTGTTATCAAATGTGAAGAAAAATGATTCTGCAGTTATCTACTTTTTCTTTCACCTCCCTCCTCAATTTTCTATTGACCTCCACTGCTACATTTTTCCCCTCTTTCTTACAACTGTTGAAACAAAACCTTAATCTGAAACGTCTGTGAGCTTTTCTCTGAAAACAGTTACTGTAATGAACATGAGCAGTGGATTTGTATCTGTTTAATGATTTTTTTTTCATTTCATGATGTAATCCCAGAGGAGAGCTCACTTCAGCTTTGTTTTTGTTTCACACTTTTTCTTCTCAGCCTCTTTTTCAGCCTCGTGCAATTTTCCTTTCCCATAATGCCTCTGTCAAAACATATTTCTGACATATATCTCTGTTTCCATAGTAACTCATTGTAGTGCTAAAGAATAACAACAATTTGAAAGGCTAATGCACAAGTGGATCTCAACCTTCATTCATTCATTCACTATCCATCTATCTATTCATCTATCTGCTCATCCATTCTGTCTTTCTTTCTTTCCATGTACTCCATTTGTTTTCTTTGTTTTGTTTCCCCTTCCCATCTTACTTTTTCCTACCTTTGTTCTGTCCTTCTTTTATTAAATCAAGTCTTCCTTTCTTCCTTTTTATTCATGTTTCTTTTCCTTCCTTCCTGTATTTCATCCATTCTTCTCTCACCTCTTTCTTTCTCTTGATCTTTCTCTCTTTGTTTATGGTTTGTTTCCTTCCTTATTCCTCCCTTTACCATTCCTTCATTTCATCAATTCTTCCTTCTTCACTTTCTTTGGTCATTTGTTCCTTCATTCTTTCCTGTATCTCATCCATTTTTCCTTCCATTTTTCCATCCTTCCTTTCTTTCTCTCCTTGAATTTGTGATTTTCCTCCTTCTTATTTTGTTTTAACCCCTTCCTCTTTCTTTCTTTCTTTCTTTCTTTCTTTCTTTCTTTCTTTCTTTCTTCTTTATTGTATTTCACCCCTTCTTCCTTCCTTCTGTCCTTCCATTTTCTTTCACCCTTTCATTTTCTTTCTGTTCTTGTTTCTTTGTTGCTTTCTTTCATTCATCATTTCATCCTTTCGACCATCTTTTCTCTGTTCCTTTCTTCCTTTATTTAATCAATTCTTCCTTCCTTCCTTCCCTTTTTATTCCATCCATTATCCTTTTTTTTTATCTCTCCTTCATTCTTTGTTTGTTTCCGTCTTTCTTTCTTACTTCCTTTCTTTAATTCATCCATCATTATTTCCTGCCTTTCCTTTTCTTTTTCTTCCTTTATTTTATCCATTCCTCCATCCCCCCTCTGTTTCATCCCATCTTCTTTCCTTTCGGCCTTTTTTTCTTTCTCTATTTATTTATGTCTTTCTTTCTCTCCTTGTTTGTTTGTTTGTTTCTTCATTTCTTTCTTTCTTTGGTTATTTGTTCCTTTATTCTTTCCTGTATTTCATCCATCCTTCCTTCCATCTGTCCTTCCATTTTTCCTCCCTTCCTTTCTTTCTCTCCTTGAATTTTTCTTCCTTCTTATCTTAAACTTGCCAATTGCTCCTTTTTTCTTTCTTCCTGTCTTCTTTATTGTATTTCGTCCATCTCTCCTTCCTTCTGTCCTTCCATTTTCTTTCACCCTTTCGTTCTCTTTTTGTTCTTGTTTCTTGCTCTCTTTCTTTCATCATTTCATCCATTCTACTGTCTTTCCTCTGCTTCAACCATTCTTTTTCTTTCATCCTTCACATAGATTCTTCCTTCCATCTTTCCCTTTTTATTCCATCCACTATCCTTTCCTTTGTCTTTCCTACTCTCCTTGTTTGTTTGTTAGTTAGTTAGTTAGTTTATTTGTTGCTTTCTTTCTTATCCTTCTTTCCATCACTCTTCTTTCTTTAACTAACACGTTTTTGCTGTTCCTTGTTCGCTGGACTTTCTGTAGGTCATTGACCCCTACTGGTCGACTCCAGAACAGTGTCTTGATCTGCTTGTTCAACGTTTATCACCTTGATCAAAATTGCATCCACTTACACCAAAACAAGATTTTTCCACCCGTTTTCCACAGTGCAGACCACCCTTTTCAAATGTTTGTTTCCCTTCTTTAACAGATAGTTTATTTTTTAAGTTGCAGCTTCGAATCAGTAATATAGAGCAGTTTTCTCTCTCCTGGCTGGTCTTTTTGTCCAGATCTGCTTTCAGCTCCATCTCTCCCTCTCTCTGCCTCTCTCTGCGGCCCACTCAAACTCCTACGCACCGCTTATCTACCTCTCACCTACATCCTCCTCTCTTCGTTTGCCTCTCTTCCTAACTCTCTTTTCTCTCTGTTAATACATGCACTTCTCTGAACCCCTCTCAACAGCAAATCATTGATGCTACTGCGCAAACATCAAGAACAACAGTGTCGTTTTTAGACTCCACATCATGTAAGGAAAGGAAAAAGAAAGAGAGATGGGTGATTCGTTGCTTCTGACCCATGTCCTCTGGACTTTCGTGCCTTAACAGTGAGCTGCAGGTGACAGTATCAGTTCAGTATTTTGGTTTATTAAATGACAAGGAATGAGGAAATGACATGAAATGTTACTTATAATTATTAAAGTAAAACATGTTTTCATGAAAGCCTCTTTTTTTCTTTCTGGAAACTACCATCCTAAATTCACACCACTACTGTTGACAGCTGCGTGCATACATGCATACCATTTGCATCCACACACACATGAACACACACACACACACACACATGCACTGAGGGTAACGCAGTGGAGTGGCTCCCATTTACACACGACTGTAAATTACCCAACACTTCTCAATCAATTATTCATAATCCGTAATTAATTATGAAACGATCAGTAATCCAACACCAGTCCACTCGGCTTGTGGTTGCCTAGTAACCATGACCCATATTAAATGCCACCATTGTTGCCCGTAACCAGAGCACCATTTTTTTTTCTCTATAGGGCTTCAGGCCTGGGGGTATTATAGTGGGGAGTAAATAGTGTGTGTGCGTGAGAGTGTGTGTGTGTGCAGCCGCAGAACGATTGCGTGGAAGCCCTCGGTTGTGCACGTGCAGCCATAACGTACTGGTTTTGTTTTGAAGGTTGATCACACAGGGTAAACAAGCAAGGCTGATTAATAATGCAGTATTTTGGCTCGTGCCGGGAATGAGTTGTGGCCTGCGAGAGAGAGACCACTAATGGGACACGCCATGGGGAGCACGAGCAAAGAGCACGGCGCTCACAGCCAGACAATGATGCTATAACACGTCTGTGGGGACACATAACCGCACGGAGCACTACTTTGTCGGCACTTGTTCTGCAACTGCATCAGCGAGTTTCCGTATGGTGCTCTGGAGGCCCGAATGAATGATTTATACAGGAGTTTTGGGGTGTTGAGTGGCCGTTTTTAGGAGGAGAGTGTACAGTAGATCACTTTCTCTGCACTTCACCTCAACAGCACTTTGAAAAATTTAGCGTCTAGGTCTTTTTCTTCTGCTCTCTATCTCTATTCAAGCTTGTTATCTTTCGCTCTGGTCTTTTCCTGTTCCTAATTCTCCTTTTGAAAACAACTTCCACATCCTTATTCCACACCAGGAGATAAACACAGCCTGTAAATATAGAAGCTGTGTTTTTTACTGTCAAACCATGTCAGTGACATGTAAAAATATCCTTCGATCTGGGGAACATCCTGCCTCCAGTGAGAAAACTTTGTGTGTGTTTGTTTTTGACTCTTGTTTGGTGTGAAAGAAAGAGTGTGTGTGTGCATGTGTGTGTTGCCCTCTCCCGTAAGAGGTAGTTGTTTTCTTATTTCCACTTTGCAAATCTGCGTGGGCCTGTGTGGGCGGCACAGGGATACAAAGGCGAGAGAAGTGAGGACAAAGACAATGACATAAGAGAGATAAAAAGCAGGAGAGGAGAAACTGAAAGGGAGAGAGCAAAGTGTAATGATTGGGGAGAGAGAGAGAGAGAGAGAGAGAGAGAGAGAGAGAGAGAGAGAGAGAGAGAGAGAGAGTCAGGGGAGTGGTGGAGGTAAAGGGGAAGCAGAGAGCACCGTGTGACCAGACTGCAGTTCCTTCCTCACCAGCCTGAGAACCAGGAAGTAGTGCTGCTTGTTCTTCATTATTGGGACTAACAGGAAATGCAGAGGTCTTCAGGAGGAGTAAGGTGTGTGTGTGTGTGTGTGTGTGTGTGTGTGTGTGTGTGTGTGTTTGGCTACTACCCTATTGTTTACGTGGCTGTTAATCACTCAAACAAGGAAATCATCCTGAATATTCAGAATTTGAGTCCTTGTTTGAAGAAAAACATCATTAACCCTGTGGTGCATAGTGGTCACTACAGTGGACACCTATTTAAAACTTATTTACTCCTAAATTCAATGGTTCATGTGGTGGAAATTCATATTAGTCTGTGTCAGGATATTTTTATTCTTCTTAGGGCCTGAAAAAATTGTTTTAATTGTTTTTCCAAACATATATATCTTTGAACATGTTATGGACAAACATTTGAGGGTGAAAAAGCTTATAAACTATAAATTAATTAGTGTTAAAATGGATGAAAGAGAGTTAAAAAGTGTTGCAAAAAATCAAAAAAATATTAGTCATGAAATTACCAAAGAAAAAAGAAAAAAAAAGAAGTCAAACAAAAAAAAAATAAGTCATATATACATTAAGTTCACACTGTTATGTGAATGCTCAGTTACAAATATTTGAAAAAAAAAAATGGTAAACTTTTTTTCATACCTCACTACAAATAAAATCCTGAAAAATTTCTGAGACTGACTTTCATAATTCATGCATCAGAGGGTTAAGTTGTAATTGCAAACATTATTGACTCTCTGATGTCTGAAATACAAAAGCCTGTGCTTGCAAGTTTTGCAAAACCTTGCAAAAATAACCTTTTTTTTTGGGGTGCACTGAAATGCAGCAATACATTTTGGCCTAAAACCATTGTCTTGTTTACAGCCCCTTAGCTGTTATCTTCAGTTTTTGCTAAAGAACTCTGCCGAACTTTTCTTAATGAAGCTCCTCTCTTGTTAAACCAGTGCAAACAATCTTAAGTCCACACATTTTTGGCATTTACAGGCTTCCTTATGCTTGGTCATTGGTGAGATATTCTTATTACACATGCAGGTAACGCTCTTTGGGAAAAACAGGGCAAAATTAGGAAGAAGCAAAAGTCTCTGATTTTGTCCCAGCTCTAACTAAGACCTGCCAGATTCATTTTCTGAAATCCTGCAGATCCATCTAGGTCTCTGTCATCTCTGACCCCAGCCATGTTCTAAACAAAGAATGAACTTGGTGCCACGCTTTTAAAGGGTCAGGCTCAAACAGTCCTTCAAATATCAGTCCATCCTAAAACCAAATTAGGAGCTTAATCCATGAAATCCCTCGAAATCAGCGAGGTCTTAATTGGAGTAGTAGTAGTCGTTTTACTTAATTTTTTTGAATGTATTATGTATGTTTGTATACATTGTCCCCTGAATTGTGTGCGATGAAGATGCTGTTCTAATGCAAGACAAATTTCAGATCTAACATCTGACAATAAAGTATCGTCAAATCAAATCGAATCTTGCCAAGCTCCATTGACAAACAATTTCGCCCGGTCGAATATTGACCGGCCCAATCAGAGAGGAGAGGCAGGAGCTGCGCATTTGGTGAAAGCAGGAAGTGCCTGAATGTTTGAAAACAATCGCAGCATGTGAATCAGCCTCCGTGGACGCGGCAATATCTGCAGTTTTATCAGAAATAGACTTCAATTTCCTCTTTAAAAAAAGAACAGAGAACATCCATCGAAGCCTTACTGACAGGAAATGATGGTTTTGCGCCTCTTCCCGACTGGTTTTGGGCAGGAGAAGAGCAAAAACAGACTGTTGAAATATCTCCAGCGGCTATACGGAACTGTCTACAAACTCATACCGTTGCTTGGCCTGTGATGAGTGTCAAGCAAAACGGTCGTCCAATCTGTTTTTTTTTTGAGGCCCCACCTCTGGAAACATTTTCCAATGGCTCTTTCCCAAATGGACTAGTGAAATATCTCCAAGTCAGATGCATGGAACTGTCCATCTGGCGTGTCAGGTCAAGCTCTAATTTCTTTCCAATCAATTACTTTCAATGATTTCATATCCTCCAACATGTCATCAACTCAAAGCCAATTCCCTTCTTTGATGAAAGGCTGGAGCACATCACAGGGGGATGTTGCTCGAGGTTACGCCAAACATGTTTCAACCGTGGAGCTCTGTGTGTGTTCGGGGTGTGTTCTGATTGTTTCTCTTCTCCTGGGCTCGGCTCTTCTCTCTCTCTCTCTCCGCATATGTGGCACATCCTCGACGCATCTCCAGCTGAACAAATGAATGACACGTAGAGGAGAGATGTCGGATCAGCGGCCTGCCCCTGATGTGGGCTTACAGTGAGCATCACATCATCAAAATAATCACAGTTGCCTGTGCAAACAGTGTGCAGGTGCTCAGGCACAAACACATGATGAGACAGGGCCCCCCACGCCAGTTCGCAAGGGCCAGGGAGCAGCAGGTTGCCTTGGGAACCCCTCAGCTCCCTCTTTCTTGTCATTACTCCTTTCCACACTCCCCCTTTTTTTAATCTGCTCTGTGCTTTCAGTGGCAACCCCCATCCCCCTTGATATACACACACAATACATGCATGTACATACAAAGAAGCTGTGATACACAAGTAGGCACGCAATATGAGAAGATGCACACACACACACACACACACATGAATGTCAGGCCTATAAAGATAACTGTGCTGCTATATCCATCACTAGGCCTGTAAACCCTCCATCAATCTGTCCATGCCTACGCTCCGCTTAGACTTCTGGCAGGAATCAAACAAGGGCATTGTAAAGGAGTATTCCACTTACATACATTCATCCATCAACAAAATATCAGCTTTGGAGCAGCTTTAGAAATATAAATGTCAGCTTTCAGATTCTGTAACACCCATTCTATTCCTGTAATTTCCCTTTTTTTTTTGTTGTATTTTTGTGTCTTTACAGCAGCGTTTCCAAAGATCCCATCCTTGTTCTCCTCCCTTTCAACCTTCACTTTCATCACAGCCCAATCAAAGCCTCCTTTAACAACCTCTCACCCTATCACCCTATCACACCCCTCCACCTTCTTTAAAGCCTCACATCTACGTATGCTCACATGATGTACACAACACTCAGGTCACCCAGGCTGACGCAGTGACCCGTGTGTGGCGCTGCACTTCTCTCAGAGGGAACAGGGGTGAACTGAAATGACTTCCATTCGAGCTGAAACGGTTCACATAGTAAATCTTGGTGAAATAATGAAAAGTGACCTGTTATGTTTCCAGAGTATGATTGTAAATCAAAGCTTGGGTGCAAGATTTGGACAAAGTGTGTATTTTCCTTTTGATACAAATGTTCATTTTATGTTCTGTGAATACAGACGTGGAAATATTGCGGTGATATATCAGCACCGTCCTGCAGCTTCTGGTATGGAGTGTTTTATTTAGCTGCACATTGGCCTTGATTAAATATGGTTTGTCTGCAATATATCAGGGAATTCTGAGCGTGTTTATGATTTGCTTGGCTCTGGGCACAGACAGCACTCAGGACTGTATGGGCGTTGTGTGTGTGTTTAGTACTGGATCTCTACTGCCTCTCAGTGGTTGGAGGGTGATTCAGAGGGAGGGGATTCAACCTGACATCTGGAGACGAGGACAGAATTGACAAAAAACAGAGATTTCAAAAAAAAAAAGACACGATACGAGTGATTTTACAGTAATAAGGAAAAGCCTCTCTATTGATAAATACCAGAAAGTATAGGTGTTTTTTAAGAATAATCCAGCAGTGATTTAGTAGTTTCATCCTCAAGCATTTCCATTTTAATCTCTTGCATTTTTTATTTCTTCTCGCTCTTTTGGAAAAGAGAATCTAACTAGTACAAAAACTAAACTTCATCTTTATAGTGGAATCAATGCTTTTAGTGTTACTCATTAGAAAGTAGTTTTTAGTTTTCAGTGTTATTGTACATAACTACACAGTTTTTTTTCACTGAAATGGGTGTAAAGTTGTGATATCACCAAAACATGACTTGAGAAGTTTCTCTTAATGTGGCAAATTGGATAAAGTTTGAAAAAAAAAAAAAGTTTCATGGGTCTGAGAGACAGAAATGTGAAGTCCACATGTGTGAACGCTAGGTCTTAGGAGGTTAAAGAAAAAAATGTGTGTTGTTTTAACTGTTTTTCTAATTTATTTCATTCCAAAAAAATTCCCTGTTTTTTTTTTTTGTCCAGCTTCGCAAAAGTTATAATTTATTTTGAGGCTCTTTCTTATGACACATTTGCCATGACTGTTTGTGAGCCAAAGAAAGAAAAAAATTACCATTGTTTACAAGATTTACTCCCATTTTATCATGGGCCACATTAAAATGACATATGAAAAGGCAAAATGATATCTGAATTACTTGTAACAAGAAAAAAAAAAAAAAAGGTTAAATTGTTTGTCAACTTTCTTGAAATTGGAATAATGTGCAATAAACTTTTTTCTTACACCATTGGCAGATTCTTTGACTTGTTGGAAGCAATTCAGACATCGTTTTTGCCTTTAAACAGCTTAAAATATGACAATTTTCTTGACTTGTCTGATGAATGTGGCTAGTATGATGCCAAAATAGACTTTTTTTTTTCAACCAAAAATAAGCCACAATGACTTGCTTGGATTTCAGTCTTTACAGTGTATAAACATATAAAAGAAATTATCTCTCACTGTGATCTGGAAAAGAGGACTCTCATCAGGTCAATGAAGACAACCAACTCCAAGACATCACAGCTCATTGTACTGCAAAATGGTAGCGCTCTTGCCTCCATAGATATAATGGTGGTTTATTTTTTTCCTTCTTTTTAAATAAACTCTTTTTTTTTTTTTTTTGCGTTTTTTATATAATTTTTCATCAGACTAGGAGTCTAGTAAATTCACTTCCACTTTAAAGATGTAAATCTGGGACAAAATACATTAAACTGGACATAGTTATTCACATTCTGACAGCTTTATAGTCCCAAATTTACAAAAAGTTGCAACAAAGTCTCCAGATTTTCTGATAATTGAATAATTCTGAGTTGCAGTCGTCTCTGAAAACCAATACCCATTATAGTTCAGAAAGGCTCTTTTGTGTTGAAGGTGCCAGTATTTCTTTCAGCAAAATCACATTACTGAAATTATAGTGTATAGGGTTGAAAGTGAGTATGGAAGTAATAAGCTGTAATGCTAATGAGCTGGTTTCCTTTAGCAGGTCATAAAAAGGCGTCATATTTGCTTTAAGTCTGATTCATAAAAAGCCAATAAAAGCCACTGATTTGTCTGAAAGCCAGTTCATGTATTCATTTACGTCAGACCCTTCCATAGGTCACTGCGGTTTAGCTCAGTAAACTTTAAATATTTGATTCTTGAAATGATCACTGCACTGTTATTCAGGGGTGTGTTCAGCTTCATTTGAAATCTCAGAGTCTAAATATCCTGCACGGCTCCTTATGAGATAGATGCCAGCTGCAGCCTGAGTCCATGCAGGGTGTCGGCCGGGTCAAACACACGGCGCTCCTGGTTATCAGGCTGACACTGAACACACACCTTCACTCACACACACACACACACACACACACATACACACACACACACACACACAGAGTCATATTCATCCAGTCATTTTGGGTCATGGGAACGCGACGGTGCGCTCACTCTCTGTTTATTCTGTATGGTTTCCTATTTGAATGTGTCCTTCTCACGGGACTGTTAATGGCTTCCTCTTTCCCAGGGCAGGGCAGCGTGATCAGACCTTATCCAGGTCATGCCAGGAGGGCAGGAGGAACCAGGAAGAATGAGGTAAGTCTTCAGAAATCCATCCTCCTCAAGGACTTGGTCTGTCAAGGTTTATCAAGGAACTGAAAGAGCAGACTTTGCTTTGCTAACGTTGACTCTGATTCCTGTGAGACTGAGCGCAGGAGTTGTTGTTGTTGGCGTTGTTGTATGCACTCATGAATGAGCTCTCACCTATTGTTTTTGTCATTACACACGCTTAAAGCACCTGTCAGGGATTTTTTGTTCTTGTACATTTTAACATCCTCTTCTTACAAAAACCTAAAGATGGAAAAAAACACATCCTGGCTTGATTTGACAGTCTCATGTATCACTTATTAAGAATCTTTGCTGGGAAACAAAAAGATGTACCGGCAGCTCACTATTCATAACTTGGTCGGACACCCACCCCCCACCAGCGGTGTCAGAAATAAAGAAAAAGCTGCAAGAAAACAATCACACTCCTTGTCCATGGTCTTGTTTGCTTTTAAAGGTCATAGAGAGACACTGGTATTAATTTGGCCTTTTTCATGCAGTTTGAGCCCAAAAAGCTGTTAACACATTAAATCTCACTGGCAACTATTGTTGCGGTAATAAAGTAATATGAAAATAATGGCAGCATTAGTAGTAATAATTGTAATAATATTAAAGCAGTTACATAAAAATATGGACTAGAAGGGTTTACAGAATGAAATGAATGCATTTAATTAGCAGTGAAATATGTGGGATTAACTGGGTTAACTAAAGCAGTTAAGCTAATAATGTATTGATTTAGGTGTCTTGTTCACAACAAAGGAAAAAACAAACAACAAAAACTGTAGAAGTAAGACTTGACCTTAAAATATTTTTTTGTCCATGTCAGAATAAATAATGAAGTAAATGGACAGTATCAACCCACTAAAAAATAATAATCAAAAACTATTCATGTAAAAAAAATCAGTCTTGTGTCAGGAAGTATCATTTGCTTTTGTGGGTCTTAAAGTGGCAGTAACATTATTTTCAACTTATCAACTGTTCACTTATGTTTTTTTCTATCAGTAATAACTTTAAACTGCACTAATGGTGTCTTTATGGACGATGAGAACGGCAATTCGATGGCCAAAGCGCAAAACCTCCTATCTGCACTTTGTGAGGCAAAAATACTTCGTCTGTATTGCATAGACACATGGTAGAAATAACACAATAGTATAGGAATATAGTGCAAAAACAGTGTATTATGTATTGAGTAAATTTTATATTATTTTTATAGTTTTCTCAAAAAAGTGAATTTTTCAGATAGAAGGTTTTGCACTTGGACCATCGAATTGATTTTCCTTTTTTATGTACTGTTATCTTGTGATAATGATGACAAATTAATTGATAACGTTTTAGTCTTGATTTCAACCTATAAGAGCTGGGTCAAGATGTGACTGAACCTCCAGAACCATGTCAACAATATCCTGCTTACACTTTGACAAATACCTGTCTGTGATAAAACATCAACATATGTGCCTCTGATAATAACCTCAGTGAAAAAAAAAAAAAAAATCAAATTTCTGCTTTTTTCTACTCAATAAAGAGGTATACTTTTATGTAGAGTACTGTCTAAATATATGTTGATTTGTTATAAACTAAATAGGAAGAAGAAAAATATTGTGGTCAATTTTACATCTTGTTCTTTATGAACAGTCAGAAAAGACGATATAGAGTAAATCTGAAGCCAAAACGAGGGTGAAGATGTAACGGGGCCCATCGCTAACAGAAAGGCACAATACAGTTTCTGCCTGCGTTTGATCAATAAAGTGATCCACTATTTTTACCTCCCTGGGAAACACCTGCATCAGTCAGTGGCAGCTCTTATAGGCTGAAATCAAGATGAAGACATTATTAATTAATTCTTTATCACGAGAAAGCATTTTTAGATTAATCAAGATAAGGAGATAACAGTCCAATAACAAAAGAAAAATCAATGGCCGAGTTATCTCTCAGATCATCAACATCTTCTATTCTAAATACACTCATGTTTTCTGTATAAGGCAGGAAAAAAGATCCTTTCTGCTCCTCCTGGACATGATTGTGTCAAAACATCCACGTCTACTGATTGTATATAGAAAACTTAATTAATGACTATGAGGGTAAAGATGTAAATGAAGCAAACTTTAAGTAACGGCATCTTATTGTTGGCACAGCACACATCATTAAAAAGAAGAGGTGAATTGCTGCTTGAATCATTGGATTTTAAAAGCTGATGGTGTAATTAAAAACATAAACTCATCTCTTTGATAAGATCACTTCATGCTCTTTGCTCCCTGTTTAAGAAAAGCTGACTATTGAAAATTAATTAAAACTAATGATGAACCTTCAAGAGCAGTAGACAAAATCATCTTTCAATTTGCATTCACATCAGGCTTTTCTTTCTTTTTTTTCTTTTACTTTTGACGCAGATAAATGCAAAATGATTTCAGCGCAGATCCCCCTCACAGCCTATTGAAGGTGCCATCGACTTTGGTTGCCGTGGCGAGGGGCTTTATCCCTTCAAATGTCTAGCCTGGAGGTAAAAAGATGTATCTTAGCATAGCGCTGCAGGGGAATTGGTTCTCCAAAAGAATGCTAATGTGACATTTTGGGTTGAATAATGTTCAGTCGTCTGGACAAATGTTGACATTTTGTGAAAGTGATCTGACTTCAGAGGCTGACAGTAAGCCGCTCGTGCTCTTACCAGCTTTAGTCTCAGATGTAACTTTTAACATACAGGTAAAAGGGTGAAAGCGAAGCCTGTGGAATACAAATGAAGAGGCATGAAGAGTAAAGAGGAGGAGGAGAAGACAGCGGGGTTTGCACCACATGAGGGCGCTATTGATAAATTATTGCCGGACGCATTTCTGAGCAGCTCATGTCACAAGAATTGAACATGTTTATATAACCAAGTGTCATACTTGTGAGTGAATAAATCTGAAAATAGCCACACATTTAAGAAGTCATGGAATTAATTCAGTGTGTATTCATCCCACACACTCAAATCACAGAAATGCATAAACACTCTCATACACTATTGCTGCATGAGGGAATAATAGCACCCCAAAAACCAAAGAATATAATATTTCACACCCTAGTTTCCAACTGATGGATTGATTGTTTTATGTTCAGCTGCCCTTTGGATTCAAAAGTGCTGGAGGTTGAAGGAGAAGTCAAATGAAGCATGATAGACACTCTAAGTGGAGAAGTGAGGTGAAAAACTGCCACTAGTATCTCATTAAAAAGCCACTGTTTAGTATGGACTAAATTAAGGCTGGTATTGATCAGACTGAGCTCTGCACTTGGATCGATTGGCTCTGTGTGGGGCCTACTGGGTAATATCCCAACCCTGTAGGAGCCGGACTAAAGGTCATACCCCCTCCTACTTTGGTGCTTTTCTTCTAACAATCCATCAACGCTTTCTATCTCCACCCGTGTGGCTCAAAATGTCTCCTTCCAGGTCTTGCCTTGGTGTCATTTTATTATTCACTGCAGCCTCTTGATCTGCAGACAGATAGTGCGGTGCCATTGAAAGCAACCGTGTTATCATTGATCGCGCAGGTCAGATAATCAACACTGTAGTTTTGCTGCTCTGTATACAGCAATCAGGGGTATTTTCACACTTGTCTAGTTTCAGATGAAGTGGTAAATGGTGAGCCCTTTGCAAGTCGATGCTAACGTGAATGATCCAGCCTGACAGACTTGATAATAATCTCTAAACCTTTAAAATCTACAGCTC
The DNA here is from genome assembly GCA_008086565.1 of Thalassoma bifasciatum. Taxonomy (NCBI): domain Eukaryota; kingdom Metazoa; phylum Chordata; class Actinopteri; order Labriformes; family Labridae; genus Thalassoma; species Thalassoma bifasciatum. The sequence continues at coordinate 194,317 of RPOG01000918.1, forward strand.
ATTGATGCTAGTGAAGAAATCATAACAAATACTTGAAATAACACAGAATTGAATGACTATAGTGGGATGACAGGAATAACTAGTGAGCCATGAAAAACATCAACACAATTAGTAACTGTAATCAAAAAGTGTTTCCTGTATGAATTCACTTTGTGTGCTAAAAAGAAGCTTGCCAAACATAAGACATTTTACTCTAACCGTAAAACTCGAACTACTCAAACAGATGCATGCAAAGACATTTTGAAGGGCAGGGGGGAAAGAAAATAAAAGGCAAATGAAGCATGAATTAAAGCTTCTATAAGGAAACTTCAGCACATGTTTTAGCTCCCAAGAGGGAGGCACTTAAGTATGGAGGGCGGTTTATCTTGTTTTAACCATCCAAAGGAGCAGATCAGTGTGGTTCGCCACACAGGAGAGCACTTTGGCACATGCCCTGACTCTCAAGAGGGCACTTAAGCACAAGTTTGGCTCCCAAGAAGGCACTTTAGCACACGTTTTGGCACCTGAGAGGGAGAGCAGTTTATTATGCTTTGACCAGGGGCAGATAAGTGGAGTTTGCCAACCACGAGGGCACTTAAGCACTCGTTTCAGCTCCAGTGAAAGCACTTCAGCATGTTTTTGGCTGTTTCTACAAGGGACAATTAAGGCGTGTTTTGGCTCCAAAAAGAGCACTTAAAGCCTTGTTTCCACCAAGTGGATCGGTTCGATTTGTCTCGGTACAGCAAGCATTTTGTGGCGTTTCCATAGACTAAAACTGGGACAGGTCCCCTAATAAGCGACCTGTACCGCTCTACTTTTCAGTACCCTTCCGTTGGGGTGCCAAGCTGTACTGATCCGTACCAGACTGCCTGGTGGAAACGAGGCTTAAGAGCATCTTTTTTGCCAACAGTTGGTCCACTGTACCCAAACAAAAGTTAAGCAAAACATACAATTTACTTGTGTGATACCTGCCATTAAATATTGATCAGGCTGTTAAGTGGTATCAATGTTGATGTGAAGGGTGTTGCTAATGCAGGAAGTAGTTAATGAAGAAACAATCGATTCTATTTTTTTATTTTTTTATTTATTTATTCAGTTTGTATAATAAGGGACTACGTAAGATCAAAAAGGGAATGTATGGGGGAAAAAATTCTGTTGGGAGAGGTCAAGGAGCCATTAGGTTTATGCAAGAGACCTCAACCTTCTATGATAAAAATAGAAAATTCAAGATTTAAGTAAGAACATGAACTGATGCATGAATGTGTTCATCCATGTGTGAAGATAAAAATAATCAACGATAAAACATAAATACACATTTTCTTGCCTGTAAAATCGTTTTTTGGCTCCAAACTGACATGATGCTTCAACAATGGGCTCAATTTGTAAGTGGGCATGGGCTGTACTGATGACATCAATACATATATAAAATAATATACACCATAGAAATATTGGGAACTAGAAATAGGACAGTGTTTTTCTACATTCTTGATATTTATCCTCTACCTCATATTGTTCATAAAGCTTCAATTGTGTTGGACAATTGGATTGTATTTAATCTTGTATATTTCTTGTACAGCTTGAGTTTTATTACAACCTTTCATACTGTTTTTTTACACTTTTAAATTAACTATTTATTGCACTTTAAAGGAGAAGCTCTCCAATCTCGTTGTAAATGCTATATAATGACAATAAAAGCCATTCTGATTCAGACGTCATCACAGCTTGTTTCTGATTGGTCAAACTGAGAGTGTTACAACCATCCCCTGTCTCCCCTACTTTAAAACTTGACTTTTAAACTTTTAATCACATTTTATTAAGTTTCAACCATTTAGCAATGGTTCTCCTGCCGTCTCTTCATTTGCATCATTTTGCATTAAAGTATGTAAGTCAGAGTGAGATAAAAATCATGTTGGCATCATCAGCAAACAAAACACGAAAGAAGAAACACAAGCTGATGGAAAATCATTATTGTAAATAAGATACAATAAAGGCCCTGATTCAAATCTTTGAGGAATATTAACAATTAGCTGGTTAGCATGGGGGGAGATTTTTACTATTTAAAGAGCAAGACTTTCCCCTCAGGAGCTGGTCTTCTGGCACAACAAAGCTTAAATAGAGCAAATATTGAATTCATGTTGGCTGTACTCCAAATGCATGCTAATGGGATAAGCCAAGGGGCGATAGAAACATTTCAGCCCTCTGTTTTAAAAGGTAATGATTGGAATGATTTTCCAAAAGTGTCTAAAAATCAGTAATTACAGCCGACGCCAATGTGTTTCGACATAATTTTATGTTAATACAGAATGTGCATCCATGTACAATACTTTGTTAGTTTGCAAAAAGTGTAAGCCAACAGTTTTATATTTTGCCGGAGAGCAAAATTAAGTGAAATAAAATAAGAAGGACGGTTTCATTAGTCTCCAGCCGATGTCTTAGCTCTGATTTCCAGTTTCTGGTGTGTGACTGCAAAGCTACAGTGCAGCCAAGTCATTAGCATAACTGACATGGTGCTACACTGACTCTGCTACTAATGAAATGTCGATTCAGACCACCATCCACACTAATCAAATGTTAATTGAGAAGGTGATGGAGAGCGGCTGCAAGACAGGATCCCTTATATATCTTCCTGACTGTCTCACCTGCTTTACCCTGACAGAATGAACCGCATGTCAAAGCATGTTCAGATTGTGTCTCATATGTTTTCTAACCTGTCCGTGGATTTCATGCGAGCTACATCAACTGCATCATTACTCATTCATGTCAGCTCTTCAAAACATGAGTGGTATCTTGTTTCCAAGCCTATCATTCTCATCAGTTATTACTGTCTATGCACGCTGCAGAGCTCATAGCCTGCGGTGCTTGACCCATTGAGACACAAGTAGAAGAGGTGAGCACATAAAGGTTTGACACCATCTATTTGAAAAATCTGAAACACTGAAAAAATAATCAGACGGGCGCACAGCGAGTCTCCATAGTGGGATAGTTCACCTCTGGATATAATCTTAATGAAGCCTTTAGTAGGTGGTTGCTGCTCTTTTAGACAATAAACAGAAAACCACAACTATATTCATCTTCCTCCTCATGAGTGTGGCCACATTAACTCAAGCTCCAGGCACGGAAATAAACTCACTTGTGTCTTCGGGTAGCAAGGATAGAGATAAGTAGCAGTGCACACTGGGGGTCATTAGTGTTGTGGAGGAGAAATGGAAAAGGTTAGTAATTCTTGCTTGTGTTAATTGCCCATCAGCATTTAATGAGTCGCAGTGGCTGAAGAAAAGAGGAGGGAGGTTTAAGCGCTGGGTGCAAAATGTCACGAACAAGGTCACCTCGCCTCCAGAATGGAAAGGCCAGCTTACTTTTTTTCTTTTTTCTTTTGCACACAGATGAGTGATAGTGTGAATGTGTAGCAGCAGACGACACCTATGTGTGTCTCCTCAGTCCATGTGCAAATTCAAATCAAGTGAGAAGTTACGTACTCTGTCTTGCTAACAATGACCTTTAGTCTAATTACCAAAACTGCTAATTACAACCCAAGAACCTTTTCTCGTGTTTCACGCTTAACACACACACATCCACGTGCAAACACTCATCCGCCACCCTTACCCCAGGGCATAAATTAATGCATGTGTTTTGCGCAGCTTCAATTATAAAGGAGATGTACATCTGCAAACATGATTCAAACATAAAAATCATAAATTGTGCGCATAATACAATTTATGTAACACATATTCATCACCACTAAAATATGCATGATTGGGGATTACCATGACATTTTGACTCCAACCATTAGGAGAAAAATATTACCCCTCATATACCCTATCCACTTTTACTTCTATCCATGACAGGTCGTCAGTGCTCCACTTGGGAAACATTTACATTGGTATAGGTCAGTTTATCACCACGTGTTTCACACAAAGCTGATCATAAACATTACATACTGCTCATATTACAGCTGCTCAGGGTTCGGTAGTTCCTCTTATCTAATGAATTATGTACACATAATGGTATGTTTCCTGTGCTGCTGTTGCATCAGCGCTCTGGCTAGTTATTGCTTTAAAAGGGGCTGCAAAGGTTTTCTAAATGATCCCGAATAAGTCTCACTTCTAGACATATGCCTGGTAACAACACACAATTTAAAATGAGATTATCATCGTCAAAGTAGGTTATTTCTAAGTGTTGCTTTTCAATTTCCCAGTCAGGTTATACTCGAGTCCCAGTGACAACACAGCGCTGGCCAATGAAGTTCAGCAGAGAAGAGATGTCAGTGTTTTTCTCTACTGAAAAAAAGTATTTCTTGGATTTATTTTGTACTAATGTTTGATATTAGAGCTGGACTGTCAAAAAGAAAAGGGACGCCAGAGCAAAGAAAGCTAAACAGGAGAGTGACAAAGCATCGGCTTAAACATGGGTTAAACTATTTGTGATAATATTCATTCCACCTCACATGCAGCAGTTATTCTGCAGTGATCTGTTCAATTGAGACGAGAATGGACATTGATTTTTCTTCATTTAATGCACTGTTATCTCGTGATAAGGACTTATCTCATTATCTCCATTATAACAAAGATTGTTTTCTTGTGATAACGAATGAGTTAATTATGTGTTCATCTTGATTTCAGCCATCAAGAGCTGTGATAAACGACTTCAAGCCACTGACTGCGGCTGGTTCTCTTATCTGGTTGCTAATGAAGTTAACAAGCTAAGCAGGGTCACTTCACCTTTGCCTATGAAGATATAATTGGGCGAGTATCCTCCTTTAACAGAAAGACACAAATCAAATTCTGCCTGTGTTAGACCTTGATTGAAATACATCCTGATGCTTTGATTTATAATGATCCTCCATTTCTATCTAGATGCACACATTATTGATTAATTCATCATCACAAGAAAACAATCTTTTGTGTATCAAGATAAAGAGATAATAAGTAGTAACCATGAAATAATAGTGTGTAAAAGTTGTGTGTGCCAGTTCAGTTTGCTCAGTTTGGTAGATGAGCACTGGTAGGACATAACAAGGATTTGCTGACATTACACGTTACAGAAATGTCTTAGAGCACCGGGCTGTGAGTAACACTAGATACACTTTGGTACTTAACTACACTACTCACTGAGTTTACAAAGTTTACTTGTTGTCGCATTTCAGACAATAGCTCTGTTGATTTTAGTGCCCCCTGTAGACAAAGTGTTACCTCTGACATCTGACAACAGTGAAATATTTACATGCTGTGAGTCATTGGGGCAGAAGAGAAGAATCGAAAGGAACCAAATCCACCCTTGTATAGTGGTTACAGTGTAAAAATATCACAATGTTGCCAGCCTTGTTTGATTTTCTGTCATAAAAATGAAAGAAATAAAAAAGGGGAAATAATTCAAAAGAAGAATTCTAAAGTGAAATGACAAAATCTGCTTGCAGCCTGTTGCAACAAATCCTCAGACCCGTCTTTGACCAGGCAGGCACCAAATAATAATTAATTGGACAAAGAGTTGCTTATCTGATGCCAATGCCTGCTCAGGACAGCCTCCTGGTATCACTTTATAATTGATGTTTCATTTAATATTAATCTAAATGAGCAGTTGAAATATTCAAGGGCTGGGAAGATTTTCTTTCGAGAGGTGGTGTGGTGATCGAATCTGTTTCAGTCTCTGCACAAATGCCTGAGCAGCAGCAATGTTGCACCACATGCTCTGTCTTTCAGTCTTTGTAAAATATGAATCATATTGCAGACCTTTTGTCAGCCGGCACAGCGTGTTGCAGTTCTCCTCAGAGTCAGCGGGGGGCAGTGAATATCAGCATGTCAGCGTTTTGAGAAATAGGGATTCATGAGAGAACAGCGTTTCCTTCCCTCCAGCTCTGGAGTTGAATGGCGATGGCAGGTCATTTACAGTGATTTAAATTTGACGGCTGGTTTGAGTGTCCGGTTGAGTCTCGGGGGCCTTCTGCTGTGTGAAATACCGTGAGATGAAAAAGCAGAGGGGAGAATTGCTCAGCTGAAACTAAAGCAGAGTGCAGAAGAATGTGAGAGAAGAGAGTAGAGTTGTTCACTCAGCCTGGGACCTGGGGGCTGATTAATGCCTTTTAAGAATCTTAACCTGGCCCTTTAATGAGATTATAATGAGGAAAAACCGGCAAATATGTTCTGACAAATACTACTTAAAAACCCTGGCTTTTTAAAAAATAGTATTTAATGCACAGTCTTTATAATCCAGGTGTGTGTTCCTGTGTGTCATCCTGTCCATTTTGATTTGTACACTACTCTGACCTCCATCAATCACTGTTGCGCCTGCCTGTTTGGGTTGAATGGCCAGAACAGAGCAGCTGTGTGGTACAGTTGCTGACAACACACACACACACACACACACACAAACACAAACACACACTTGTAGTATATCAGCCAGCATATGGCCTCACAGAGACCAACAGCACAGCCATAAATCAGCCCGCTTTCACACTCCTGAAGGACAAAGAGGATAAAATAAAATCCTTCACTCATATTTCCCCCCCACTTGTCACGTTCTGTGTTGTGTAAGAAACATAAATTTGTTTACTTGTTCTGGCTGATTTACCGAGCAGCACAACACAACATCACATGAATCATTTTCATCATTTTATTCCCCCCGTGGTGCCTGCTGCTGACAGCTCTGTGGGTACAAAGTAGGGAGGTTTTTCTCTGTGCAGGATTTCTACTGTTGATGAGACAGAACTGCAGAAGGATTTAGTAACAATGGGTCCTATTGTGTAGCATCACTGAGGAGGAGGAGGAGGAGGAGGAGGATCCTGACTCCAGAGGTGGGGGGTTTGAGTTGGAGGATGGAGGCAGACCAGTGATACTGCACTGCTGTTTGCAGTAGAAATGTTAACCTCTAAATGCCCCGGTCAAAACCAGTCCTGATTGGTTGTAGAGGGTAAAGAATTAAGATATATTGAGACTTTTTTTGGCTCATTATTCCACATAAGGCTTATACAGTTGTGCCTAAAAGTTTACACCCCCTCCAGCAGAATTCAAATATGAATGGCAACACAAAAACCTTTCTGTCACTGACAGTTAGAGGTTGGGTGAAGACATTTATTAACAAACAGCTGTGTTTACTCTTATACACACACACACTGATTACAAGCAAATAGATCACAGGTGAGGATGGTTACCTTTAGTAGACATTCAAACACATTTGTGTTCACTTTTGTGCATTTATCAGGCCAAAACCACCAGAGTTGTGTAAACTTCTTAACAGGGTCATTTTTGAGGTTTCTGTTGTCATTATGATTTAAAAAGAGTCAACAATTTTTTTTTTCAATAAATGTCTTCACCCAACCACTAACCATGAGTGACAGAAAGGATTTTGTGCTATCATTCATATTTTCTGAGGAAAAGGCCAACAAATCAGAGATTCTGCTGGGGGGTGTAAACTTTTGGGCACAACTGCATGGAAAAAAAAATTGCTGAATCTGAATCTGTCCATATACTGCCCACTTTACTTACTTTATACTGTATTCCAGACCTATAGGTCCATAAAAGAATGCAAAAAAAAACATTCAAAAACAATGGAAAGAATCACAACTTAGAGTGACATTAATTAAAACACCTATAGACATTTTTACCAGTGTTTCCAGCGACAGGATAAAAATCGTGTCACTCATTGTGAGCAGAGAAAGTGACATTATTATTTCATTTTCTAAATCCAGTAATCGACCCATGAATTCTTACATAAAATTTCAAAGCACAGTGTAAAATGTGGACGTGTCATCAGTGACGAACATGAGACTAGCACTCGTATATTTTTGCAGTTCCAGAAATATTCTAAACGCATCATAATAAGCTACCTGTAGCTTTCTCACCTTTGCTTTACTGCAGTTGCATGACAGATGAGCAGTGTAAAGTGAAGTGCATTTGGATTAAAGAAGTTCAATTTTAATATCATCCGTACACGTGAAATTTGTGCTCAAGCATATTCGCTTGTGCATACAATTTACAGCACTGACGCTGAACATCATCATCATCATCTTTTTCTACTTGATTTGGTTTGTCCATCTTTTCCAGCTCTTACAGCATCATATGTCTCTGGAACAGCGTCATTTCACTTCTTGAGAACTTTAACACTAATGTTATCTCGTGAATGTAGAATAGATCCATCCACTTTATTTTCCAACTGCTTAAATTTGCTGAATCTTTTTTAATAAGTCAGGGATCCTAATAACTTTGACAATAGGGTATGTTATCTTGACAATACATTGGTACTTCCATGATAGATCAATTTTTGATCACCTTTTTGAATCTTTTGCTTCTGCAACCAGCATAAACTCGATGAACTGTGGGTTTTTGCACTTCCACATTTGTTTCACATTTATATTCATATCACCTGAGATTTCTACTCCTCTCCAGCAAGATTGCTCCGGTACATGCAGGGTGATGGAGACATGATGTGTTTATTTTACAGAAACGGTTGCTACGGAAGGTTGCTTTGCAGTGACCAACCAGGTTCTAGTACTTCATGAAGCTGTGTAATGGAAATAAAACTCTGTGCTTTTGTGGAATGGATCGTGTGATTGTCTCAATGTGGATGACTTCCTGTAACTCACTTTCAATACCACTGCAGACCACAAGGAGGCACCAAAATATTTAAGAACCACTGCTTTATGAAATCCTAATTGAAAAAAAAGTTAAATGGATTTGTGAAAGGAGACCTTACGACAGCACAAAAGTCCATACTCTATAACTTTCTGACAATTGTTGATCACCCTGTGCCAGCTTACTTGGTGTATAACTGTATAATTTACATGAAATATCAGCCAAATGTGTAAGAATTAGATGTAAATGCAATGCACCTTGGTCAGAGAGTAGATGTGCTTGTGGAAGGGAAAACATTCAAACTAAGATGATAATTCAATAAAATGGCCTGGGAGGAAGTGTCTAGGGAGTAACTGATGGAGACAAAACATTGGGAAAAAATGATTGTAGGGAGAAGAAAATGACTCCACAAATACATCTTCCCAAGACTCTTAAATATACCTATCTAAGGGGACACTTTAAGTCTCTAAAAATAGAAAATCATTGGGCCCACAGCCTCCCCATCTTCCCCCTTGGCCTCCAGAGACTGTTTCATAGACAGAAATGGTAATTGGTTTTGGGAGGTTTTTTTTTTTTTTCACCAGTACTTTTAACAGACTTCTTAATTTGTGAGGCAAACATTTGCGATGCCCCCCTGAGGAAAGTGGATCTCTGTGTGGTTGCTCTCCTGCCTTAACCCTGGGGCCCTGCCGGCTTTGGCTGCCTCGAGCTGCCTGGCTGTCTTCAAAGGTGAGACGCAGATAGGCGAAATAAGCCATTCAGCACACAGCCCAGCACAGCCAGACAGAAAGAAGGATTTCAGTATGGGGGGTGTGTGTGTGTGCTGCAGAGTATTAAGAGGCAGCTGATACACCACACCGAGTACACAGACATTTGATACAGTCTCTAAACTTTTGTGATTTCTAGGGTTGGGCTTCAGAGGGCATGGGCTGTGTTTTCAATAAGGCAGAAAAACGAACAGAACATTTTAAACAAGCTGTGTTACAAGCTTCTCATGCAGAAGTGGAACATGCCTCTTACTGTATAAACTGATTGTCTTTAAATGTGAATCCTGGCAGAAGGCCAAAAGGTCACTTCAAACTACGATTAGCTAAAGCCTTTTGCGGGAAACTGTGTTTTCAAATTGATCCACATCCTGTGTATATTTACACAAATTCCACTATTTCCTCACACTTGCAGCTTCATTAAGCAGGTAACCAGCCAATGTCTAAGCCAGTTCTCGGTAAAAGGCTTGAATGAGCATAACATTGAACAAATCTGGTCATGAAAAGGACATTTATTCCATCTAATAACTGACTAATTATTGTACATTTTATGCAGTGGTGCCTGTAAATGACACTCAATGTCACCTTGCAGTATACAGTCAAGTGTTTAATCATGCAATGACAAGTAAAGTACCAGTAATATATCACAATGTTGGTTCGTTGTGCTCCAGTCAAGGACTCGTGACTTGACTTCGATTTAAGCACCGATATTTCAGACTCTGACCCAAGCCCGAGCGTTATCTGCATTAGAAGTCAGAAGACTGATTGGTGCCGTATACTAAAACTGACAGAGCAACAAAACCATTGCAGTCATTCAATTTCAAGACCCCATAGTGTGTGTGTGTGTGTGTGTGTGTGTGTGTGTGTGTGTGTGTGTGTGTGTGTGTTAACTTGTATACTGTATGTGAAAAAGCATGTTGTCTTGTTCAGCAATAGCTCATCAGGTTTTCTACTTTCAAAGACTGCAAATGCGAGCAAGAGCAGAGAAACATATTTGACTGTGTTGAGGAACCATTAACGTACCATTCTTGGTGAGTTAAAATTCTAGTGATTAGCAGTTTAGTTGTGGGTATTTTTGAGTTTATTAAAGACCCACATTGATCTCTCTACAGCAGTCAACAACAGCTCTCGTGGTAAGAGCCCATGTAATGACAGTTTAAATCCTCAGACACGGAAGCCCTCAAAATTTCAAGTAAATGAATCACATCTTTTACTACACATCCAGGTTCATAGGGTTCACAGTTTTGCGGTGAAACAGCTTCCAACCTTTTAGTAAGAAATAGCACTAAATGGTGATTTTGTCATCGAGGACTTGGTGTTGACCCTCACTTGTGGTTGTGTGAGTTGATCACAACACAGTTATTACATAAAATTAAACATACGCAGACTTCAAAATTCTACAAATCTCTAGTGTCAAATAGCAAATAGTAATTAGCATAATAACCTGTCTAGCAAAAAAACAGCGAAAATAAAATTACTGCTCCGAGACGTGCCTGTAATGTGTAACGTTGAAGAATTCCAGTTGTGTCCTACCAGTGCTCATCTACCAACTCCAACCTCATCAAGCAGAGCAAACCTAACCTGGCTCTTTGTTTTATTGACATTGAAGTTTGAACAGATCACTGCAAAAAAACTGCTTAATAAACATAAACCACAAACAACTTAACCTGTTTTTTAGCCTTGGCCTGTGCTCTATCACTCTCCTGTTTAGCCTCTTTCTGCTCTTCTGTTCTTCCTTTTTGCGAGTCCAGTCCCTGTTTTCACCATTACAATAAATTCAAGAAATCTTTTTCAGCAGAGAAAAACACAGAGCCACTTCTTCGTGTCATAACTCAATCCAGACCTCGTCAACCTGGACAGGGAAACTGAGAAATATCATTTAGAAATAACCTATTTTGGCACTGATAACCTTATTTTAAGTTGTGGATTTCTATGGATTTAGAATTGTCTTTTTCAAGATCACTCAGAAAGTCCTCACAGGGACTTCAGTGAAATGTGTTGCCTAGTTGGGAAGCTAATTTTAATGACAAAGAGAAAATGCCCTGGAGTTCTTCTTCCATAACAGCACTCTGACTGAAAACAGTCTAAACATCTTCATCAAGGAGAAAAAAAGCTGCAAACAGAAAAGATGCAAGTTTCGGAAAGAGAACAAAAGTTGAAAACAAGCGCAAAACCATACTCCAGGCTGTCAAGTTAGCGACTGGCTTAGCCCCATAAGTGCAATACTGAACACTGTAGACTGAGTGGTCTTCATATTGAACTGCAGTTTTAAAGTTGTTTTTGAAGCAAAGCTTGTCATTTTTCAAGGTTACTAGTATTCAGGCTTGTGAGAGGCCTGTCCAGATCGTTCATCGTGAAGCCCCTGAGAAACATTCATCTTATTAAGGGCGTGATCACACTGCTAACATGACATTGATTTTCATGTCAGCTTTCACAGATTATCTGATTGCATTGGAATTCAATACTACATGGAGTTGCATCTTATTGCTGCCAAATAAAGTGTCTGATGAGAAGTTCTCCATATATTGACATATGGTATTTTGCAATTAATATGAAAAAAATGTCATTTTATACTAACAGATGACAACAGCACAGCATACAGTCATTTTTAATGTGTTTTCCGTCCATGGAAGTGTTTGTGTGATGTGCATCTCGCTTCACCGCAGCAGGACGTTAATGCCCTTCCCTGTTCTGCTTCCTACCTCCGCTGCGCCATCAATTGTAAACAGACACAGTTGGTTTCAGGTCTATAGATAACAAACTGCTCTCTTTCTGATAATTAGAATGCACAACAACACAATCTGTCAGGGAGAGCCAGGTGTCAGAGAGGAGCCCAGCAGGGGCCGAGCTGCTCGGAGACAGAGGGAATATATGGAAATGTAACAGTTCTCGGGTTTTTCTAATAATCAATTTGGGCGAGCATGCTGCAGAGGGAAGCGACGGATTAAGCAGAATCAAAGTGCTCTTTAACCCCTCTGACAGCTTGTCCGTCTGTCAGCCTGGATTGGAACTCATTAGTGAGCAGCACTAGCACACACACACTCACACACATGCACACAGAAAGAGGCTCAGAGACACTCACATTTCCTAAAATAGATATTTGGAGAGCCTGCTTTTCCTCTCTGCACCCAGCCCAGAAGCATGTAATGTCTTATTTCTACAGAACTAATGAAACAACGTCACCTTTCTGATACCTTTTCCCAATTCTCCATGCCTCCTCTCCACTCGCTGTAATTGGTGCTGCGTGTGATAAAGAGGAAGACGAGGAAAAGAGTATTTTCAAGTGCATTAACTGTGTGTACAATAAACTGTATTATGAGCAAGTACTTCCACCTGAAAGCCTCCTCTAAAAGGGTTCTTTATAGAGCTGCTGCAGCTCTGAACCCCATGTGTAAAGCGAATGAAAATGGGGATGGGAGGCTGGATTTCATTCAGCCTCATTATAGGAGATACAGCAGGGCCTTTGTCAAACAGTGCAAAGTTTCTCTTGATGGATGTTTTTCTCCCAGCAGAGATTTGATTCTGACTCAAATGTTGCAATTAAAGATTAAAGCTCACTTTGCGGCATTTCCTTGTACAGCAGATAAAAGACTGGAGCTCTTATAGGGTAGCTTTCTAAAGCATATAGCAGGCTTTAGGAGCAGCTCATGAATGGTAAGAGTGACTGTTATTTCCTTTTCAGTGGAGCGCTGTTAGAGCCGAAGCCATTTGCTACGACTTCCTATAGTATTTTTCTTTTGGGAGAGAGAGGACTATAAAGCCTCAATACCCTTTGGACTCCATCTTTTTCAGCAGCAGAGGAGTTACGGTTCATCAACAGCCTTAACTCAAATTCAATTGGTTTCCAGCGCTGTTCAATGAATTCCTAAAAGCTGCCAATGAAAAATGGAGTATACTCTCAAATTTAAAACCCCCTTGTAATTGACTTATTGATGAGTCGTGCGTATGGTGTCTGGGTCTGGACTTGGACCACGGTCTGCCTTTACACAAAGTACTAAATGAAATAAAGCATACTGACCTTATTGGATCAATATTCCCTTTTTCTGTTTTTCATTTAAAAGAAAATATACTAAATTTCTGTGATTTAGAAAAAAAAAAAGGAAACCAACACTTAAATGCTTGGCGAGCCAGCTCCGAAGGTATCGGATAATTGGGTACCTTGAAGTATTAAACAAACTCATAATGAAATTGGTCCCAAGATTTCACTCTGGGAAAAATAGTCTTGGAGCCTGATCTACTAGAATCCAAAATAGCAAGCGCTAAATTTTGTGTGCAAACTAAAAAGTTACATATGCTATAAGCGGGCATGTTGGGGTTATCTATTATGATTGCATGTACATTTAATAACAGGTACCAAAAGTGATGCTCACTAGAAGTTTGAGGCTATGCAGTTGGAGGTCTTGGTGGAGGAAATAAAAAATAGGGACAGTCAATGGCACTTTTTTAAAGTACTATGTAGAGATTTCTGTTCGCTAGTGGTTGCTAAAGTACAGTTCTGTTTGTTTCAAAACATGACACAATATTTATGTTCATTCATGATGTTTTTGTTTAATTGCACAAAGAATTCTGTTTTGAGCCATTTACTGCATCCCAAGTGTGTGGGTACAGAATATCCTTACCCATCCTGCGTGACATAGCATTCAACACTTGGGATAGCACACCAGGAAAAGTTCCCCGGGAGAGAATTGCACTAACTGTGCTGATGTGCTAGAATGATCCAGATGCAAGAAAATAATGCACTGGGAGGACTTTTTCCATATGAGATATGGCATGGCTCCTTTTTTTGAAAGGCTCCAAATCAGCCTTTAATTCATCCAGCAGCTCAAAAATAACATTGCTGAATAGACGACATGTCTCCGCTGTTTTTGTTTCTGACAGTCTAAACATGTCGACATTCATACAGAAGATTCTCTCTCTTCCTCATCTGTCATTGCACCTGTGCCTCCTCCTTGCGACAATGACTGCTCAATGACTCCCATAATAACCTTATGAAACTTAATAATATACTTTCTTTGACTCCTTCTTAGGTTGTCTTGATGAAGTTGCAAGGTTATTAAAGGTGGATAAAAGAAAAACAACAAAGAGGTAAATTCTTTGTATGGGGTTATTTGTGCCTCTAAGGTAAAATCTGCAGCTATCTTTCCATAAGTCAAACTTTCAGTCAGAAGCAGATAAACAAATCTATTATATAGCTTAGAGAAAAACAAACACTGTGCCTCTCTCTTTGGCGGTACAAAAACACAGTATGTCTGCATACTCACTTTGCTTCTGGCGCTGCTACACTGCTGTTCTGTTGTTTTGAAAGGGGAGTGTGTTTTTCCTGTTGTATTTTGGTATTATAAATCCTCACTGGGATTTAGGCTGCAATGTTTATGTAACCCCCAAAACAAGACACGGAGTTTGTAGATTTTGTTCCTGGTGAAAAAAATCTTCTCTCCCGGTGCTGTGGGTAAATGGCGTTCTGTCTCTAAGTCCACAATACGGTCAGAGCCTCAGACACACATCACAGCTCTCTGAACGGTAAATGGAGGAAAGATTTAGCTCTTAAACTCTCAGGGAAGAAAGATTTGAAAAACATTTGAAAGGTCTGAAAGAGGGAGATCAATCTCCACTGTGCAGTCATTGCAAATGTTGTAATTTCATAGTGAAAGGAGGTTGGATACTCTTATAAATTTATAATAAAAGCCCTCGAGGAGGACTTTGTAAAGAGATCTAATCCCACTTTAAACACAACTATTATTATAATTATCTCTGGTTCGATACAGTAGGACTAGAGAAAAAGACAGAGGCTGTGTGTCTGCATAAACTCGGATTGATGTTATTGAGTTGCTTGTTGACTAACAGCTGTAGTCCACAGTATTTTACAAGGCAACGGTCACTTACAGAAAAAGTTATTGGACACATTATAGTGTACTTTATCAAAACAACCGCTCCATCCAAGAGGAGAAATCAGTGCTTGCATTTAATTTTTAATGAAGTATTTCTCATTTTTCGAATAACGCCAACCCTGCAGTCTTAAAATGCATCCATAGCCCCCACACCAAAGTTATGGCTTGACCTGCAGAGACAGAGCACTCAGATTTAGAGATGACAACTTAAAAATTAATCAAGGAGGGAAATCACATGACTCCAGCTGGTCTGGTTTTGTGCTACCAGACAGCTGAGGGATGGTGAAGCCAAACTACAGGAGAGAGATTATTATTATTATTATTATTATTATTATTATTATTATTATTGACTAATCATTTGTATTCACATGTGTTGTCTTCATGCGACAGTATGTTGACAGAACGGTAAGGTTTCCTTATAAACAATGCATGCACAGGTTTGTCAACTTATTTGTTCAATTTATCCATCCGTGTAAAATCGACGAGAACAGTTTTTAAGGTGGGCATAAGGCTAAAATAATAAACTCTGTAGTCATCAAGTGGTTACATGAATTATAATCCTGATAGGGTGTGAAGCAGTTCTGGTTGTTGACAAACTGCACCTCTGCAGACTTTAGTGCTCCTTTTAAAAGTTGTCCATTTAGGGGGCAAAAGGGTAGAAAAGTTCCAGGAAAGGTCAATTAAGTTTTCTGAAAATTTCTTGAGAATATTGCAAACTCTCAGGGTTTTGTTGCTGTGAATTTTTCTTTTTTTCTTTAAGTTCCAGGGAAATTTAGGCTTGTTAATTTTACCTCATTTTATTTCTTATGTAAATCTTTCGATTCAGTTAAATTCAATTTTTAAAAAAAGCATGCAGAACAGTAAATTAACAATAGTTAAAAAAATTAGACTTAGATATAAAGTGTCAATATAAATACAACTAAAAGCTTACACTCAACTTAAAATACAAAATATGAAGGTATATAAAGAAATAAAATATGTATTTGCTGAAAAATATTGAAAAATAAGGAGTACCACAAATGGACAGGAGATGAGCTAGCCACTTTGCTCGCCAGTTTTCTGTTAGCTTGGGCAGATTAATTTCCCAATTTACAATCCGAGATAATTTGCATCGCAGGGAGCTTTAATAAATGAATGCTAGAAACTTGCAATTAATTACGTTGGCTCTAAAGAATTTTTCTGGTCAGTTTCCGATCTTAATTTAAATACATAACCTATGTTACTAACCATCTAGCTCGATTTATAAATATAGACTTGCAGTTCTAAAAACCAGTGTGTCATTTCTAAATGTTGTATCAGGCACATTTGCATGCATGTCAGTATTTATACATGACTAGATAAATTCAGAAAATATAAATTCTCATCAATTCCTGGAAATTGCAAAAAAACTGCAAGACCAAGAATTTTAGATCTCCATTTGCTGCAGTCAGTTTGGTTGTTTGGATACAAACTTAGAGTGAGCTCAGATTTCTCTCTGGTGACATTAAAAATAGATGAATCCTGGAACATCTCGAGAACATGTTGTGTGTTTTAACACTTGGCCACTTGAGACCGGACCAGAAAGTGTAAAGATACTGTAGACTGTGTTTTGTTTTTGGAATGTCCTTGCGTGGGGCCTTCATACTTTTAGAGTGATCTCAACCTGTGAGTCCATTCCTAGGATGCCCAGAAAAGAGATTTTCAAAAAGTATTCTCCCATGTCTTGTTCAATATGTCCAGAAGTGCAGACTACATGAATAATTGGTGGCTGAATCATCTAAAAGCAAACAGCCGTGGATGGTGGGTGTCCACTCTGCTCATTAGTGGGACTGACAGAGTCGGAAGAGATGACCCTTGACTGCTTTTCTTATAAGAAATTGTGCCAGACAGAAAAAAATATGGAGGTCCTCATTACAGACTGTGTTGTTTTTAAAAGCAGCTTTTTTTTTTTTTTTTTTCCTCGCTGGTCGTCTCTAACAGCCAGGAGAGTTATTTTTTCTACCATAAGCATAGAAGAGGGCGAAGCTGAGAAGAACAAAGACTGAGCATAGTCTGATCTAACGGCAAACGGGTCTCAAGATGAGCCGCTGGAGAAAAGATCAAGCAGCAGATACTTGGCACGGACGTTTGTGTTGTTTTTGGAAAGAGGCAGAAAGATAAAAAGGGCAAAGGAGCAGATTACGAAAGAGAGAAATGGAGAAAAGGGCTATTGTTTCAAGATACTGAGAGTACAGGAAGAGAGAGAGAGAGAGAGAAATATAAGGAAATGAAGTTTGTCAGATGTGTTGCCACTTTTTTGCCTCCTTTCTTTTCTTCCGGGAGAATGACCTGTTGCTATGGAAACAACACAGACCATATGTGTGAGTAAAAATAAATTTCACCCTGTGATTATTGGTGAAAGCTAAATTGCCAGCCAATTCTTTTATTGGCTTTCCAAACAAGCTCTATGAGTGTGAAAATCAAATTTGAAGCCTAATTTAGATCCAACGACACAAACCATTTTTATTCCACTCTTTAAATTTGTATGAGCGTCTCAACTTTGACACACTCACACTCTGACTGCACACAGTGCTC
>RPOG01000919.1:0-55212 GCA_008086565.1 Thalassoma bifasciatum
AATATATTTTCATATATTTGGTTGCACCACCTGACATTTTTGGGTGCTCAAATTAAAAATACTAAAAAATAATGAACCTAAAAACTTTGAAATGTTGGTCAACTACTGAAATCTGTTAGAAAACATAATTCTTCTCTCAGAAATATGTTTTTATCCATTTTCAAAGAACTTTTTGAAAATAAGTTTTTAGACCCTCTTTTTGTCATTGACACACACACACACACACACACACACACACACACTAAAGCTCTAATTACAGCCATGAATCTCTGAGCTCCTCCACAGCAGGAGTAATTAAAGCAGGACTCTCCTGCCGGCCGAGAGAGAGAGAGAGAGAGAGAGAGAGAGAGAGAGAGAGAGGTTGTAACACTCTCTCTCTCAGTGACACAGTGAGGAAGGTTTGGAAAGATGAGGCAGAAAGTTGTGATCTCTGTGTTTGGATCCATGCAACTAAAATCAAACATCAGAGGATTCAGATAAACATTCATCCATCTCTTTCTCTTTCTCTTTCTCTTTCTCTTTCAGAGACGAGCCAATGTGAGCTCAGCTGCCGTCCAGCTCTGTCCTCTCCACTTGGCAACTTTCCCCAAAGCTCTGACGCTCTGAGGTCGTTCTCTCCATCCAGGCAGCAGAGAGAGAGAGAGAGAGAGAGACAGAGAGAGAGAGAGAGAGAGAGAGAGAGAGAGACCTGTCTGCAGACCATCAGCCAGGTAACACTGACTGTGACTGTTCAACACACTCAGACGTCTCAGCACTAAACTCTGAAAACCCCACGAGATGAAATCATGAAATTTTATTTTTTAACTAAACATCACGAACAATTTTGAACAACTGTCTGGAATAACAATCTAGTTGTAATAAAAAGCAGCAAATAAAACTATTTGAGCATCTTGACTTTCAGACACAATAACACGACTGAGCAGTTACTGATACTGGACTTCACTTGGATTTGAAGACAAATTAATGAGAAAAAAAGTCAAAATTTTTCACTTTGTATCTCAAAAGTTTGATGTTTTCATTCAAAATTTGACTTAATTTATTCAAAGTTATGATTTCTTCTCAAATTTTTAACTTATATCCCAAACTTCAACTTTTATTCTCATTTCTCTTATTTATTTAATGTCATGATTTTGACTTTTTATCTCAGATTTTCCACTTTTTATTGCATAGTTTAGACTTTTTATCCAAAAAAAAAGAGATATTTCATAATTTTGCTGATTCATCTCATAATTTCATACTTTTTAATCTCATAGTTCCAACTCATGTATGTCATAATTTTGATTCTTTATCCCATAATCTCTGTTAAAAACTCACCTTTTAAAGTTGGCTTTTAATCTGTCATTGCACTGCTGTTTTATTGTCTGAATTGTTTTAATTGATGTATGTATTTATGTATTGCTATTAACCTGTAAAGTGTCTTTGAGTTTTGAAAAGCGCTATACAAATAAAATTTATTATTATTATTATTATTATTATTATTATTTCTAGTTTAATGTCTCATTAATTCTACTTGTCATCTCATAATTTTGATTTTTAAATCTCAAAATTTCAACTTTTCAGATCAGAATTTTGAGTTTTCTCACATTCAAACCTTTATCCAGGAATTTTTTTACTCATAATTTTGACTTTTATCTCTAAATTTTGAACTCCTGGAAAAAAAAAGTGATGTAAAAATGAGGTCACAGTTCAAATGAGGTTGAAAACATTGATCCAAAGTGTTCAAGCTTTTCCTCCAGTCATAATGAAAATGTTGATTCCTTCAGACAGACTGAAGCTTGATGCAGAAGCTGATTTATTTCACTCATTGTTTGTGATGTATCACCATGTTGTCACCACATGGGGGCGCTATAACTACACAACTGGGTATAAACAGCCTCCAGTTCAGAGTCAGTGCATGAAAAACAAACAAAGGAAAGCTGCAGAAAATAAACATACATAGAAGTTTGTAGATAGTATTTCTTTTTTTTTTTTTGCAGAAGCTTAAAGCTGCTACA
The DNA here is from genome assembly GCA_008086565.1 of Thalassoma bifasciatum. Taxonomy (NCBI): domain Eukaryota; kingdom Metazoa; phylum Chordata; class Actinopteri; order Labriformes; family Labridae; genus Thalassoma; species Thalassoma bifasciatum. Next base: position 1,995 of record RPOG01000919.1, read on the forward strand.
GACACAGAAAGAGAAAATAAATAATAAATGTGCAACTTTTGTTTTTTTCCTGCTCTGATTTGGTCTGATTTATTGATGTGTGTTTCATAAGGAGCTGAAAATTCCTCACAGCTTTGATTTTAAATCCCACAGAGTCAGATTTACCTCTTTCCAGATGCTGCATGAATAAAGTTATTAAATTATTTTTAACCCTCTGATGCATGAATTATTAAAGCCAGTGTCTGGATTTTTCCTTTGAGTGTTTTTATTTGTCTTAAGGCATGAAAAAAAGTTTAATTTTTTTTTCTTCAAATATTTGTAACAGAACATTCAACATAAAAAAGAGTGAAATTAATGTCAACATAACTATTTTTTTGTTTGACTTTCTTTGTTTTTTTTTTTGGTAATTTCATGAATAATCTTTTTTTAATGCTTTGCAAAACATTTTAACTCTCTGTCATCCATTTTAACACTGAATAATTTATAGTTATTACGCTGTTTTACCCTCAAATGTTTGTCTAAAACTTTTTTTTTTAAATATGCATGTTTGGAAAAAGAATTAAAAACATTTTTTCAGGCTCTAAGAAGAATAAAAATATCCTGACACAGACTAGTATGAATTTCCACCACATGAACCATTGAATTTAGGAGTAAACAAGTTTTAAATAGGTGTTTACTGTCGTGACCATGATGCACCACAGGGTTAAAGGTAGTTATTTTGTTTTTTTTTTCTCTTTCCTGCAGTTTTCTCCTGAGTTGGTGTCTTCTGATGGATCAACATGTCTACCACTAATAATATCGCTCAGGCCAGGAAACTGGTGGAACAGCTGAGGATCGAGGCAGGGATCGAACGCATCAAGGTGAGAGGAAAGAAAACTTCACACCTGTCCACCCTCCAGTCCCTGCACCTGAAAACATGGATGTGTCTTTCCACATGGTTGTTTAGGAAATGAGAAGCAGCTCATTGCACCAGTTGGGGTTAAATAACTTGTTTCCAGCTGAAAGATAATCGCAGTAATTATCCAATAGGAGGCTCGTACCTATTTGCTTAGTTAAATCCAGGTGGAGACTTTTTTTTTTTTGGCCAGGCAGTGTAGTAAGTACATGAAAGAGAAAATAATAATAAATGGGTCAATGAGGTGACGTCCCCTTTTTTTGTGTCTGAGTGCAATATTTCCTTCCATCATGAATTGAGTATTTCATCACATGTATTTCTTTATTCTATGAAACCTGTGTTATTTGAACACATCTTTAAACTATTAAAATATAACATGTTTTTTTGTGTTTTGGTTCCTCAAACCCCCAAAATGTCAGGTGGTGCAACCGTCCTGACAAGTATCCACAGTAATTAAACTCTAAAACTTGAATGTCAGTTATTGTAAATGGAAATTAAAAATACAGTGGCATTATTTTATGCTTGAANTAAAAAAGGTTTTTTCACTTCATTGGTGACTGGAACAATTTCCATGTCAGGTGGAACAACCAATGTAATAATGTGAAATGTTATTTTAACATCAAATTATTTATCTTATTCACAAATAAAAGAAATGAAACACACAAAATGAAAATGTATGAGTCACTACAGACACTTGAGAGATACTTGCCAATAATTTCACACAGAAAAAATAACAGGAACATATAAATATATTTTCATATATTTGGTTGAGCCACCTGACATTTTTGGGTGCTCAAATTAAAAATACTAAAAAATAATGAACCTAAGAACTTTTTAAAAATGTGTTTTTAGACCCTCTTTTTGTCATTGACCCAAATCTGTGGTGTGTAGAAAAACAAGCTGAAAGAAGCACAACAAAATTTTGAAGGATTTTATAAAATCTCCTGTGCAGAATTTTTCCTCCAAACAAGGAGGAGCATGTCACCAAACCTTTGCATCATATTTGACATTAGTTTTAACAGTGTGTTCTCTCTCTGCTCTCTCTCTTTTTTCTCTCAGGTGTCTAAAGCTGCAGCCGACCTGATGAGTTACTGTGAGCAGCACGCTCGGAGCGACCCCCTGCTGGTCGGCGTCCCCACCTCCGAAAACCCTTTCAAGGACAAGAAACCCTGCATCATCCTATAGCTGAGCTACCCTCCTTCTGCCCTCACACACACACACACACACACACACACTTAAATATATCCAACACCATATAGCAAACACACACACTGACATAAAACACCCAGAATAGCCACTCTGGAAAAGGCCATACCCTGTAGCCACAGCTAGGGGGCAGGTTTTTGTGCTCACAGTGGCTGAGATCAGTTTATCACTGAGAAAGGTGCTTCGGTTATCTTCACACACTGCCTGGCCAACAAAAAAAAAGTCACCACCTGGATTTAAATAAGCAAATCTGTCCAAGCCTCCTGTTGGATAATTGCTTTATGGGTGATTATCTGTCAGCTGGAAATATGTTATTAACGAGTAACTTCTCATTTCTTCACCACACATGGAGAAAGACTCATTCTGTGGTTTGTCTGTTCAAAAAGAGTCGAATTATTGGCATCAAGCAGAGAAAACATCTAAAGAGATTCATGCATTAACGACTAAAACTGGGTTAAAAACCATCCAACGCATACTGGAAGAACGGAGGGGAACTTAAATCACTTAAAAGAAAAACAACAGTAGAACTCAGGAGTATGTTTAACAGTAAAAGTTAGAGCATTTCTACACAAACAATGCAACAGTTGTGTAGCTTTAAGAAAACCACTAATCTGTAAAACTAATCAGAAAAAAAAGTCTTCTGGAAGGAATGGAAGAAGATCTGATGAGTCCAGAGCGATGGGCGCATCAGGGCAAGAAGAGAGGCGGGTGAAGTGCCTACTGTACAAGCCTGTCAGACTCCCAGTGAAACATTAATGCAAACCAGAAGCTTATGAAAACAATTAAATTTAGTGTGTGACTTTTTTTCTTAATTTGGTGGCGACTTTTTTTTTTGTTTTGTTTTTTTGTTTGTTTGTTTGGTCAGGTAGTGAGTGTCCGGCTAAATTAACTCCAAGCATGGGTTTAACTTGAAAAGGGATCCGGACGTTAATAATCCGTAGGAGAGCAGGATTTTGTTCCTCTTCTGTTGTCATGAAACGTTGGATAAAAGCGTGGGAAGCTGCATGTGGGCATCAGAAAAAGACGGTGGGCGCTCCCGCACAGCCGTGCCAAACACGACCTGGTGTCCCAGTAAAGCTGTTTTTTCTAAAAAAAAAAAAAAAAAAAAAGAGTTTCCCTCTCTCGTCCTGCTGTGCTAAATCACGGCGGGTTATTTGGAAGCGAGCGGTTCAGCCTCTGCCTTTTATCAGGCTCGCATGTTCCTCCCCAAACCTTCTCCGCCTGTGGCCTCGACGCCGCCGCTGCCACCGCCGCCGTCTGCAGCCTTTGGCCAAACCTCCAGCTGTGCCAACCTGTACAGAAAAAGCCGTCTCTAGATGCCGATCTGCCGTCACCGACCTCAGATCTGCAGCTGGACGGGAACATGAACTCGAGCTATTAACCCTGGACGTTTACTGCATTTTTTCTTAACAGATACTTCTTTGTGAATTCAATTTTTGATATTTTGTTGAAGCATCACCTAACAGATAATAACTGTACCTTTTTTTAACTTATTGTTTTGCTTTGATGGAGGCGTCCCCCCCTGGCGGATCAGGTTCCTCCTCCTGTCTGAAGTTAGCAGTTTATGAAAAAAAAAAAAAAAAAAGAAAAAGACAGGGGCTCCGGTCGTGTGCCGGGGGGAACGCCTCGCCTCAGAAACCTGCTGGATCTTTTAAACTAAAGTTTCTACTGTACATCTACGAGCCTCCCTGTGCTTTACCCTGAGAGAGGGCGTGGTCTGAAACCACAGGAAGTAACTTCAAACGTAAACGTGCGGCCTTCCCTCCCCCTCCTCTCCTGGTATATGTGAATCTTTTAAACGGCAGAAACGTGAGCACTGATCAGCATTTTCTTTGCTCCTGCAGAAGAGGAGTAAACCTGGCGTCATATCAGAGAAACTGGCTCAGGATGGTGTGTTTTTATTTCTTGAGCATGCGGTTAAACACTTCCAGTTGTGAGTCGTTTATTTATAACTGGAAGTGTTCAACTGCACACTCGAGAAAACAGAAATGCACCGTGCACAGAGTCAATTTACTAACCCTGACCAATCAGAGGCCATGTCCACACGCAGCCGGGTATTTTTTTTATTTAACCTTTATTTAACCAGGTACATAACACACTGAGATCAAATTACAACAATAAGTTAATAGAAAACGACAGTTTACAGCAGGGGTGTCCAAACTAAGGCCCGAGGGCCAATTGTGGCCCGCTGTCTAGTTTCATGCGGCCCCCAGCTCTCATCTTACTATGTATTGATTTTGTCACTCAAATTGATCATGTTCTAATTGTGAACATTTTCAGTTTCTGTAAGGTACCTGAAAAAGAGATGTAATATATCTGGTAACATCTCACAAAGATTTAGACTGTGCATATGCTGATTTAGAAAACTAAAGCTTGATGTGATCTGCAAAAACTCAACAACTCTTCCAGCTGACATGATTAATTGCATTTGATGTAATGAAAAATTGTGCTTTGTGAGTTGTTGAAAATTCAAAAAGTTTTTTTTTTTAATTTTTACTCTCCTGTGTTCTGACTTAATTTCAATACTTTACATCTTCTTTTCTGTTATCGACTACGTATTTTACCAAGTCTTACGTCCTAGTCTCTATAAACCCCAATTTTTACTAAATAATAAGGGATTATTTGTTTGCACTATTTCAGTTCTAGGACTAGGACAGTACTTTTTAAAACTCTAAATTTCCCAGGTTTGGTTTAATTCCATAGGTTTGCAATAATAGCACAAGAATGTTTGACTAAACTAAAAGACTGTTTTTTTCTGAAATCATTCTAAAGAAATCGTTCTCAGATATGTTTGGTACTTTTGCTGTTAATAGACGTCAGTAAGAGCAATTGGCCCTTGGTCATTTTCACAGTACCCAATACGGCCCTTTTTGAAAAAAGTTTGGACACCCCTGGTTTACAGAGTGAAAATTAGTTTTAGCTCACAGATTAGGAATAAGAAATACTGGTTGACTGAAATATTTTATCTCTTAAGACGTGACGACGTTTTGCTTTATTTTTGCAGGTGTGTTAGTTTTAACATTGATGCAAACTCTTCTTGCTGCTTATTTCTTCAAGTGCATCTTAATACTTCTGTTGAAGATAAAAACTCTTAATGGATCCAAACAAAAATTCCCCCAAAAATTCATTCTGATTGGCTGGTTTCATGTCTAAAAAACGCTGCCCCCTATTGGTGTGGATGATTAGAGCTGCACTTTTTGACGGATTTGCTCAGGTGTGAACAAAAGTGTTTTTAAAAACAAGTGAGTTGGGTTATTTGTTTTTTAAATATCCGACTACGTGTGGACAAGGCGTCAAAGTGTGGGTCTGCTGGATTCCTCCTCCTCCTCCTCTTTTCTCTGAGAAACCAAACTTGATTGTAAAAAAAGAAGAAGTGACAAAAAAAAAAAAGAAGATGAAGTCAAGAGAAACAAACTAAGTGTAAAAACTTTCTTTCCGACATGTGCAGAAGTGATCAGTTGAAGAGTAGCTGTTTTGGGTTTAATCTTTGAGTTTCTTCTTCTTCTTCTTCTTCTTCTTTCTCTGAGTCCATGGATCCTGGTCAGTCGAGTGTTGCCCTGTACAGTGTTTGTAAAATAACAAACCCAAACGCAGAAAAACCCATCTGTGAAAACGTTGGATTTCTCTTTTTTTACTCAGAATCATGTGTCTTCATTTCTTTACGTTAAGGTCATCCAGGTTTTTGGCGGCTGACGATTAGTGGAGGACGGTTTTAACCACGAACACAAACACTAACGACGCACTGACGAGGACACACCCACAGTTACAGACAGTTAAAAACTGATACGGAGGACCAAAAGTGCCAAAATCAAAAATAAATAAATTTAAAGAAGTGAAAATGACAACAAATATAAAAAATAAAATTCAAAAATCAAAGACAAAAAATGGATGTAAATGGAAATAAAAGCAAAAAGAATAATGAATTAATAAAAGTGAAAATGAAAACAAAAATAAAAAATAAAATTCAAAAATTAATTACAATTAAAATTTGAAAAAAAATTCCAGAATGAATAATAAAAGTAAAAATGATTAAGAAAACAAAAATTAAAAACAAACGCAAAAAGATATAAAAAAACAAATATAGATATATGATTAAATATAAATCAATAAATAAAAGCAGTCTGCTCTCATAATTATTTATTTGATGTTTCAGACTATTTCAGCATAAAATGCAGAAGGACATGTTTTCATTAATTTTATTTTGGATATTTATTTTAATTTTAATATTTAATAAGTTTTTGTTTTTATTTTTAAAGGGTTTTTTTCATTATTACTTTTATCTATTTATTAATTTAGTTAAGAGAATACATTTTTATTGTTATTTATGTTTCCATTTTGCTTTCTTTTTTGTATTTGACGTGTGAATTACAATTTAAATTTTTTTTATTATTTTCCTTTATGTATTTATTTTTTATTTTGGCAGTTTTGGTCCTCCATAACTGAAGCCTGAGAGGTTTAGAGTCACTTCCAGCCTCCTCATCGATCCTTTAACGCCACGACCACGAGCATTTGTCACCGTTTTAGGACGGCGACTATAGGCAACTGTAGGACAACACACACACACACACACACACACACACACACACACACACACACACACACACTCATGCAGGTCAAAGGTTAAAGGAGAGTGAAAGCTTGGTTTGTTTGTTTGTGTTGTTGTGGTGGTGGAGACTTCAGGACAGGTTAATTANACAACCAATGTAATAATGTGAAATGTTATTTTAACATCAAATTATTTATCTTATTCACAAATAAAAGAAATGAAACACACAAAATGAAAATGTATGAGTCACTACAGACACTTGAGAGATACTTGCCAATAATTTCACACAGAAAAAATAACAGGAACATATAAATATATTTTCATATATTTGGTTGCACCACCTGACATTTTTGGGTGCTCAAATTAAAAATACTAAAAAATAATGAACCTAAAAACTTTGAAATGTTGGTCAACTACTGAAATCTGTTAGAAAACATAATTCTTCACTCAGAAATATGTTTTTATCCATTTTCAAAGAACTTTTTAAAAAATAAGTTTTTAGACCCTCTTTTTGTCATTGACACACACACACACACACACACACACACACTAAAGCTCTAATTACAGCCATGAATCTCTGAGCTCCTCCACAGCAGGAGTAATTAAAGCAGGACTCTCCTGCCGAGAGAGAGAGAGAGAAAGAGAGAGAGAGAGAGGTTGTAACACTCTCTCTCTCAGTGACACAGTGAGGAAGGTTTGGAAAGATGAGGCAGAAAGTTGTGATCTCTGTGTTTGGATCCATGCAACTAAAATCAAACATCAGAGGATTCAGAGAAACATTCATCCATCTCTTTCTCTTTCTTTCTCTTTCTCTTTCTCTTTCAGAGACGAGCCAATGTGAGCTCAGCTGCCGTCCAGCTCTGTCCTCTCCACTTGGCAACTTTCCCCAAAGCTCTGACGCTCTGAGGTCGTTCTCTCCATCCAGGCAGCAGAGAGAGAGAGAGAGAGAGAGACAGAGACAGAGAGAGAGAGAGAGAGAGAGAGAGAGAGGGACCTGTCTGCAGACCATCAGCCAGGTAACACTGACTGTGACTGTTCAACACACACTCAGACGTCTCAGCACTAAACTCTGAAAACCCCACGTGAGGTCGCCTGATGAAATCATGAAATTTTATTTCTTAACTAAACATCACAAACAATTTTGAACAACTTTCTGGAACAATAATCTAGTTGTAATAAAAAGCAGCAAATAAAACTATTTGAGCATCTTGACTTTCTGAGCAGTTACTGATACTGGACTTCACTTGGATTTGAAGACGAATTAATGAGAAAAAAAGTCAAAATTTTGACATTGTATCTCAAAAGTTTGATGTTTTCATTCAAAATTTGACTTAATTTATTCAAAGTTATGACTTCTTGTCAAATTTTTAATTTATATCCCAAACTTCAACTTTTATTCTCATTTCTCTTATTTATTTAATGTCATGATTTTGACTTTTTATCTCAGATTTTCCACTTTTTATTGCATAGTTTAGACTTTTTATCCAAAAAACATTGAGATATTTCATAATTTTGCTGATTCATCTCATAATTTCATACTTTTTAATCTCATAGTTCCAACTCATTTATGTCATAATTTTGATTCTTCATCCCATAATCTCTGTTAAAAACTCACCTTTTAAAGTTGGCTTTTAATCTGTGATTGCACTGCTGTTTTATTGTCTGAATTGTTTTAATTGATGTATGTATTTATGTATTGCTATTAACCTGTAAAGTGTCTTTGAGTTTCGAAAAGCGCTATACAAATAAAATTTATTATTATTATTATTATTATTATTATTATTATTATTATTATTATTATTATTATTATAATTTCTAGTTTAATGTCTCATTAATTCTACTTGTCATCTCATAATTTTGATTTTTAAATCTCAAAATTTCAACTTTTCAGATCAGAATTTTGAGTTTTCTCACATTCAAACCTTTATCCAGGAATTTTTTTTACTCATAATTTTGACTTTTATCTCTAAATTTTGAACTCTTGGAAAAAAGAAGTGATAAAAAAATGAGGTCACGGTTCAAATGAGGTTGAAAACATTGATCCAAAGTGTTCGAGCTTTTCCTACAGTCATAATGAAAATGTTGATTCCTTCAGTCAGACTGAAGCTTGATGCAGAAGCTGATTTATTTCACTCATTGTTTGTGTTGTATCACCATGTTGTCACCACATGGGGGCGCTATAACTACACAACTGGGTATAAACAGCCTCCAGAGTCAGTGCATGAAAAACAAACAAAGGAAAGCTGCAGAAAATAAACATACACAGAGGTTTGTAGATAGTATTTCTTTTTTTTTTTGCAGAAGATTAAAGCTGCTACAGACACAGAAAGAGAAAATAAATAAATAATAAATGTGCAACTTTTGTTTTTCCCGCTCTGATTTGGTCTGATTTATTGATGTGTGTTTCATAAGGAGCTGAAAATTCCTCACAGCTTTGATTTTAAATCCCACAGAGTCAGATTTACCTCTTTCCAGATGCTGCATGAATAAAGTTATTAAATTATTATTAACCCTCTGATGCATGAATTATGAAAGCCAGTGTCTGGATTTTTCTTTTGAGTGTTTTTATTTGTCTTAAAGCATAAAAAAAAGTTTAAATTTTTTTTCTTCAAATATTTGTAACAGAACATTCAACATAAAAAAAGAGTGAAATTAATGTAAACATAACTATTTTTTTGTTTGACTAATTAATTTCATGAAAAGTCTTTTTTTAATGCTTTGCGAAACATTTTAACTCTCTGTCATCCATTTTAACACTGAATAATTTATAGTTATTATGCTGTTTTACCCTCAAATGTTTGTCTATAACTTTAAAAAAAAAAAAAAAGTTTGGAAAAAGAATTAAAAACATTTTTTCAGGCTCTAAGAAGAATAAAAATATCCTGACACAGACTAATATGAATTTCCACCATTGAATTTAGGAGTAAATAAGTTTTAAATAGGTGTTTACTGTAGTGACCATGATGCACCACAGGGTTAAAGGTAGTTATTTTGTTTTTTTTTCTCTTTCCTGCAGTTTTCTCCTGAGTTGGTGTCTTCTGATGGATCAACATGTCTACCACTAATAATATCGCTCAGGCCAGGAAACTGGTGGAACAGCTGAGGATCGAGGCGGGGATCGAACGCATCAAGGTGAGAGGAAAGAAAACTTCACACCTGTCCACCCTCCAGTCCCTGCACCTGAAAACATGGATGTGTCTTTCCACATGGTTGTTTAGGAAATGAGAAGCAGCTCATTGCACCAGTTGGGGTTAAATAACTTGTTTCCAGCTGAAAGATAATCGCCCATGCAGTAATTATCCAATAGGAGGCTCGTACCTATTTGCTTAGTTAAATCCAGGTGGAGACTTTTTTTTGGTGGTGGTGCTCAAATTAAAAATACTAAAAAATAATGAACCTAAAAACTTTGAAATGTTGGTCAACTACTGAAATCTGTTAGAAAACATAATTCTTCTCTCAGAAATATGTTTTTATCCATTTTCAAAGAACTTTTTAAAAATACCTTTTTAGACCCTCTTTTTGTCATTGACCCAAATCTGTGGTGTGTAGAAAAACAAGCTGAAAAAAGCAAAACAACATTTTGAGGGATTTTATAAAATCTCCTGTGCAGAATTTTTCCTCCAAACAAGGAGGAGCATGTCACCAAACCTTTGCATCATATTTGACATCAGTTTTAACAGTGTGTTCTCTCTCTGCTCTCTCTCTCTTTTTTCTCTCAGGTGTCTAAAGCTGCAGCCGACCTGATGAGTTACTGTGAGCAGCACGCTCGGAGCGACCCCCTGCTGGTCGGCGTCCCCACCTCCGAAAACCCTTTCAAGGACAAGAAACCCTGCATCATCCTATAGCTGAGCTACCCTCCTTCTGCCCTCACACACACACACACACACACTTAAATATATCCAACACCATATAGCAAACACACACACTGACATAAAACACCCAGAATAGCCACTCTGGAAAAGGCCATACCCTGTAGCCACAGCTAGGGGGCAGGTTTTTGTGCTCACAGTGGCTGAGATCAGTTTATCACTGAGAAAGGTGCTTCGGTTATCTTCACACACTGCCTGGCCAACAAAAAAAAAGTCGCCACCTGGATTTAAATAAGCAAATCTGTCCAAGCCTCCTGTTGGATAATTACTGATTATCTTTCAGCTGGAAACATGTTATTAACGAGTAACTTCTCATTTCTTCACCAAACATGGAGAAAGACTCATTCTGTGGTTCGTCTGTTCAAAAAGAGTCGAATTATTGGCATCAAGCAGAGAAAACATCTAAAGAGATTAATGCATTAACGACTAAAACTGGGTTAAAAACCATCCAATGCATACTGGAAGAACGGAGGGGAACTTAAATGACTTAAAAGAAAAACAACAGTAGAACTCAGGAGTATGTTTAATAGTGAAAGTATTTCTACACAAACAATGCAACAGTTGTGTAGCTTTAAGAAAACCACTAATCTGTAAAACTAATCAGAAAAAAAAGTCTTCTGGAAGGAATGGAAGAAGGTCTGATGAGTCCAGAGCGATGGGCGCATCAGGGCAAGAAGAGAGGCAGGTGAAGTGCCTACTGTACAAGCCTGTCAGACTCCCAGTGAAACATTAATGCAAACCAGAAGCTTATGAAAACAATTAAATGTAGTGTGTGACTTTTTTTCTTAATTTGGTGGCGACTTTTTTTTTTGTTTTGTTTTTTTTTTTGTTTGTTTGGTCAGGTAGTGAGTGTCCGGCTAAATTAACTCCAAGCATGGGTTTAACTTGAAAAGGGATCCGGACGTTAATAATCCGTAGGAGAGCAGGATTTTGTTCCTCTTCTGTTGTCATGAAACGTTGGATGAAAGCGTGGGAAGCTGCATGTGGGCATCAGAAAAAGACGGTGGGCGCTCCCGCACAGCCGTGCCAAACACGACCTGGTGTCCCAGTAAAGCTGTTTTTTCTAAAAAAAAAAAAAAAGAAAGAGTTTCCCTCTCTCGTCCTGCTGTGCTAAATCACGGCGGGTTATTTGGAAGCGAGCGGTTCAGCCTCTGCCTTTTATCAGGCTCGCATGTTCCTCCCCAAACCTTCTCCGCCTGTGGCCTCGACGCAGCCGCTGCCACCGCCGCCGTCTGCAGCCTTTGGCCAAACCTCCAGCTGTGCCAACCTGTACAGAAAAAGCCGTCTCTAGATGCCGATCTGCCGTCACCGACCTCAGATCTGCAGCTGGACGGGAACATGAACTCGAGCTATTAACCCTGGACGTTTACTGCATTTTTTCTTAACAGATACTTTGTGAATTCAATTTTTGATATTTTGTTGAAGCATCACCTAACAGATAATAACTGTACCTTTTTTTAACTTATTGTTTTGCTTTGATGGAGGCGTCCCCCCCTGGCGGATCAGGTTCCTCCTCCTGTCTGAAGTTAGCAGTTTTAAAAAAAGAAAAAGAAAAAGACAGGGGCTCCGGTCGTGTGCCGGGGGGAACGCCTCGCCTCAGAAACCTGCTGGATCTTTTAAACTAAAGTTTCTACTGTACATCTACGAGCCTCCCTGTGCTTTACCCTGAGAGAGGGCGTGGTCTGAAACCACAGGAAGTAACTTTCAAACGTAAACGTGCGGCCTTCCCTCCCCCTCCTCTCCTGGTATATGTGAATCTTTTAAACGGCAGAAACGCGAGCACTGATCAGCATTTTCTTTGCTCCTGCAGAAGAGGAGTAAACCTGGCGTCATATCAGAGAAACTGGCTCAGGATGGTGTGTTTTTATTTCTTGAGCGTGCGGTTAAACACTTCCAGTTATGAGTCGTTTATTTATAACTGGAAGTGTTCAACTGCACACTCAAGAAAACAGAAATGCACCGTGCACAGAGTCAATTCACTAACCCTGACCAATCAGAGGCCATGTCCACACGCAGCCGGGTATTTTTTTTATCTAACCAGGTACATAACACACTGAGATCAAATTACAACAATAAGTTAATAGAAAACGACAGTTTACAGCAGAGGTGTCCAAACTAAGGCCCGAGGGCCAATTGTGGCCCGCTGTCTAGTTTCATGCGGCCCCCAGCTCTCATCTTACTATGTATTGATTTTGTCACTCAAATTGATCATGTTCTAATTGTGAACATTTTCAGTTTCTGTAAGGTACCTGAAAAAGAGATGTAATATATCTGGTAACATCTCACAAAGATTTAGACTGTGCATATGCTGATTTAGAAAACTAAAGCTTGATGTGATCTGCAAAAACTCAACAACTCTTCCAGCTGACATTATTAATTGCATTTGATGTAATGAAAAATTGTGCTTTGTGAGTTGTTGAAAATTCAAATTTTTTTTTTTTTTTTAATTTTTACTCTCCTGTGTTCTGACTTAATTTCAATACTTTACATCTTCTTTTCTGTTATCGACTACGTATTTTACCAAGTCTTACGTCCTAGTCTCTATAAACCCCAATTTTTACTAAATAATAAGGGATTATTTGTTTGCACTATTTCAGTTCTAGGACTAGGACAGTACTTTTTAAAACTTATTTTTTCCCAGGTTTGGTTTAATTCCATAGGTCTGCAATAATACCACAAGAATGTTTGACTAAACTAAAAGACTGTTTTTTTCTGAAATCATTCTAAAGAAATCGTTCTCAGATATGTTTGGTACTTTTGCTGTTAATAAACGTCAGTAAGAGCAATTGGCCCTTGGTCATTTTCACAATACGGCCCTTTTTGAAAAAAGTTTGGACACCCCTGGTTTACAGAGTGAAAATTAGTTTTAGCTCACAGATTACGAATAAGAAATACTGGTTGACTCAAATATTTTATCTCTTAAGACGTGACGACGTTTTGCTTTATTTTTGCAGGTGTGTTAGTTTTAACATTGATGCAAACTCTTCTGGCTGCTTATTTCTTCAAGTGCATCTTATTACTTCTGTTGAAGATAAAAACTCTTAATGGATCCAAACAAAAAACCCCCAAAAAAATTCATTCTGATTGGCTGGTTTCATGTCTAAAAAACGCTGCCCCCTATTGGTGTGGATGATTAGAGCTGCACTTTTTGACGGATTTGCTCAGGTGTGAACAAAAGTGTTTTTAAAAACAAGTGAGTTGGGTTATTTGTTTTTTAAATATCCGACTACGTGTGGACAAGGCGTCAAAGTGTGGGTCTGCTGGATTCCTCCTCCTCCTCCTCTTTTCTCTGAGAAACCAAACTTGATTGTAAAAAAAGAAGAAGTGACAAAAAAAAAAAAAAGAAGATGAAGTCAAGAGAAACAAACTAAGTGTAAAAACTTTCTTTCCGACATGTGCAGAAGTGATCAGTTGAAGAGTAGCTGTTTTGGGTTTAATCTTTGAGTTTCTTCTTCTTCTTCTTCTTTCTCTGAGTCCATGGATCCTGGTCAGTCGAGTGTTGCCCTGTACAGTGTTTGTAAAATAACAAACCCAAACGCAGAAAAACCCATCTGTGAAAACGTTGGATTTCTCTTTTTTTACTCAGAATCATGTGTCTTCATTTCTTTACGTTAAGGTCATCCAGGTTTTTGGCGGCTGACGATTAGTGGAGGACGGTTTTAACCACGAACACAAACACTAACGACGCACTGACGAGGACACACACACAGTTACAGACAGTTAAACTGATACGGAGGACCAAAAGTGCCAAAATCAAAAATAAATAAATTTCAAGAAGTGAAAATGACAACAAATATAAAGAATAAAATTCAAAAATCAAAGACAAAAAAATGGATATAAATGGAAATAAAAGCAAAAAGAATAATGAATTAATAAAAGTGAAAATGAAAACAAAAATAAAAAAATGAAATTCAAAAATTAATTACAATTAAAATTTGAAAAAAAATTACAGAATGAATAATAAAAGTAAAAATGATTAAGAAAACAAAAATTAAAAACAAATGCAAAAACAAATATAGATATATGATTAAATATAAATCAATAAATAAAAACACTCTTCTCTCATAATTATTTATTTGATGTTGCAGACTATTTCAGCATAAAATGCAGAATTTTTTGGGGGGATATTTATTTTAATTTTAATATTTAATAAGTTTTTGTTTTTATTTAATATTTGAATTTTATTTTTAAAGTTTTTTTTTTCATTTTTACTTTTATCTATTTATTTATTTAGTTAAGTACATATCTTTTTATTGTTATTTATGTTTCCATTTTGCTTTCTTTTTTGTATTTGACGTTTGAATTACAATTTAAATTTTTTTTTTTAAAAGGAAATACATAAATAAAAAATAAAACCGTCAAAACCAGGAGGTATTGACTTCGGACTCTCCAAATCTCAGTGAAGGTCGGAGGAGTAGCTAGGAAATTGCGGTGCTGGTGCTCGTAAACAGTGGCAAAATCCTGCCGCTGATATCCGTTGACATCCTGTTGTGTGTGTGTGTGTGTGTGTGTGTGTGTGTGTGTGACACACTCATGCAGGTCAAAGGTTAAAGGAGAGTGAAAGCTTGGTTTGGTTTGTTTGTGTTGTTGTTGTGGTGGTGGAGACTTCAGGACAGGTTAATTAATTTTGGACAAAAAAGCCAAATTATGTGATAAAAAGTCAAAAAATGAGATAAAAAGTAAAAATGATGAGAAAAAAAAGCTCCTTAGGCTTCTATACTCTTCAATTTTTGAGAAACTAATTCAGCTCATTTAGCTCTGTTGAATGTACGAACATTAATGTGGCATCAAAATTAAGAAAATCTGAAAAACTTCAAGAATAAAATCAGTTTTATGTTAGAAAACAAAGCTTGAAATAAAAAAACAGCTGATTTCTCATCGTATTGTTCTGATATAATCCTGTCTCAGCCTTATTTTTGCATTTTTCCACGCAGAGAAAAAGAGCGGCTACAGAGAAAATGAGGGTGTTTGTATGTGTGTGTGTGTGTGTGTGTGTGTGTGTGTGTGTGTGTGGGTGTTTGTTGCTAAAAACGATGATTTGGCAGAGAACAGAAAGCAGAGGTGCAGCATGAGTGTGTTTGTGGGCCTGTGTGTGTGTGTGTGTGTGTTATAGTAGGAGAATCTCAGTGAGTAAGAACACACACACACACACACACACACACACACACACATTGAGCTGATGTTTCAGAGAAAACCTGGTCAGGGCGAGAGTCTAAACAGCGGCGAGGACCTAAAAGTAACGACAGATTTCACAAAGACGACGAGTTTATTTCTAAAAATAAGTTTTGTTGCGTAGCTCCATCTGTGCCTGACTCACTTTTATTTATCAGCTTTAAAAACCAGCATCTATGGAGGCCCAAAGGTGCCAAAATCAAAAAATAAATACATCAAAACAAGTGAAAATAAAAACAAGTATAAAAAAATTAATTACAAAATAAAATACAAAAAAATAACATCAAAGAAAAAAAAAAGCAAAGTTCACACTAATAAATGAATAAATAACAAAATAAAAATCAGAAACAAATACATATTTATGGAAATAATCAAAAAATAAATATATAAATAGGATCAAGTAATAATCAATAAACAAAAGCATTCTGCTCTCATTTTTATTTATTTTATGCTGCAGACTGTGTCAAAAGGAAATGTTAAACAAATTATTTCCACATTAATTTCACATATTATTACTTTTTGATTCTTTTTTTTCTAATTTTTGTTATTTTTAATTATATATTTATGTATAAATATTTTTTATTGTTACTTTCAATAAATTTCATTTTTTTTTAATTTAATTTTTGAATTACATTTTTTCACTTTTATTTATTTATTTATTTTTTGGCACTTTTGGTCCACCATAGAATTAACCGTTTGGTATTTCAGGAAATATTTTAGGGCTTTATTTTATTTTTGCAGACTAACATGTGAGAGGACCTTCCATACCTGCTGTTAGACCCCGTTAGAGCGGGGGCTGATCCCTCCATCATCCCTAAGGGCTGGCTGCACCCCCCCCCCCCCCCAGAACCAGCTGTCAGATGTAGCTGTTGTTTAACAAACTGATGCAAAGTCTTATCAATTAAACCATCAAGTTTTTTTTTTTTTTTCTGTGACGTGAAATGTTTTATGATTCATCACGTTTTTAGAAATGGTTGGTGAACGGTTGTAGTGAGGGATGAGTATCAGGAAACGGTTCAATCCATGTTCATCATTTGTCTTAATTCTGAACGATTCTTTACACCGAGGTCAGGTCAGACTGAGATGGCCACTCCAGAACCTCCACTTTAATCTGCTGTAGCCAATGGCAGGTCAAAAAAAATTGTGCGCCTCGGTTTGGTCCGTTACTTTTCTCCTTCCGTGGATGTATTTTTCGTTTCTAAGTGAAGTGATGTGAACATAAACATTTGCCCTCAAAGATGGCGAAAAAAAGGAAAAAAAAAAGTCAAAATATATAAGATAATATAAGAATTCATAAGAATCAAAAAATTCTGATAAAAAAGTCAGATTTAAAAAGTAATTTTTCGATAAAGTGGAATACATTTCAGGGAAAATATCTTCAAATTTTGAGGTAAGACTTGAAATTTTAAGAAAAAAGTCAACAATTCAAGATGAAGTGGAATACATTTCTGGGAAAATACTCAAGGAAATGATGTCAATAATTAAGGCTGAAGTCGAAATTTTAAAGTCAAAAAATTTTAGTGTAAGGAAAAAAATGTAACAATAAAAAAAAATTAACTTAATCCATCCATATGATAAAAGTAATATAATATAAGGTCCAATAAAAATGCTGAAAATAAAATCAAAATTTTAAGGAAAAAAAAAGTCAGAATTAAGTGGGATAAATTTCAGGGTAGTATCCTAAAAGTATCTTGTTTTTTTTTTTTGTTTTTTCTAAATCTGAGATGCTATTGGTCGGTTTTTCCCAATGCAGAATCACTTTATCACAGCAGTAACTAAATATTTTCCCTTAATCCTTCGCCATCTACAATAAATTACTGCAACTACTTTTTTACAATTTGTTGCGCTAGATCAGTGATTCCCAACCTGTGGTCCGTGGCCCCCTGGTGGGCCGCGGAGATATTGCGAGTGGTCCGCCAAATCATTTTCAAAGTAGTCTGAATTTTAATGAAGGGTAATTATATAAAGATACAAATGTACAGAATAATGTTTAAGTAGTAAAACTTGGTTACATTTGTAAGGATATTCAACATGTTCAAACGTTTGTATATAAGAAAAGTCCTTGAAGAGGGAAAGTTAAAGCCCAACATGTAACATGACCCCAAATTTAACAAAACCCTGAAATTTGATTAAACAAATGTTATATATCCCAAGACTATAATCACTGACCCAACATTTAACAAGTTGTTATATCGTGGGCAAATGACTTTTACCTTCTGGGCTCAGCATCTGTTACATCATTGACCAGTTATCACATTTTGGGTTTTATTATATTATTTTTCTTGCCGCGAAAAATGTTTGAGATTTAAAAGTGGGCCCTGAATTGGAAAAGGTTGGGAACCACTGCTCTAGATATTGTGGTAAAATACTGTTAAAGTTACAAAAATTAGTGTACTAAAAGGTAAATGTTTTCAAAACAAGAAGTGCAGGTTTATACCAAACTTCAGCAAAACTACGGCAAGCGCAAGGTGCCAAACAACTCAGAGTATTGCTATTACCAAGCCTACTTAAGTCACACAACGTGATTTTTACTTATTTTTATTCAAGGATTCAAGGATTCAAGGAGTTTTATTGTCATTCAACTCATGTAAAACATGGGTGGGACAAAATTAGGTTACCCTGCAAGCCCAATCATAGAAATGAGAATAATAAATATATACAAATATACAATAAAAAAGAGAATAAAAGAAGAACACAATCAACTAGCCTTTTTAACAAATAGACAGAATAAAATAATAAACTGTGCCAAAATTGCAGTGTTCATTTGTCGGGGGGGCACTAAACTATTTATTCACATCCAGAGTTATCCAGATTAGGGGACTAATTTCATATTTTATTGCTTAAAAAATTCACTCAGATGTTGTTGACACAGAAAACCTGTGCAGCTACTTTTTTTAATCGTTAAATAATTGGATTATTTGGTATGAAAATCTGAATACTCATCCCTAGTTGTAACTGTTTTTGGGCTCATTTGAACTCTGACCTTTTCTAAAAACGACTTTAAACACTGAGCCAGTGTCAGTCAGGATGGTTTATTTTTAATTCTGTTTTTATGACGACACGAACTCTTCTTAAATTACAGAAATATCTGATTCATCGTCAGTGATCGATAAAGTAAAAGCTGCTTCTTTGTGCAGTTGACGTCATATCAGTACACACACACACACACACACACACACACACACACACACGTTGTCCTGAAGATGCTCTTTTTATCATTCTTATGTTTTCAATCATTCCATGATCCATTGGGCTACAATCAGAGACCGCCGCCCTGAGCTGTCACCGGTGGATCTGATTGGTCGGTTGCTGATTTGCCTTATAGCGGCGTGTAACGTGCAGACGCTGGTTTTTGAGTCGTCACATCGACTGAACTCAGAGTTTTGAAGTAAAACACGAGGCCTGAGATGAAATCACACGAATCGAGCCCCGTGAAATCGACCCCGGTCAGGTGGGTCGATCTGAGGCTCCTGATTGGCTGAAATCAAAGGTGGCTGTATTACCTGGGAGCCCCTCCCTCATCAGACTCATCTTTTGTGTTCTGATCTCCTGTGTATGCATACAGTATACGTATCTTTTTTGCCTTGATTGATTATGAAGAAAATATATCTATTTTTTGTAACTGTTCTCTGATGTGCCATAACTCATGTTTTCTTGCACATTGTTAATATTTTGTGGATATTGCTGTTAAAAAGATGATATTGAGAAGTAGATAACATTAATAAAAAGATGATTAACACATTTTCTCCTGTCTGATCTTTTTATCAATGATTCAAATCTTGCTTTTGTCATTAATAATCGTCAAAGGATTATGACTCAAATCTTGTTAGTGGGTGAAAGAGATGAAATAATTTATTTTATTAGAGCGACTTATTAATATTGTAGGGGAAAAGGAGAAATTTTCAGAAAATATGGTCAGGGAAGTTACAAAGTCAATTATAGGGGAAATGGTGCTGAAAAAAACCAAGCGATAAGAAGTCAAAAATTTGAGAAAAGGGTAAAAAATTATTGGTATTAAGTCAAAATAATTAAAAAAAAATTAAGTTAACATTTTTCAACAAAGTGGGATATTTTTTTGGGGGAAAAGAAGTCAAAATTTTGAGGTATAAAGTTGAAATGATAAAATAATGCAGTAGAATATTAAAGGATGAAAAGGTCAAAATTTGAGATGAAAGTTAGAATTTTTGACAATCAAGTCAAAATTTTGAGGAAAAAAAATCATCAAAAAAATCAGGATAATGTCAAAATTGCAGGGAAGATATGGAAAAAGATAAAATTAAAATCAGTCAACACATGGGATAAAAAGCCAAATTGTCTGAGAGGACATATTTTTGATAAATCAAAATCTTAAGGAAAAAAAGTCAAAATTTTAAGATTAAATGGAATACATTTCTGGGAAAATAAGTCATAATTTTGAGGTATAAAGTTGAAAATTTAAAATAATGCAGTAGGATATTTAAGGATGAAAAGGTCAAAGTTTGAGATGAAAGTTGGGAAAAAAATAATGGAAGGCTTAGACAAAAAAATAGGATAATGTCAAAATTGCTGGGAAGATATGAAAAAAATTATATATATAAAAATCCGGTCAACATCTGGGATAAAAAGCCAAATTGTGTGAGAGGAGTCAACATATTCTTGATGAATAAAATTTTAAGGAAAAAAAGTCTAAATTTTAAGATAAAATGGAATTAATTTCTGGGAAAATAAGTCAAAATTATGAGGTAAAAAGTCGAAATTTTAAAAATTAATGCAGTACAATATCCAAGGATGAAAAGGTCAAAATTTTGAGACAAACGGTTCTTTAGAGGAATAAATATAATTCATAGTTTTGAAATGCGTTTCTTTAGTTTTAGGAGGAGTTTAAGTCAAAGTTTGTTTTGCTGCGTCATCTAGTATTTAGCAGGAAGCCCGAGTCAGACCGAGTTAGCCCGAATGAGCCCGAGTCAGCCCGAGTCAGCCCGAATGAGCCCGAATGAGCCCGAGTCAGCCCGAATGAGCCCGAGTCAGCCCGAATTAGCCCGAGTTAGCCCGAATTAGCTTTGGGCTCTAAACAAAGAGAAAGTAAACTCTATTCTCTTTCTTTTCTCTAACACATTAACTATGTGTTCATAATTATCCTCATTTATAAGAGATTAGCTTTGAGATTTCTTCATAACTGACCTCATTATAAAAGTATAGACACAAAAGTTTAGACACGCAGTCAGGTGAAGGTGTGTGTGTTCACTAACCTCTGAAACGATGATTGTTTTCTCTTTAAGTCCAAATATTCAGAGGTTTTTCATCCAGACAACGTGAATTTATCCATGATTCCTTACAGACTTGGGTTTCCTGAATTCTTCTCCGGTGTAAAAACTTTCAGACGAGATAAAGGAAAAACTCAGCTTCAACAACAACAGCTGCAGGTCATTTAAATCACTTTTCAGTCTTTGTGCTCAAATTTATCATTAATTCCAACTATTTAAATATCCAGTTTGACCGTGGATGTATTTTTCATTTCTAAGTGAAGTGATGTGAACATAAACTTTTGCCCTCAAAGATGGCGAAAATAAGGAAAAAAAAAAAAAAGTCAAAATATATAAGATAATATAAGAATTCATAAGAATAAAAAATTCTGATAATAAAGTCAAATTTAAAAAGTAATTTTTCGATAAAGTGGAATATAATTCAGCGAAAATATCTTCAAATTTCGAGGTAAGACTTGAAATTTTAAGATAAAAGTCAACAATTCCAGATGAAGTGGAATAAATTTCTGGGAAAATACTCAAGGAAATGAAGTCAATAATTAAGGCTGAAGTCGAAATTTTAAAGTCAAAAAGTAAAAAAATTTTAGTGTAAGGAAAAAAATGTAACAATAAAAAAAAATTAACTTAATCCATACATATGATAAAAGTAATATAATAGAAGGTCCAATAAAATTGCTGAAAATAAAATCCAAATTTTAAGGGAAAAAAGTCAGAATTAAGTGGGATAAATTTCAGGGTAGTATCTTAAAATTTTTAGGTATGAAGTTGAAATTTTGGGATAAAAAGTCAAAATTTTGTGCTGTAAGGACAAAAGTGTAATAATAAAAATCCATCTTTCAACAGAAAAATAATATATTACAATAAAAATATTAATTTCCTATATAGTTTATTCCAAGAGTAAGTTTTTTTCTGACTGTCAAAGTGTTATTTTTGCTTTTGGTGCATGACATTAGCTGACCTTTATAACAGAATCCTGACTTTTTTCTGAGCAAATTACACTAGAAAAATATTATTGGACTGTATTTATTTTATCTGTGTCCCTGATCCTCCTCCGTACAATCCCTGTGTGTGTGTTTGTGTCGTTAAGTGTGTGTTCAGGCCTCAGCGTTGGCCCTGAGCTCTGTCTCTGTTAATGATCAGCTGTGTAGCGTGGGTCCTGGAGACTGGATCACCAGAGTGACCACATCCTGAATCAAGTTTATGACTGTGTCAAGGATGTTGAAGGAGTCGTCTGTTTCGCGTAAGCCTAATTCTGCAAATAGCCTCGTGTCATTAAGAGGCCATCTCTATAAGCACAATGGGGTCATTAAAGTGGTAACATCCTGACTCCAGTTTATGACCGTGTCAAGGATGCTGAAATAGGCATCTGGCTTGTGTGTAGCCAATCCGGCAAATGGTTTCATGCCACCAAGAGGCCATCTCTGTAGGCACCATAGAGGCTCTGTTAACAAACAACAAAGTCTTCGTTGTGACGTAAGCAAGATAAGTGTTTGCTAAAGTGGACCCAAAGCTCCAGGCTATCAAGAAATATGACTTCCTGGAGTCACCTTTGACCCCAGCTCTGAGGAAGGGAGTCGTTCACGTGGAAACACGAGACATCTCTGGTACCCAGAGAACAAAGAAACAGAAAGACAGTCCAAAGATTCCTCAACTNCTATGTTACCGAGTCCAAGATCTCACATACGTGTAGCAACCTTTCAGATTAAAAGACTGATTATCTTAGTTTTCCCTGTTTTCACAAAATTGGGTGGTGCCCCGAGGAATATTTAAACTAGTATATTGTTAAGTTTAAATAAAATTCTGAAGTTTAACTTCGTTTATTTGTTAAGTGTGGAATGCTGGCATTCTACTATTAAATAATTATTTGTTCATTGGTAATTTAACATCTTACACCAATTCACGCTACATATTTTGGTGCCCCGTGTGAGGCTCAATACAAGCTGCTTATTTTCAACCACATAACATAATCTCCCCCCCTCTTTTGATCTTCTCGAGCCGCCGTGCTCCTTGCTGTGATTCTTTGTGTGTGAGCGTTGCTGTGGTTACCGTACGTCAGTTTCATCTGACCGCAGATCAGTAAGACCGCTGTTTGAGAGCGCAGCGGCATTTACTTTAATTCTGACACTGAAATTAAAGTTAAAATATTAAGTGTCCCAGTGGTGACTGGATTTAAATTTCTGATTTGATCGGATCTTTATTTTCACCTTGTGTAACTTCTGGAGTGCTTGTCTGTCTGTGCTACTGAAAGTGGCTGATTTTGTCTTGCACGGAAGTGTTAATGTTAAATAAATTTAGAAGTGCCCCTACGTGCCACGAATTTCTGGACGTGAGGTCGGTCACTGTGCCTCCTTGTTAAACATTAATACCGGTAAATAGTGTTAACGATCTGCTTTTACGCAGCTGGGGGGTTCTCAGCGCACGTTTAACACTGCGTCTGAAAGGAGCTGAGACGAAACTGTCCGCTCGTGTTTCCACCCGGAGAGGTGTGATTTTATTAAAAGGCCTGAGAGCCGCTGCCCCACGCACCACGGATCTCTGGGCGTCGGGGAGCCGCTCGATCTCCGTGTTAAATCTCTAGAGTAATTAACTAGTACAAAATTGTTCGACAGGGTTGTGTCGACCTCCTAATAAAGAGACAACGTGCAATTTATGACGGAGTCTTTCCTCCTTTCTGATCAGTGACATTAAAACTCAACCCCAACAAAATATGTGACAGAATGAGTGCGAGCGTGTCGTGTTTCACGCCTCGGCAACACAATTCGAATTTCTCGGTCCTTTCCGACTCAACTTTTGTTACTTTAAAACTTAAACTCAGAGACCGCTGTCTCAACTGTTGCCAGGATCGCCATTTTGAATTGTGGGCGGGACTACCTGACGTAATTCCGGTAATACTTGTGTCAGAGCTCCGCTGTCAATCAGCAGCAGCATTGCTAAAGGCTACCTAGCATTAGCCGCTAACTAGCATTAGTTACCAACTAAAGCTGAGTGTTTTTGTATTCTCCTGGGAAATTGTTTGCTTGCTGGCTGCTATTTGAAACGCTGTGTTTTAATTTATCTGTCATTATTGTTCTTTTGCAGACGGTGCGTGTGCTTTGCTTGCTTCAGCTCCTGCCTATGGTATAACAAGAGTTTGCAGTTTATGTGACAAACTATTTCAGTAATAGGATAACCTTTGTAATTTAGTCGACGGTAGAAATTTTGAATGAGTGAGGATTTCCAGTTGTCGCGGGAGAACACCAATTTTGCACAGTGTCAAAATTGGATTAATAGTCAGTCGATTATCAGTTGAAATAGCTTGGTTACATTATTATTTAGACTTATTGTAAAATCAAGTTTAATTAATTAATGATTATAACAAAGTTATTTGATTGTTTTGTCAACCTTTAATTGCATTTTCAGTCAACAGGGCTAATCAGAAGAACTTGATAACACTATTAATTAGCATAACTTAAGGTTTAATTAATTAATGATTAAAAGTTATTCGAATAGTGTTAACAACTTTGAATCCTATCAGTAACCTTAATTTAACAGCTTTCAGTTTTTATTAACTTTCTGTTGCCAATTTTGCAGTTTTGTTTTTAAATTCATTTCTTTTTCTCCTGTATCTGCATTTAACACTTTTTTTCACACAAGTGTTTAAATAGTTTAATTAAGAATTGAAAGTTTTTTTTTTTAAATCTCTGATTTGTTTAGTTCAAAACAGATTTGTTTTTCAAAACAATAGCTCATTTTGGAAACAGGTTCATCACTTTCCTTCAGTTCTTCTTGACTTATTTTAGTTATTTTTAATTTTAAATTCTTTCTCTTTTTCATTTTTAGCTTTCATATTTTGCCATATCTTTTTAGGATATCAAGCTAGCTGACAAAGAATTTCTCTTTTTCAACTACTTGGTAGTCAATCTAAAATTTAATTTGGTTAAAATTCTTTTGATCTTTATTCTATTTTATCTTTATTTTACTTTATTTTATTCGATTTTTATTTTAATTGAAATTTTTATTTTTAATTAATTATTTCTTTTTATTACCACATTTCCCCGTGGTAAAGCTAAACATGGCTGAGCTTCCAGAAAGCCCTAATCAGTCCGAAAGCCTGGACACTTTAGAACAATCGGTGAACACCATGACCAAAACTTTACACCCAGGATACGCAGATAAAGTAAGAGATGCTAAACTAGAAGATCTTAATGACAACATTGCGGCACTTATGAGTAAAACTGTAATCAAACCCTCAAAAGGTGAATCCCTAGCCAAAATGCTAATATGCAGGGTTTTAAATTTGGTGGCACAGCTGAAATTAAGTGACAAAGATTTTGACCAGGTGCAGTCTGAGCTGAAAGCTGAGCAACAGAAACATGCACAGGCCATCCAGAAGCTAACAGTTCTGGAAGCCCAATTAGTTGTAACTGAATCTCGTCTTAATGACGCCACAGCACAGCGAGACGTAGTAGACGCACGTCTCGCACATGTAGAAAATCAGTTGAGCGAGGCAGAAGCCCGCATTGCTGAGCTTGAAGCTGACTCTAAAGAGGTCATGCTTAGCACAGAGTTGAGAGACAAGAATGAGGAGCTGACTCAGGCTCTCATTTCCAGCCAGATAGCTACCCTCAAACAAGAGAGGGAAGTTCGAAAAGCCACTGCTGAAATCATTAAACTCAGGAATGAGTTAACAGAATTATCAGGTGGCCCTTCTAAAATCGAGTGGCTCGAAATCAAAGCCGACCACCGACGTACCACACACTTGCTACGCCAAGCATCAGATGAGATCGAAAGGCTCACTGATAGAGTAAAAGGATTAAAACTTGAACGCTCAGAAGAAACAGAGCGAACTTATGAGCTTAGAACTCAACTGACAGTGTTGGAGAACAAACTGGTTCTCCTTCAGAAACACAGTCAGGATCAGGAAGATGAGCTAACCCACACGAAGCAAGAGCTTCAGAGAGCCCGACAATTTATCAAGGAGTCCAGACCCAACACTGGTGACTCTCTTTGGTCTATAAGTCCCAGTCGAGACCTCCAGCAGATCGGGACCCCTGGACCAGTCCAAGCTTCCCCTGTTTCTAGTCTTGATTCCAAGAAAGGTGTGACACACACATCCACCACTGCGTCTTATCTTGTGCCACCGGCCACCGCGCCATTTCCTTCTTCCATGGCACCAATGGTCACAGTCCCCTCTTACTTTGACCAACAAGCTGCAGGGCCATCTTCTTCCTTGGCTCAAACAGCCACGCCCTCATTGCAGCCTGCTACCCAAGCAGCCGTTCGTTCACTTTCATCTGCCCCTCAAGCAGTGGCAGCTTATCCTTCAGCAACAACGACTTTTCCTTGTGCAGCTCCACAGACGAGTGCACCCTCCTCTTACAGTGTCGTACAAGATGCTGCATCTCTTGATGCCGCTCTTTCAGCAGCTGCATCATTTCAGCAGCCTGGTGGACAACCAGGCCTGGCTTTAAGGGAACTAGACAAAGTTGCCCGCAACATTCCAAGGTTTGAGTCGACACCAAACGGCAACCATGACACAGCTGCCTATCTCAAAGACATTGACTTTCGCTTGAAACGCTTCCCGCATGCCACGATAGAGGACAAGATCTATCTTATCAGAGTGACATCCAGTCGAGAAGTAAGTAATTTCATTGAGCGGCAACCAGCCCATGTCCAAGGTGATTATCAAGCACTGTGCGAAGCTCTGACTCGCGAATTTGATAGCCTTGCCACTGCTTCTGGCCTGTCTGTTGCCTTAAACGTCAAACAGGGCCGACACGAATCACCCCAAGTGTATTACGGTCGCCTGCGTGAAGCATTCTTTGGAGCTCGAAATGAGCCCAACATGGAAGAAAACCTTCACTTTAAGACACTCTTTGTGGAAAATCTCCACCCTAACACGAGTCATCACTTGGGCGTCTCAGCTTGTCCTCGCACTTTGAACAGTTCACAACTGCGCGAGCTTGCTGCTAAGGGCTTTGCGAAACAGAAAACGCAGCCTCCTAAAAACATTGATTCCCAGGTCTTCCTGGTGAACAGTAATGGTGCTCTGGAACTCGAGGGAGGCCACCAAGATGGACCAGGTAATGTTCATCAACTGCCAGTTGCTAAGCCACGCAGTGATAAGAGACATGCCGCCTCGACAACCCATAAAGCACAGCCATCAAAAGATGGTTCCTACCGAGCCCCTCCGAGACAATACCAGGAGAGATCACGGCCACGAAGGGACTACCACGCTAATCCCCGCCGTGAGTTCAGAGAACCTCCTGCGAGACAAAATTTCGGTTCAAGGTCAGAGGAATCTTATCGCTCTGGTCATAAATCTGTTTCCGTAAGGAAAGCACAGAAACCCTCGGCAAAGTCGAGTGGCTCCTCTACACAGAGCAACTCCTTGAAAGACGAAATTCTTGAAGTACTTCGGAACCTGATCAAGGACAAAAAGCTGGAAACACTTTTGCAACCAGAACAGGTTCAAAACCGCCCATCTGGTACCAAGAACGTGATACCAACCAATCCAGCGACTCAAATTGTTCCACATGAACATCTAAACAACTTGCCCAAAAAGTTGACTTCCCTCAAGAAATCACAGCTTGAGTCAAACAATGGGAACTCAAACGTGTCCCTTCTTGAAAATACTTCATCGATACCTGACAGCGCTGTTCTTGTGATTCGCACAGACCCAACGGTCTCACCCGATTCAACTGATATTCCTGTCACTCATGACATACAACCTTTCCGCCAGCTTCTCGGCGATCTCACCGTGAAAGGTGTTGCACGCAAATTCTATTTGCCAACTATCCTTGAGCGAGTGTTACCTTATGAAGCATTAGTCGACTCTGCTGCTGACATCACTGTCATATCCAGCACTTTGTTTGAACAGCTTCAGAACATGACACTAGCATCAGGCCGAACTCTCCGGCTACAACGCTGTCCACTTAACGTGGGAGCATTCTCAGTGACAAACACTGCACTGAGCTCAGTGGCTCTGTTACACTGGACAATTGGACCCATGAAAGTAATCCACCCTGTCTATGTTGCTCCATTAGATGTTGTCAAACTTCTCATTGGGCAGGACCTGCTTTCACGCTTTGTGCCACTGATTGACTACGATCAGCGCAAAATATGGGCACAAGTGCCCCAGCCATTGCACCCGTCCCTGCCAAACCAGGCCGCAGTCCAGTGTTTTGTTATTGAGCAAACCAACCTGTCACCCCAGCTTCTTCCCAATGACAGTGGTTTACAGCCACAACTCCTTCTGGGAAAAGGGGGGACAGAAACTGAAACTCCAAAATCTGACCAACATTTGGTAACTCGTGCTCTCAGCGTGGTGCCTCTAGTCCCAGCTGAAGACACAACTGTTGCTTCAACTGCACCTCCATGCCGCCCAGAGCATGTAGAGGACGCACTTGCCAAGCCACATGAGGGAGATGCTTCTCCCTACCCGGAATCTATCGTTCAAGATGATTCACATGCCCCTGGTCAAAACAAGACACACAATGACTTCATAGACTCATTGGTTGACCAGTGCACTCTTCAGGGCACACCAAGGCAATTTCAGAAGGCGTGTCTTCCCTCCCAACCCGCCCTGGCCGTCCTTCTGTTGCTGCGTATCCACACTGCACTTTCTATCCCGGCCATTGGCTCACCTGCCGGCGATGCCTCTCCCTCTTTGCCCTTCATGCCTGCTGGCGTCGCTTCTGACTTGTTGACTCAGCAGTCGGTTCACCCGACACTGCGAATATTCATTCCATGGCTCACCAATTTTGACTCCCACCCTAACCCACCCCATGACTTAGAGAGGGTTCGTCATTTCACATTCTTGATGTCCATTGAGCACAAGCTCCGTCTTTTCAAGGGCTTCTTGGTCTATGTCTCCGCAGACCACACTTCACCCCAGTTCGTGGTTCCACAGAGCCAAAGGGGGGTCATGCACGCCCACGACGCACCTTGTGCAGAACACCGCAGCATAAAAGAAACGTCCGCTGCTTTGCAGCAACTGGTATATTGGCCATGCATTCTTGGAAACTGGGCAGCATTTGGCAAAGACTGCCTGAGTTGTTTCCAGCCACCAAACCCCAACCACAAAGACTGGGTTATTAAACATCACAATCCTGCAGAGCTCAGTGGGGACCAACAGGTCCACCACTAGAGACAGACAGCAGAAGAAAATGTGACAAAGGGGGGTGGGGTGTTCAATAAGATCAATAGTGTGATGCTTGGTATATTAAGTTGTGACCTGAGTCGTAAAATCACAAACCGATGATTTTCCCTCTCTCTCCAACAGCAAGTCTGTATATGTTTCTGTGACTAACAAGTGTGTGCTAATCTTGAACCACTAGACCCAAATGGGGACCATAGCTATCAGTAGTTAGCTCCATTTTCTTTTGTTTTCTCCTTTAACCGTTGCCAGGAAAAATGCTGCTGCTGACTCTAGCTCGGTGCCTGACCATTGTAGCCGTGCAACTAAGAGATGATGTTTCCAAGGCTTTGCAAACATTCACAAGGTTTGTGGGAGGCTTACTTGTAACTGAGACTGTCATTAGTTGTCTTTTCAGTATTAACACTTCCACTGTCAATGCAGTCAGTTTACTCACGGTAAATCGACAGATAGGAGAACTCCAGGCAGAGATTCTTACCCTCAGAGTATGCAGAAAAAGGCTGCTTCTCTCAAGTCTTAAGGTGAAACGATCAAAGGTACCATCCTGGTCGTAAATACTCACAGTGATGCCTTTAACTAAACCAGGTAAACTATGAATAAATTGCTCTCAGTAGTTCAAACCGATGACGCTCACACCCAAATAGTCACAATGTCAACGAACAACAGGCTGCTCCATAGACAATCTAGCTATAAAAAGTATCCCTTTGTACTTTGTACCCCTCAGTTTAGTACTGAGCATCCTCACTGACGTCCTATCCAGCCCCTTTAGTCCTGTCGTGTGACCCCACATCCCAAGAACATAGGTCTGGAGTGTTACGCTCCTTGTGTATACCACAGGGGTCACAATTATTTCTATCAGAAGAGTTTTTCTCCCTTCCTTCTTTTCTTTTTAGCTTCTTCTAGTAAACCCACATATAGAGGTATTTACTCTTTTTTTTTTCTTCTCCTTTTTTTCTCCCTCTCCTTTAATCTTAGAGATGTGATACATATGGGTTATCAGTAGGCTAGTAGACAAGGTTAGCTTGTCTCCATCTACCATGTTACCCTTCACAACTTTGGTTCTCCAATTGTTAAGTCCCCTTTACGCCTCACAACCCTTAAGATTACGTCCTGGGTATAGGGAAGGGTGGGATGCATCGACTCTGTGTACTGGGCAATGCATTGTTGTTTTCACCTACTCAACCTTCCAGGAACCACATCTTTTGTTGCTGACTCGACCAACCAGGAGGTTGGTTCAACCCAGCAAAAGGGGGGACTGTAGCGTGGGTCCTGGAGACTGGATCACCAGAGTGACCACATCCTGAATCAAGTTTATGACTGTGTCAAGGATGTTGAAGGAGTCGTCTGTTTCGCGTAAGCCTAATTCTGCAAATAGCCTCGTGTCATTAAGAGGCCATCTCTATAAGCACAATGGGGTCATTAAAGTGGTAACATCCTGACTCCAGTTTATGACCGTGTCAAGGATGCTGAAATAGGCATCTGGCTTGTGTGTAGCCAATCCGGCAAATGGTTTCGTGCCACCAAGAGGCCATCTCTGTAGGCACCATAGAGGCTCTGTTAACAAACAACAAAGTCTTCGTTGTGACGTAAGCAAGATAAGTGTTTGCTAAAGTGGACCCAAAGCTCCAGGCTATCAAGAAATATGACTTCCTGGAGTCACCTTTGACCCCAGCTCTGAGGAAGGGAGTCGTTCACGTGGAAACACGAGACATCTCTGGTACCCAGAGAACAAAGAAACAGAAAGACAGTCCAAAGATTCCTCAACTCAGTTGTGTGTAATATGACTGAAAAATGTCTTTAAATGCACAGATATTTTAACCCATCTGAACCTGTATACACCTGTCATACTGTCTTTCATGGATAATGTGNTCTATAAGCACAATGGGGTCATTAAAGTGGTAACATCCTGACTCCAGTTTATGACCGTGTCAAGGATGCTGAAATAGGCATCTGGCTTGTGTGTAGCCAATCCGGCAAATGGTTTCATGCCACCAAGAGGCCATCTCTGTAGGCACCATAGAGGCTCTGTTAACAAACAACAAAGTCTTCGTTGTGACGTAAGCAAGATAAGTGTTTGCTAAAGTGGACCCAAAGCTCCAGGCTATCAAGAAATATGACTTCCTGGAGTCACCTTTGACCCCAGCTCTGAGGAAGGGAGTCGTTCACGTGGAAACACGAGACATCTCTGGTACCCAGAGAACAAAGAAACAGAAAGACAGTCCAAAGATTCCTCAACTTAGTTGTGTGTAATATGACTGAAAAATGTCTTTAAATGCACAGATATTTTAACCCATCTGAAGCTGTATACACCTGTCATACTGTCTTTCATGGATAATGTGTTTGGGCTACAATACCATGCATAATGAATGTTTATCGAAGGATATGTAATAACTGTGGTTAGGTTCCCATAAAATTACGCTTTGTTTGGGCTTATTCAAGAGCAGCGGACCTGTAAAGTAAAAGTATGGTAAAATCATGTAGGTGTAATTAACTTGGTGAAAGTTAATCTCAATTAAGAATTTCTGGCTTCAACAAACTCTGATAGAGAAGGAGGGCCCACTGGGAG
Organism: Thalassoma bifasciatum; assembly: GCA_008086565.1. NCBI lineage: Eukaryota > Metazoa > Chordata > Actinopteri > Labriformes > Labridae > Thalassoma > Thalassoma bifasciatum. The sequence continues at coordinate 33,608 of RPOG01000919.1, forward strand.
GAGGTGGCTGCTGGAAACCCATAAAACCAGAGCTGCCCAAAGTTCTCTCTCTTGCACTCTCTCTTCTTTCCTGAACCCTGATCTGTTGATATCCACGGCCACTCTGACGAGTGAACCACGCCCTGCTTCTTCGCCAAGTTTCAGAGACTCTCCTCTTTCACTTCTCTTTCATCCGAAACTCTGGTCTGTCAACGTCTCCACAGCAACGTCACTGACGGAGCCGCACCCTTCTCCTGCTGTTTCCCGCGGAGATTCAAAGACTCTCTCTGTGTGCTGGGTGCAGACGCAACAAGGCTTCCTCTCTCTCTTCCTTTCGCTTCTCTTCTCTCTTCCACCCGAAACTTTGATTTGACCACATCTCCACAGCAAGCTTTGCTGATTGGGCTGCATCCGCCTCCTGCTGTACCCGCCAAGATTCAACGGCTGTCTCTCTCTCTGCACACAACTGTGCTCTCAGCCCTGAAGTCTGGAGCCATCCTGCCCTCTGGATCTGCATCCGTGCCTCTGTGAACTCCACGGCTCTCTCCCTGACACCTCAACCTGGGAGGAGAGACCAAGTTTGATCGGCATGAGCCACGACCAGAGCGAGTCAACTGCCCGACTTCCGTCGCCTTCGCCACAGCGAGGAGGATGCCAGCAACCCGGCGTCGCCCAGCAACCAAGTACGCCGAGCTCCTTTCCAGCTTGCATCAGCTGATCCAGCTCAAGCTCGCACCTCCAACCTCTCTTCACCTCCTGCATCATCTGATTCCTCCAAGCCAGTCCTCTGCCTCAGTAAGACACCTTGCTTGTCCTAGTGTTTCAGAGTCGATGCCAGAAATTGGGGTTTTGCAAAGGTTTAACTTTAGTTGGTCCCTGCTTTAACAATAATCAGAAACTCATTTTCATCCCTGTTCTCATTTATTCTTTCCCCTCTTATCTCCCCATATTATCTGCACTGTTCCATTTATGTTATATATATGTTACCTGTAGTTAGTTAATAAATTCACCTCAAAAGACCGTCGTTGTTTGTGTTATGTGTTGAAAATTAAGGGCCTATGTTACCGAGTCCAAGATCTCACATACGTGTAGCAACCTTTCAGATTAAAAGACTGATTATCTTAGTTTTCCCTGTTTTCACAAAATTGGGTGGTGCCCCGAGGAATATTTAAACTAGTATATTGTTAAGTTTAAATAAAATTCTGAAGTTTAACTTCGTTTATTTGTTAAGTGTGGAATGCTGGCATTCTACTATTAAATAATTATTTGTTCATTGGTAATTTAACATCTTACACCAATTCACGCTACAGCTGTAACTTCTCCGAAGGTGTTTTCCCTGTTTTCACTCTTTGTTTCCTGCAGCCTGAGTTCAGCTGCTGTCTGATGGTGACTCTGCACATTTACACAGTTACAGAACATAGTGTGCAGCTGCAGAAAGATAAATAAAGGCATAAACAAAGAAAAGAGGCAGGTACAGCTTCTGTGTGAAGGATCATCTGTCAGGAATGTCTTTGTTAAAACCTCCTGTCTCAGCTGAGCCTGTTCCCTCTCAGCTCTGAAAAGTCACGAGTCTCCACCAAGTTTCAAACTTCAGCAAAGCCACTCACACTAAGGGTGGACGGGGCTCAGCCAATCAGGAGCCGGCGCCCCCAAGAGGCCGCGCCCCTGTCCGGCGGGTTGTAAACAAATGGGAGGTCCATGTGCCTGAGTGTTCCCTTTCTTCAGCTCTGCAGGGCGAGCTGTGCACAGACATGTGAGAGAGCAGGGTGGAGTGAAAGGAGGCCACAGAGGAGGAGGGGGGGGGGGGCACTGAACACTGCATGAACATCTTGTTACCTGATCATGTGGAGATACTGTGCAAGGGTGGAGTAACACACACACACACACACACATGCACAGGGCCACTTCTGAAATTTGCATATGCAACAACAACAACAACACAGTGACATTTCAGAGAGATCAGGAGAGCAAAGTCTACAACAGAAATCAAACCCACAGAAATGAAACTGGGATCTTGATTTTCTGCAGATCTGATTCTGGTCCTGCAGGGACAGCAGGTCATCGGCTTGTTTTGCCTGTTTGCTTTTTTCCAATCCCAGTTTCTGTATCCACCCTGAATCCTCTCTCTCTCTCTCTCTCTCTTCTCTTTCTTTCTCTTTCTTACCGACTTCTGTCTGCAAATCTCACCCACTGACAGACGATGTTTTCTTTTCCATGACTTCATACGTGAACTGAACATGCATGATGCAGCTATTTTTAGTCTCAGTGACGCACTCACAGAGTCTGTTTTGAAACCGGAAACAGGCGACGATTTCAAATGAAGGCAATAATTTATTGAGTTCATCAGCAGAGAAAAATAGAGCATAAATATCAAACAAACGTCAGATTAGATCAATAAATTACTAATAGAACAGGTTCATATTTAGTCAAACAGCGTTCGATCAGAAGCAGCGATTGATCTTAAAGGCACAGAGAGAAGTTTTTTTGTCCAGCAGCAGCAGCAGAAGAAGAAGAATTTACAGATCAGACACTTCTGTCCTCGTGCCGTTAAATCAAACATCATTATGTTCTTAGTTTCCATGGCGACGACTCCTCCACAGGTTTGGCTGCTCGTTTTTCACACACGCAGGCCGCCCAGTCTTTTCTAAAGAAAGACCCGAGGATTGTACACGCATACCACACATTCACACACACTCACACACACACACACACACCTCTCTCTCTCCAGGACTCTCCCATGTCAGAGCGCTCAGGAATGTTGGGCATAGTTTCATTACAGCATTCCTGTCCTGTGCACAGAAACACTCTGATCCTGCAGGTGGAGGCCGGGTGGGTGGGTGGGTGTGTGGGGGGTGTGGACGTTTTTCAGTCAAAGCTGCTGCTGAGTGACCGTCACACCCCAGGACAGACGCAGAAAACAGGCTTCGTCCACTCTCAGACGCTCTGCTCCTCGTCCGACGCTCGTCCCTGCACCAGGATCCAAAAACCTGAACACAGAAAACTTCCCGTCCCTGTTTGAGTCCGTCAGCGTTCCTGCAGAACCAGCTCAGGAACCCACTGGTCCAGACGCCGACTCTCCCGACAGTACGTTCCCACCTCCTGCAGCCGGCAGTGGTCGGCCTGTGGGTTCTGAGGAGACACGGATCAAAATCACAATCTGCAAGAAGAGAAAAACTCCAGGAAGTTCAGGAAACTTCTCTGAATCAAAACAATCATCTATAACCTGAACTTTAAGACTTTAATGAAACTTTACAAATTCTAAAACTGTATAAAACTGAGAATTTTAACTTGCTGTTCTCAACCTGTGGGTCTTGACCCTAATCAGGGTCGCGAGATGATTTCTGGGGGTCGCTGAATCAATCTGGAAAAATCTACCTAATACTAAATAAGAAAGTTTCTGTTTCAGTTTGTTAATTTGCCATAACCTTGGCTCTCTTTCATAGAATTGCTTAAAAATGACACGGATGGTTCAATGATTTGCTTTTTGCATGAACAATTAATGTTGATTTTGTTGTTGTTGTTGAATCATGTTTTATATAAATTTATTTCAAAACAATATCTTGCCTCCACTTTGACTTAACCCTGTAGAGCCCAACCTATCAAAAAATAGTCAGAAAATTCAAAATTTTTTGGAACTGAGATGTTTATTAACCCTTAAATTTGCTTTATCGTTTCGTTCATGATAAATTTCTTGTTTCACATTTGACACACTGGGCAGTTTTGCGTACTATTTTATCTATTTTGTTAAAGTTTTTGAGTAAATGTGTATTTATTTCATGAGCTGTGAGGTTATACCCAGAATGCCTTTGTGAATCATACAGCCTTAGCCCCTCCCAGCTGTTTAGCAGAGCTACAGCTCACAAGCTTTACCCAGAACGCCTCTGTTGACTGTGCTGTTCCTCACTTTTTGTTTAGATATCAGTAAAATAATGTTGCTTTTCTGCAAATTTCTCATGTAAATTCCTGTGAAAAAATAACACACATGACTGTAAAGTTACAGTTAAACACCAATGACTGTATATAGAATAAACAGCGTGCTTCTGCCTGTCACCGTTCTACGTTTGTGCAGCCAGAGTCTGCGCAGTAGAGAATTTCAGGTGGAGCCAAGTAAAAAAGAGAAATAAAAATATTTATTTCTTCTTCTTCCTCAGGTTTAGTCTCCTTTTGGCTCTTTCCTGAAGTTTCTTATATCCCCGATAAAAACTACTCACCAACGGCAGCTGTCAACTATCGTAAAACAAAACTTATAACACGGTTTTTAACGTAATGAGAAACTAACTTCTCAGGAAAAAAAACACCTGAACACCATGCAGCCAGATGACATCATCATACCACCTTAGAGTAAGGATGAGAGAAACGTTTCTACCAGGTATCGTAATTTTTTAAAGTTTTCCCGGCTCATATCTGGAATACATGGGGAGGCGGGGCTTATGACCTATACTGCAGCCAGACACCAGGGGGCGGGGCTTATGACCTAAACTGCAGCCAGACACCAGGGGGCGGGGCTTATGACCTATACTGCAGCCAGACACCAGGGGGCGGGGCTTATGACCTATACTGCAGCCAGACACCAGGGGGCGGAGCATCTGCTGGAGGCTTCAGTTAGAGCCGAACGTCGTTACGTCCACTCATTATACAGTTTATGTTAAACACAGGCAGAGATGATGACAGTATTTAACTGTTATTGAACAGGGAAACTCTTTGCAGTGTGTTGTTGAGTTAACGCACCGTGACCAGCATGCAGTGCAGGTCTCTGTGCTCCTCCTGGTTCCTGTTGGCGTCCACGGTGGCGGTGGCGGTGGCGAGCAGCTGCTGGAGCCTCTGGACCCCTGAGACCCTGAGGATGTTGAGGCCGCTGTCGCAGCAGAAGGACTGAAGCAGCGTGAAGTGGATCTGCAGAGCCACGTCATCGGCGTCGTCTGCCGCCAGGACACAGAGGACGACGCTGTCCGGGTCCCTGAGGAGACGAGGGGGGGGGGGAGATCATGAGACCCCCACAAAGATTAACACGGCTTCACATGTGGAACAGAGGAAGAACAAAGAGCTGATTCAAACTCACGTATTGAGGAGTTTGGCTGATTCATAGATGCCAACGGTCAGACAGTCCTGTTTCTGCGCCGTGACCAACAACTCCTCCAGAGCCAGGCCTGCAGACTGCTGCCTGATGGGAAAAAAACAGGGGGGGGGCTTTAAAAACTAAACCACTAACAGCTTCAATTACACCAGGTAGAAAAATATTAAGGACAACTTGACTTTGTTTGGAGTGTTTTTAACCCAAATCAGGTCAAAATTCTGGGATGAAAAAATAAATACAATGGGATATGAAGTTGAAAAGAATCACATTTTTCAGAATAAAGTCAAACTTCTGGAATAAAAGGTCAGAATTTAAGATAAAAAGTCAAATTTTTAAGCTAATAAACTCAAAATTTAACAATAAAAATTAGAATTTTAAAGTAAAATAATAAAAAAATAAATTAAGGTGACAAATCCAAAATTTCTTTGTGATAAAGTCACAATTTTTTTAATGATAAAATCAAAAATAATGGGGAAAAATTCAAAATTTCAGAATAAAGTCAAAATTCTGAATTAAAAAAAGTCAATTTTTTATTTAGCTTATAAACCAATAAAAACATTTTTGGTGATAAATTCATAATTTTGAGATTATTGAGCCAAAAAATTTCAACTGATAAAAAAGTCAAATATATAAGGCAAAAAAATCTAGTTTTATTTCAAAATAAAGTCAAACCTCTGAAATAAAAAAGCAAGAATTTCAGAGAAAAAGTCACATTTTTAAGCTAATAAACTCAAAATTTAACAATAAAATTTAGAAAATAAAATTTTTGATAAAGTCACAATTTTTTCAATGATAAAATCAAAAATAATGGGGGAAATTTCAAAATTTCAGAATGAAGTCAAAATTCTGAATTAAAAAATGTCAATTTTTTTAGCTTATAAACCGACGGTGATAAATTCATAAGTATGAGATTATTGGGTCAAAAAATATCAACTGATAAAAAGTCAAATATACAGGGCAAAAAGTCAAGTTTTATTTCAAAATAAAGTCAAACCTCTGAAATAAAAAAGGGTGAATTTTGAGAGAAAAAGTCAAATTTTTAAGCTGATTATCTCAAAATTTTATAATAGTTATGACAAAATACAATAGTCAAAATGTCAACAAAATATTATGGAGATAAATTCCAAAATTTAAAATTATGAAATAAAAAGTCAGAATTTTGAAAATAAAACTCAAAATTTTAAAATAGTTTAATCAAGCTTTTAAAATAAAAAAACAACAAAATTTTAAGTTTAATAATGTCAACATTTTGATTTTGATTATCTCTTTTTTTTTAAATCCTGAGGTAAATAAATGATTGTCAAAATTTTGGGATATGAACTCAAAATGATATGAAAGAAAAACAATGTATTTTAAGGTTAGTCAAAATTCTGAGGTAAAAAAATAAAAGGTGATACTTTGAGAGTAAAATTTTATCTTCTTTTGTTTTTGACTCTTGACCAGCAAATTCAGTTTCCCCCTTTTTTATTTCTAACTGGCATAAATGGGCTTCCACAGTGAAGAGTTTGTGAGTTGTAAATATTTTCTCCTGACCTTTCTGAGCTGCTGCAGGAGAATCTGTGTGATAATAACTGAGGAGCTGATCTGATTTACACTCTTATATAATGAACATAGTAAACACAGGACACTGCAGCAGGACACTGCAGCTGCAGCTGCATGCAGGAAAATTAAAAAACATCCAAAACCTTTATGATTCTCACTCTTTAAGCTCAAAATGACTCATGCATCAACTTTTAATCCACATATTCTGAGCAGTTAGAGGTTTAGAGTCAGAGCAGGTTTAAACAGCAAAGAGAAGAAGAAGTTTCACTGCTCCAGAGTCTGAACAACAACAACATCAAGTCAAGATCTGAGAGATTCATGCAGCAAAAAGTGCAAAAAGGAAAGAGAGAGAAAAGTTCAAAGGAGGAGAAAGGTTTCTGTGCAGCACATGATGTTCACCCACAACATTCACAAACATTCACAAACATTCACAAACATCCACAAACATCCACAAACAGCTTTAAAAGAGTGTGAGAGCAGAGAGAGCTCCTCACCTGTTCTCCTCCAGGTTTTCTTCAGGAATCATGTTTAAACCTCAGAATAAAATCCTCAGAAAAACAAAGAAAGAAAAAGAAAAAGAGGCAGAATAATCCTCAGCTGTGGAGATTTCCTCACTCAGAGTGTATGAGAGTGTGTGTGTGTGTGTGTGTGTAGGAGCCTTTTGCACAGATTGTTGTTGGAAACGTTGCAACACTCTTTCTATGGAGGCGGAAAAGGGGGCGGGGCCGAAACTCAGCGAGCTCTGTGATTGGCTGCTCGCAGATCCACTAGTGTGTGTGTGTGTGTGTGTGTGTGTGTGTGTGTGTTGTTTTTACACTGAGAGAAACAGAAATCAGAGGTGATGAAACTTTGAGCGCCTCCTGGTGGCTGAGTGAGGTAAACGCAGGTAATTTACAGGATTGTGAATATGAAAACAATAAATCTAAACATCACTTTTAAAAAAGCATAAAATTCCCTATTTCCATATTACTGGCACTATAATTACTATTAATATATTACTATTATTATTACTACTAGGATTCTTATTATTATCATTACTGTTATTAATATAAATCTATTGTTATTTCTATTATTCTTGCTATTATTGTTATTATAATTATTAATTATCATTATTATAACTACTATTACTGCTTTTGTTCTGTTTTATTTGGTACTTTGACTATTATTTATTTATGTATCTAACACTATGTGTATGGATTTTATATAATGCCTATTTTTACAAGATGTATCTGTATCTTTACCAAAAAATTAAATAAAAAAAAAAGAGTTTGGAAAAAAAATAAATAAATAAAAAAGCATCAAATTCAAATCTTGCACAAAAAATAAATGAATTAAAAATAAAAGACTTTTTTTTTATTTTCATCCTGGGGGAAAAAATGTCTAAACTCACCTTATTTCTCAAAAATATTCTGACTTCATTGACATTTTTATCGCAAGTAAAAACACGAAAAGCTGTGAATTATTCTTTAAAAATTAATTCCACATAGAATTAATAACTAAATATAAGCCATCCATCTATTTATTAAGATACGAGAATCCTTTGGAGGAGTTTAACGCCAATTAAAATAACGATGGTTACAAATAATTATGAAATAAATATTATTTTTTTTCAGGTCAAAGTTTTGATATTAAAGTCAGAATTCATTAAAAGTGACTTATTTATGAGATAAAAGCTTCACCTTAAAATAAGAAAAAGCAGCTTCACAAGTTCAGAATTTTAAAAAAGTGAAGACTCTGAAAAGTGTTCGATGGTGATGATGCACATTCTTTATTTTTACATTTCTCATTTCTCAGATCTGTTCAGGTTTGACTCCCAGACACATAAACACGTCTAACAAACGTTAAAGTGACATCATCGACGCCGCAGTGACATCATCGACGCTGCAGTGACATCATCGACGCCGCAGTGACATCATCGACGCCGCAGTGACATCATCGACGCCGCAGTGACATCATCGACGCTGCGGTGGCTTTTTTTCCAAAGCCACCAGCTGCTCCCGCTCTCTGTCCTCTTCATGAATATCATGAATGAAACAACAAACAGTAATTACAGTTTTTAAAACATGCCAACGAATACACACAGTTACACTTCACTCAGCTTAAGGGATTCAATTTACCCAAAACTCAAATTGTACCACCTTTATGATTCATCTGCTTAATCTGAAAAATCTGAAAAATCTGATTAATCTGATTAATCTGCTTAATCTGATTTATCTGAAAAATCTGATTAATCTGATTCATCTGAAAAATCTCATTAATCTGAAAAATCTGATTAATCTGAAAAATCTGATTAATCTGAAAAATCTGATTCATCTGAAAAATCTCATTAATCTGATTAATCTGAAAAAATCTGATTAATCTGATTCATCTGAAAAATCTCATTAATCTGAAAAATCTGATTAATCTGAAAAATCTGATTCATCTGAAAAATCTCATTAATCTGATTAATCTGAAAAAATCTGATTAATCTGATTAATTTGAAAAATCTGATTCATCTGATTCATCTGATTAAGCTGATTAATCTGATTAATCTGAAAAATCTGATTCAGCTGAAAAATCTGAAAAATCTGATTATTCTGAAAAATCTGATTAATCTGAAAAATCTGATTTATCTGAAAAATCTGATTTATCTTATTAATCTGATTAATTTGATTCATCTTATTAATCTGAAAAAACTTTTAAATCTGATTAATCTGAAAAATCTGATTAACCTGATTAATGTGATTAATGTGATTAACCTGATTAATGTGATTAATCTGATTAATCTGATTAATCTGAGCTCCTGCAGCAGAAAGTGTGAGACGTGATGAAAGCATGCGGCTGAAAAAGTCCAGAAAACAAGAAAATAAAGACAAATATTGCACAGAAATCTCAAACATGGAGGGTGAGAAAAATTAAAGTGCATAATTTTGAGATTAAAAGTCAAGAATTTGAGATGAGAAGTCAAACTTTTATGATAACAAGGTCAAAGTTTTGAAAATAAAGTCAAAATTTTGAGATAATACAGTGAAAATAATTGTTTCCGGTTAAAAAATAAAAATAAAAACTTGGCTTTGTTGATTTTTTTTAAACCCATAATAAATCAGAATTTTTGAAGTGATAAGTCCAACTTTTGAGATGAAAAGTCAAATGGCAGATAAACTCAAAAATTGTTGAGAAGTTGAAAACATACAAAAGAAGTTCAATTTTTCAAAGTCAAAGTTTTGGGATTAAAAGTCCAGAAAATAAGATTATAAAATAAAAGACAAAAGTGCTTAATTATGTGATTAAAGAGTCAAAGTTATGAAATTAAAGTCAAAATTATGACACAAAAAGTCAAAATTCTGAGATAAAAATTAGTAATTTTGAGATAAAAAAGTCCAGTAAATAGGAAAATAAAATAAAAAGTTGCACATAAATGGAAAACATGGATTGTGAGAAAGACAAAAGTGCATAATTTTGAAGTAGAAGCAGCTTAATGTGAAACTTATAAATGTGTGAACTGATCCTTTAAATGGATAAAAAATATAAAATTGTGATAAATTTACATGAAAAAGGACCAAAAGAAGGTGAAAACAGAGATATGGAGGGATTACGGAGCTTTTCATAATCTGGTTTCTTTGATTTTTTCCACTCAGATTAGATTGTTTAACAGGAAGTAGATTTGTATTTTCAAAATAAAGTCCTTAGAGCAGCTCCTTCATCTTCAGAACAATAAAAATCATTTATTAGTTATTAAAAAGTTAAGTTAATGTTTATTTGTGGTTGTTTTTGGTTTTGTCTTTGTGTTAATCTTCACATTCATGAATCAAAGTTGTTAAATATTCAGTTACTGTTGTTTTCTCAGATTAATAAAGTCAAACTTTTATTTTTCATTTATATGTACAAAGTAAAAATTTAAAGCTGTTGTCTAAAGAAGCCCATGTCTGCCATTTTAAAAACAAGAATGAAAAAAACTGGCTTTGTTTAGATTATATTTTTTCCTCACTAAAAGTCAAATTTATGAGAAAAAAAATCAGAATTTCAACTTTTTCACCAAAAATTTCAACCTTTCAATTCAAAATTTTAACTTTTAATCTTACAGTCTTGACCTTTTCTCACAAAGTTTGACTTTTTATCTCAAAATCATGTTTTCAAACCTCAATTTTTAGAGTTTTTATCTAAATTCTGATTTAAGATGTCAATATTTGACTTTATTATATTAAAATCTTGATGTTTTCACTCAAATTTTGACTTTCTATCTCATTATTTTGACTTTTTATCTCAAAGTTTTGATTCAGTATGGGCAAAAAAATGAATCATAACAAAGCCAAGTGCTCATTATTATTTTTTTAACAGGCATAAATGGACTCCCATAGTTTTTATTGAAGGAAAAACTGAAAAATCAGGTTTAAAGTCCAAACATACGTCATCACTGTTTTACTCTGAAACCAGAAGTTCACGTCTGTTTCCTGTTGAAGCTTTCACTTCCTGTTTGGATCATAAATATTTTCATTTTTTGTTACATAATCGCTGTGATGTCATTAAATCTAATCTGCTTTAATCCCCTTTGATGGATTTATCTCTCACGCTCAGATTAAATAATCTCATTTCCAGAAGAAGATTATCGCTCACTGTCAGCAAAACTGCTCACAGTCCTGTGAGTCACACACACACCTGGACACAGACGGTGTCAGAGTTTCCTCTAAAGATGTAAACGTCCTCTGAGTTTGTTAAACTGATTCAGGAAATGAGGAAAAAAATGTCAAATTCAAAAAACTAAACATTCAAAGCAGCAGAACGAGCCAAAACGTGCTCACAGGCCTTCACCTGAAGCAGCTGTAACAGCTGTGACACACATACAACACACCTGTAACTCACCTATAACACACCTGTATCGCCTGTAACACACATTTAACAGCTGTTACACACCTGTAACAAATGTAATACACCTGTTTAAAGTGTTACACACCTCTAATGTTGCTTTTCCACTCTACAGTTCCAGCCCTACTCTACTCGTCTCTACTGGGTTTGGTTCTTTTCCTCTAGCCCGACTACAGACTCACGGTGGGCGTGGATCTTATAACACAGCTGCGCTAAAGTGCTGCGCAGAAGTGCGTGCATGTTCATCTATAACGCCACACAAACATCATTTTGTACTAACATATGTGCCACCGTGGTCTTTAAAGGAAAAAAAAAGCTTTAAAAAGATTTCATTAAAGTAATACAGCGGCTCAATGTGGGTCGTCATGACAACGGAGGTAAACAACAGCCTGGNCCAACTATCTTTGCTGTTAACTTCTTTTTGCTTTAAAAAGGACTTTTAACTTCTTTAGGAATCATGAAGGAGCATTTTAGGGCTGTATTTTGTCTTCATTCAGTCTGGTTCTGTGCCGTCAGGTTTAAATGTCATTAAAAACCCGTCGCTGACTTATTCCTTTGCCTCTTGTAAGTGATTTGTTCAGAGTCAGAAGCTGCAGAGACGACATTCTCTGACCAATGAGTGACCGGCAGTCCATCCACGTCACCTTTTAGTATCGGCTTTACTCTCTTAGAACCAGGGTAGAGTAGGTACTAAAAACTGGCGTCTGCCGCGTAGTACCGCGCTAATGGAAACGCAACACAAACCGAGTAGAGGAGAGTAGAGTAGGGCTGAGACGAGTCAGAGGAAAAGGGCCATAACTCACCTGTAATGCTGTCATACATTTTTTACACCTGTAATAATTGTGCCACACCTGCAGAACAGCTGTAACACCTGTATGTCTCAGGGTTAACAGTAACCTACAGCCTCATGCCTGCTGCCCATCATGCACCTGTCTCCTCTCCTGTTTGCACAGGGTCATAGGTCAAAATAAAAACATGCAGCGTTTCCTCAGGATCCTGATCCCATTGGATGTAGAGAAATTTGATTTTTTTAAAGGAGCAGACAAGAAGAAGAAGTGAAGCAGAGAGAAAAACTTTTCTCGTCCTGGTCTCAGATTCTCCCTCCATCTCCTGGACTCATCTCCCTCAGAACTCGATCTTGCAGGCGGGAAACGTCTCGTCCTGCATGGCGACGGTGCTGTTTGACCCGAGCACGGTGATGCTGAGCTCCCTCTGCCGGTCCAGAGTCTGCTGGTACCACTCCTGCATCCGCACGGACTCAAAGGTGGGAATCACCGTCACCTGCAGTCAGACACAGACAGAGAGTTTAAGGGTCGATGACGTGACGTCCCCTTTTTTTGTGTCTGAGTGCAATATTTCCTTCCATCATGAATTGAGTATTTCATCACATTTATTTCTTTATTCTATGAAACCTGTGTTATTTGAACACATCTTTAAACTATTAAAATATAACATGTTTTTTTGTGTTTTGGTTCCTCAAACCCCCAAAATGTCAGGTGGTGCAACCGTCCTGACAAGTATCCACAGTAATTAAACTCTAAAAATTGAATGTCAGTTATTGTAAATGGAAATTAAAAATACAGTGGCATTATTTTATGCTTCAACCTTTTTAAATAAAACATNTGTGAAATGTTATTTTAACATCAAATTATTTATCTTATTCACAAATAAAAGAAATGAAACACACAAAATGAAAATGTATGAGTCACTACAGACACTTGAGAGATACTTGCCAATAATTTCACACAGAAAAAATAACAGGAACATATAAATATATTTTCATATATTTGGTTGCACCACCTGACATTTTTGGGTGCTCAAATTAAAAATACTAAAAAATAATGAACCTAAAAACTTCGAAATGTTGGTCAACTACTGAAATCTGTTAGAAAACATAATTCTTCTCTCAGAAATAAGTTTTTATCCATTTCCAAAGAACTTTTAAAAATAAGTTTTTAGACTCTTTTTGTCATTAACCCTTAAACTTCATCTCTGTAACAGCTTCTCCTGCTTCAGCCTCATCGTCTTTTACCTGCACGGCGTCCGGCCACGACGTCTTCGCATCCAGCAGAGTGTCCAGCGTCGTCCTCAGCAGCTCCTCCCTCTCCGGGCTCTCGCCGCTGATGATGAAGCAGGACGAGCGCACGCACCTGAAGAAGTCCACGTTCACGGTGGAGGAGGAGGCGCCGGACGGGATGTAGGCCAGGTCCACGTAGACGCCGACCTCGCCGTTCGAGGTAGATTTAGACCCTGACGGGCGAGAGAGAGAGAGAGAGAGGAGACACTGAAGAGAGGGAACAGGAAATTAACCCAGAACTTTCTCTGTGAGGAGTCAAACCTGCGCTGGGGGATTTTGTTGGTGTGGAGCGATTACTGGAGGAAGGAGTACAAGTCAGAGCGACCTTCGAGACTCCGCCCTGACTTCCTGTTCGCATTTTACCTGAGCCCAGTCTTTGGGACGATTCAATGACCTGGAAACAGAAAAGAGAGAAAACAAGACTCAGTTACTACAAGTCAATAAATATGAAGTTTGGACGTCATGGAAACATAAATAAAAACAGAAAACAATGATTTTCTAATCCTGTTTCACCAAAATTCAACTGAATTCACAACAAAGTCGAGATATTTACACTCAAACTGATAAACTTGATGTTTTTTTTGTAATTATTCTCTCATTTTGAATTTTGAAACAGGTGAGTGTCATGATTGGGTATAAAAGGAGCATCATCCCCAAAAGGCTCAGTCCTTCACAAGCAAAGATGGAGCCAGGTTCACCACTTTGTCAACAACTGCGTGAGCAAATAGTCCAACAGTTTAAGAACAATGTTTCTCAACTTTGTCCAACTGCAGGAATTGATGGATTTCATCATCTACAGACCATAATATCATCAAAAGATTCAGAGAATCTGGAGAAATCTCTGCACGTAAGCAGCAAGGCCCAAAACCAACATTGAATGGCCGTGACCTTTGACCCCTCAGGCGGCGCTGCATTAAACTTAACTTTATTGCTACGTCTTGCTGTTTCTGCCATTTTTGCTGCTTTTTGAACATTTTTTCTTCTTAATACTTATTTTTTATTGCCACATTTCCTTCATTTTTACTCTTTTTAAAAAGCATTTTGCTACTTTCTGACCATTTTTTCCACATGAAACTTATTTGAATATCTTCTTTTTGACTGTCCTGCTACCCTTAATTTAACTCATTTCTACATTTTTACACCTTAAAGCTTATTTTTATTCCTACGTCTTGCGGTTTTTGCCTCTTTCTCTCCCGTTTTTGCTGCTTTTTGACCATTTTTCCACCTTGGACTTATTTATATTACTTCTTCTAGGTTCTTGTGCCACATTTCATCCATTTTTACTCTTTTTCAAATACATTGTTGCTGTTTTTTTTTTTTTACCTTTTTTTCCCACCTGAAACTTTTCTAAATGTCTACTTTTTAACTTCACTGCCACTTCCTGTTGTTTTCATCCATTATTCACCCATTTTTGCTACTTGGGCTCAGGAACACTTCAGAAAACCATTGTCAGTTAACACAGTTCATCACTACATCTACAAGTGACAGTTCAAACTCTACCATGCAAAGACAAAGTCACACATCAACAACACACACAAACGCCACCACCGGCTTTTCTGGGCCCGAGCTCGTCTGAGATGGACTGAGGCAAAGTGGAAAAGTCTGCTGTGGTCTGACGAGTTTTGGAGCAACATCTGCTGCATCCAAGACACTTTGTCTTTTTCAGGGACGTCCCTGATTATTTCAGCAAGACAATGAAACCAAGACACATTCTGCTCCTGTTACAACAGCGTGGCTCCGTAGTAGAAGAGTGCAGCTACTAGACTGACCTGCCTGCAGTCCAGACCTGTCTCCCAGGTTATTGAGTGTTGTTAAAGGAAAAGTGATGAAAGTGGAAACATGATAGTGAAGATCACATTTATCAGTCTGAGAAATAAAAATCTTGTTTTTGTGGTGAATTCAGTTGAATTTAGATTAAAAAAGAGAAAATTGTGAGAAATATTTTCTGTTCAGTAACTTTTCATTACAGCTACAAAAATGATCGTGAATCAAACTTTAACCTCGTCTCTGATTGGCTCTGACTCACCGCAGACATCTTCTTCCCTCGCGTGACGCTCGCTTTCGCTCTCTTCCCATCAGAGTCGTTCTGAGGAACTGGCATGGCGGTGTCCGGAAGTGGCGGCAGCGGCGGGCTGTCCCTGAGAGGCGCTGGAGGCGGGTCCTGAGGCAGAGCTCGACTGGCGCAGTGCGGCGAGTTCGACGGCTCGCTGCACGACTCGTCTTCATCCGAGTCCAGGGCGCCGTCTGCGGTGGTGGAGGGGCAGTCCTCGGTGCACGCCGGGGCGTTGGACTCGCTGGGCGAAGCTTCCTTTGGGTTGTTGTTGTTGTTGCCGTGATGCGGAGACGCTCTGGATGCCTCGCCGCCACCCGAGCTCACGTCTGGAGCTTTGAAATGCTTGAACTCACACGGCGAGACCAGACACAGATCCACGTCATGAGCCGACGCCTCGAAGTGAAGCGAGCCGGGCGCCGGGGGCCGTCCCATGTCCGAGCTCTGACCTAACGACCTCGGCGTCTTCTTCGACGGCAGATTCATCCCCGGGAAGTGTCCGCCGTTAGAACTGGAGTGATGGCCGCTGTCCTCGCCATCTCTCTGGCTCACGAAGGTCGGGCCCTGCTCCAACGACATGGACAAGGATTCGTCGACCTCCGTGGACTGAGGCGAGCTCACCTCGGCGGGCATGGAGTGCGTGGTGGTGGTGGTGGTGGTGGCGAAGGACGGAGACGGGTCTGATGATGCGTCTTTGAAGGAGCCCAGAGACAGGAAGGTCAGGTGTTTCTCTCGGGGGTGGGAGTGGCTCTCTGCGGCGCTCTTCGGCGGTCCCTCGCTTTGTTTGGTCGCACCGTTCGTCTGGTTGGCGTCCGCGGCGTCTGAGTTCATCTGCGCCTGTAGCCGGCTGAGAGTCGCCCTGTTGCACCACACGTCGTCCGGGGACAGGCAGTACGGCGTGTGGCCGGCGCTGTTCGGCCGTGAGTCGGGCGACGCCTCCTCCACGGTCGCCTCGTCGGGGCTGATGGCGGCCTGGTTGTCTGGAGACGATCGAGACGGCGGGCTGCTCCTCAGAGCGCCGTCCAGGAGCGTGTACTCAGTCGGGGTTACGTCCTGCGCGGCGGTTTGCTCTGTCGTTTGTGTTTTGTTCAGAGGAGACGGAAAACCAACGACTTTCTCAGGTTTGGACGAATTTCCCAGCGTCACTTTCTGCTCGACCGTTTCTTCCTCGAGCGTTTTGGCGTCTTCTGTCTCTCTTTGGACGCTCGTGTTTCCTTTCTCGGCTTCTTCTCTCTCAGTTTCTGCTCGGAGCTGCAGGAAGTCGGCCGTCATGTCTTCAGGAGTCGACGTCTTTGAGTTGTTCTCCAGTTTCTCCGAACTCTCTGTGGTTTCCGCTGTTGTCGCTTTCGTCGCGTTGTTCGTCTTCTTCCCGTTGGTGTCTTTTCCCGGTGTCTTCTTCGTCTTCTTCGTCCCTGTCTTGGCGTCATTCTTCGCCTCCTTTTTGAGTTTGTTCTCGTTCTTTGTTTTCAGAGGGACGACCTCCTTCCTCCCCTCGTCTTTACTCCCAGGTTTCTCCTCCTTCTTCCCGTCCTTCGCTCCACTTTTCTTTGAAGCGTTTTTCTCCGACGCAGTTTTCAGTTTCGCTCCGGCTTCTTTCGTTCTGCTTTTGTCAGCGACTCCGTTCGCCACCTTCCCTTTGCCGTTGTCCTTGCTGCCGTGTTTGGTCGGCGTCTCCTTCCCCGTGGTCGTCGACCTGGCGCTGTCCTGGCTCTCCGCCCTCTTGGCGCGTGCGTCCTCCCCGAGTCGCTCCAGGTCTCCGGTGGTGACGGAGGGTTTGTGGAGGAAGGGAAGCCCCTTCAGCTTCTCCAGACCCTGCAGCAGTTTGCTCTGAGGCGTCGCCCCGGGGAACAGGACCCGCACCACCTTCTCCTGAGGACACGCCGGGTGCCACACGAGGAGAGCGCACGCCGAGGTCAGCGCGGCGAGGGGGAGGGTCTGGGGTTTGGAGGCTGATGAGTCGGGCCAGTTCTGCATGAAGCTCTGATAGTCCTGGCTGCTTTTCCCCGGGCTCAGGACGTACAGATCCAACTGTCCCACCCCCATTTTCTGGAAGAGGGTCAGCGGCTCGATGGGGGTCACCTGAGGGCGGAAAAGTGGGTGTGGCCTAATGTCCAACTTCTTTAGGAGCTTCAGGGTGAGGGCGGCCTGCTGCGAGCTCCTCAGGACGTTATCAGCGCCTGCAAACAGGAGAAAAATCACTTTACTTTAGGTCAGAGCTTTCAAACTTTATTTTTACATCACAAATTTTCTGATATTTTTTTCTGGAGTTTATGTCTCAGCAACGGTAACTTACCTCCTAAAACACTTTCACTGACTGTTAAAACTTTAATGAACAACAATCACCACCAATTAAGGCCAATTTATTAAAAATTATAATAATTATAACCTTGGTTTGTTCATATTATTTGTCTCAAAGCGTCTTTTAATCTTGTTGAGTTTCAAACTTTTAGCAAACAGATTCAAGATTCAAAGTTTCTTTATCCATATTTACAGATAGAAGGTAAATATTTGAAAAAATAAGTCATAAATTTGAAATAAATAATGAGAATTTGATAAAAAGATAGGAGATAAAAGTCAAAATTATAATATACAAAGTCTAAAGCTTGACATAAAGAGTGAAAATTGTTAAATAAAAGTCTAATTTCAGGATAAAAAAGTCAAAATTTTAACATAAAAGTCCTTATATTGAGAAAAAAAGGCATCATTTGATACAAAAAGTCCAAAATTTGAATTTAAAGAGAAGTTGAGATGAAAAGAGAATTTTTAAATAAAAGCAAAAGTTATGAGATAGTCCTTTTTTTTTTTTTTACAAGAAAAAACTATGAGATAAAAAGTCAAAATTATGATCTAATAAGTCAAAACTTTGGGATAAAAAAGTCAAAATTATGATTTAATAAGTCAAAACTTTGGGATAAAAAGTCAAAATAATGATTTTATAAGTCAAAACTTTGGGATAAAAAGTCAAAATTATGATTTAATAAATCAAAACTATGAGATAAAAAGTCAAAATAATGATTTTATAAGTCAAAACTTTGGGATAAAAAGTCCTAAGTATGATAGAAAGAGTCACAATTTTTAGATTGAAAGTCAAACATCAAGATTCAAAAGTAAATTTTTTGAGAAAAAAGTCAAATTTAGAGATAAAAATAGTCAAAATTAGGAGATAAAAAGTTTAAACTTTCACTTTTTATAAAGTTGTCTCTTTAAATTAGAGCGAAGTCCAGTTTTAGTAACTGTTCAGTCACATGATTGTTTCTGTCAGTTAAGATGCTCAGAAAGTTTTATTTGCTGCTTTTTTTTTTATTTCTACATTTATGTTCCAGAAAGTTCAAGTTGAAATTTTGTGGTGTATTTTTAATTTTTCAAAGAATAAGACTTAGTAAAAATATATTTCAGACATTTTTTTAAACAATTACCAGACGTTGCAGGCGACTCCGAGGTTAAAAACAGTTTTAGCTCCTCCCAGCTGTTTAGCAAAACTGCAGCTTTACAGTTGTACCCAGAATGCCTTTGTGATTTGTAACAGTAATTGTCACTGAGAGCGACACAGAGATCATGTGACCAGTGAAGCATCACATCAGTGAGTTTTTAACAGTGCACTGAAGCGCCTTTGGCTCAGTTGAAAACCTCGTGTGTCTGTTAAAGTTTTATGACCGATGCTGGAGAATAAATAAAAAGCTGCTTCAGTGACTCACAGAGCTGCTCTTCCACCTTCAGCCTGCAGGGGGCGTTAAAGAAAACCACTCCCAGCTCCGGGGAGATCAGTTTCTTTGAGGAGTCGTCTGTTTGGAAAAGAGGAAGAAACACGGTGAGAACGTTTGAAGGTAAAACAGAAAAACCTGCTCACAGCTCGTCTCCTGACCTTTGACCTCGGCGCTGACCTCCAGCTCCGCCACCTTCCTCTCCAGGAACGTGTTCACGCCGGGGAGGTTCTCCGTCCCCACGTGCGTCAGCAGAACGGCGTCCACGCGGTCCAGGTGCCGCACCAGCTTCCAGAAACAGGCCTGAGCGTCGGAGCCGCCGTCCACCAGCACGGTGAAGCCGTTCACCGCGAAGAAGGCGCAGTCGCCGCGGCCCGCCGGGAACACGTAGCAGCAGGGCCGCGACAGCTTCAGGAACCCCACCGTGGTGGGGGGGGGCAGGAGGTCGAAGGGGGAAGGGGGGGACAGGGTCCCCGAGACCAGGGAGGTGAACTCCCCCAGAGCCTCCATGGCGGGCAGCACCTCGGGGGGGTTGATGTGCAGCGTGAGCGGCGCCTGCAGCGGCCGGTTCCCCAACAGCGTCGTCCTCCAGGGGCCGATGTTCGGACAGATGAGGGTCAGGCTGAGTCTGGGGGTGGGAGGGGGGTCCTGGTCCGAGAACTACACACAAAACACACAAGAAAGACACAAACGGATCTTTACTCCGACCATTGACTGTTTATAGAATGGACAGCGTGCTTCCGCCTGTCACCGTTCTTCGTTTTTGAAGCCAAAAAACCCCGTTTCTCTAGCCGCCATTGTGCAGCCAGAGTCTGCGCAGTAGAGAATTTCCGGGGGGGGCAAGTAAAAAAGAGAAATAAAAATAGTTATTTCTTCTCCTTCAGAAGGTTTAGTCTCCTTTTGGCTCTTTCCTGAAGTTTCTTATATCCTGATAAAAACTACTCACGAACGGCAGCTGTCAACTATCGTAAAACGAAACTTATATCGCGGTTATTAAACAGTTTATGGTCCTACCAGGTCTCATCTACCAACTCCAACCTCACCAAGCAGAGCAAACGTAACCTGGCTCTTCATTTTATTGACAGACTCTCAGGTTTGAACAGGTTTACGTAGTTTTTGTTTATTTAAAAGTCCAGATAATTCAGACGGACTTTTCTTTGTTAGATAATCCTGGATGTCAGACTGAGGTGAATAATAAACAGGTGAGATGAACCTGGATCAGAAACAGGTGAATGTGGAAGTTTGTTTGTTTGACCTTTTCCGTCAGGATTTGTCTGAGCTGCTGAGGAGAGAAAAGTCCTCTGTGAAACAGCAGCTCCCCGCTCTCCTCCACGCTCTGACCCGACAGAATCAGCAGCTTATGGGCCGAGTCTCTGGACAGGAGAGACGACACCTGGGGAGGGAAACAGAGGCGGGGGGGGGGGGTCAACAACAAGTCAGAATTTAAAGATAGAAGTTAACGTGATGAGATATTGAGGTTAAAAAAAAGTCAAAATTATTATAAAGAGAGACCAAAATTGACATAAAAAGGACAATTTAAGGATTGTGAAGGTAAAATTTTTTAGATAAAAAGTTTAAATTTTAAGATGAAGTCAAAATTTACAATAAAGAGTCAAAATTCTGCAATAAAAGGTCAACATGTTGTATAAAGTCCAAACAGTCGAAAATTGTGTAAAACAAGTTGAAATTTGTAATAATAAGGTAAATTTATTATTTAAAACTTCATATTTTTAGATAAAGTTAATAACTTGAGATAAAAAAGTACAAACTTTGAGATGAAAATGACATAATTTTGAGTTACAAAGTCAAAACTTTTAGAAGAAAAGACAAAAGTCAAAATTTTGAGTTTTAATCTCATTAAGGATTCAAGGATTTCAAGGAGTTTTATTTGTCATTCAACCCGAAAATTAGGTTACCCTGGTCCCGGAGCAAGCCCAATCATAGAAATGAGAAAAAATACGTATATGGGTCAATGACAAAAAGAGGGTCTAAAACGTATTTTTAAAAAGTTCTTTGAAAATGGATAAAAACATATTTCTGAGAGAAGAATTATGTTTTCTAACAGATTTCAGTAGTTGACCAACATTTCAAAGTTTTTAGGTTCATTATTTTTTAGTGTTTTTAATTTGAGCACCCAAAAATGTCAGGTGGTGCAACCAAATATATGAAAATATATTTATATGTTCCTGTTATTTTTTCTGTGTGAAATTATTGGCAAGTATCTCTCAAGTGTCTGTAGTGACTCATACATTTTCATTTTGTGTGTTTCATTTCTTTTATTTGTGAATAAGATAAATAATTTGATGTTAAAATAACATTTCACATTATTACATTGGTTGT
>RPOG01000919.1:55879-72766 GCA_008086565.1 Thalassoma bifasciatum
CCACCTGACATGGAAATTGTTCCAGTCACCAATGAAGTGAAAAAACCTTTTTTATCAGTATTTCAGAGAAATCTACAAACTTTTCCACTTGGTCACAAATGTCATTTGGGCTCCTCTGGCTGATGCAGTTTCCTGTTTCCTGTTTTATTCTCTTCACTTTAAAATAAAAGTCTAATGTTACGGTTGCACCACCCTGACATTTGACAAGGTGAAAATTACGGGACAAAAGTTTTTTACATTTCTCAACAGCTTTAAAATTCTTTTTATTTGCAAAGAATGTTTTATTTAAAAAGGTTCAAGCATAAAATAATGCCACTGTATTTTTAATTTCCTTTTACAATAACTGACATTCAATTTTTAGAGTTTAATTACTGTGGATACTTGTCAGGACGGTTGCACCACCTGACATTTTGGGGGTTTGAGGAACCAAAACACAAAAAAACATGTTATATTTTAATAGTTTAAAGATGTGTTCAAATAACACAGGTTTCATAGAATAAAGAAATACATGTGATGAAATACTCAATTCATGATGGAAGGAAATATTACACTCAGACACAAAAAAGGGGACGTCACCTCATTGACCCATATACAAATATACAATAAAAAAGAGAATAAAAGAGGAATAGACAGAATAAAATAACAAACTAAATTTAAAAAAATTAAATTAAATTAAATAAAAATTAAATCAACTTACCAGTATTATCTCAACGTTTTGACCTTAATTTCAAGACTTTGACTTTTTATGGGCAAAAAAAATCTTTAATTTTTTTTTTAACTATTGTGTTGGATGATTTGATCTGTTGGTCAGTTATAATAATAATTCATGAGTGTCTGGTTCCTCACCTCTGAATGAACCTGCTCTGATGACGGACTGATCAAAACCTGAGCGTCCAAAACTCTGGAGGAGTGACGGAGACACTTCTGACCTGAGGAGAGAGAGAAAGAGAGAGACAGAGGAGATAACTGCAGGAAGGAGGAAGGAGCTGACAGGTCTGAGCAGAGAGTGAACGTGGAAACTCAGAGGAGTCAAAATGAAGAGAGACAACCAGGGGAAGAAGAAGAAGCTGAGGCTGAGGCTGTTTTCCAAACCGCCTACTACCTACTTCTTTCACATGTAGAATGTTGTGTGACTGTTTTGTTGGACCTGTTTTCCTGTCGAACAAACTCAGGATTATACCTTCACACAGAGATAAAAAAGAAAAGAAGCCGAAATCATGTGAAAGAAAGAAAACTTGGGGTCAAAAGTTAAACTTGTGAGACAAAAAGTCAAAATTTATATTATGATATAAGACAAAATTTTGAGATAAAAATTGAAACATTGACATTAAAGGTTAATATTTAGAATTAAAAAGTCTGAATTTTGACTCAGCTCACTATGAAAAGTCTCAACAAATACAGTATTTTACTTTATTTTTCCTCTCCTGACAGAGATGGGCCTCCATATCATTCAAATTAAAATATTTAACTTTGGTTTATGCGTTTTTATTTTGCATCTAGAGCTGCCAGTTATTTTGGGTTTTGAAAATGAAAAAATATCAGAGATGATAAATTCAGGATTTTTTTTTTAAGATAAGAGGTCGAAATTTAAACATAAAAATTTGATTTTTTTTTAGATAAAGTCAAACTTTGAGATAATTCAGGGGAAAAAAATGAAACTTTGAGATTATAAGGTAACATTTTAGAGATACTAATGTCAAAGTTATAAGATAATAAGCAGAGGTGGAAAAAGTACATACTTTCTGTACTTAAGTAGAAGTACAAATACTTGTGTAAAAAAAAAAAGCTGAGAAAAGTAAAAGTAGAAATTCATCTACTTTACCGAAGTAAAAGTGAAAAAAGTAGTAAGGAGTAGAAAGTTCAGATATCTGTCAGTGTTTGCTCTGTTTTCTGCTGGTTCTGCATACTAAAAAGCTGTGGCACACACACACACACACACACACACACACACACACACACACACACACACACACACACACACACACACACACACACACACACAGGGAGGTGGCACAGCTCAGTTAAAGGTCTCTATTGTTTCAGATGGGGGGGGTCCGCCCATGTGGAACAATGGCCCCACTTTCCTTCCTTCCTGAACCCAGAGCGGATGTGACCGGGCAGAAAAACGTCTCTGAGCTCAGTTTGAGGAGTTAACGTCTCTGTTTTTGGGTTTGAAAGTTTGGGCAGAAATTTACTAACCTGCGGTTTTGAAAGATGCCGTGTGATGAGAGAGAAACTCCTGGAAAAAGAGTTGGAGGTTACAGGTTTTCAGGTCCACGTCCCATGATCGGATTCCTGCAGTTCAGAGACAAACGTGACTTTAAAAAAGTGTCAGAAAAGAAGAAAAACAGTGAAACATTCATGAGATGATTCACAGACGTCTGAGCAAAAAAACCCACTTCATTTAACCTTTGTGATAAAAGACAAAAACAAACGAGTACGAAACATTATATTTGGATCAATGACAAAAAGAGGGTCTAAAAACTTATTTTTAAAAAGTTCTTTGAAAATGGATAAAAACATATTTCTGAGAGAAGAATTATGTTTTCTAACAGATTTCAGTAGTTGACCAACATTTCAAAGTTTTTAGGTTCATTATTTTTTAGTATTTTTAATTTGAGCACCAAAAAATGTCAGGTGGTGCAACCAAATATATGAAAATATATTTATATGTTCCTGTTATTTTTTCTGTGTGAAATTATTGGCAAGTATCTCTCAAGTGTCTGTAGTGACTCATACATTTTCATTTTGTGTGTTTCATTTCTTTTATTTGTGAATAAGATAAATAATTTGATGTTAAAATAACATTTCACATTATTACATTGGTTGTACCACCTGACATGGAAATTGTTCCAGTCACCAATGAAGTGAAAAAACCTTTTTTATCAGTATTTCAGAGAAATCTACAAACTTTTCCACTTGGTCACAAATGTCATTTGGGCTCCTCTGGCTGATGCAGTTTCCTGTTTCCTGTTTTATTCTCTTCACTTTAAAATAAAAGTCTAATGTTACGGTTGCACCACCCTGACATTTGACAAGGTGAAAATTACGGGACAAAAGTTTTTTACATTTCTCAACAGCTTTAAAATTCTTTTTATTTGCAAAGAATGTTTTATTTAAAAAGGTTCAAGCATAAAATAATGCCACTGTATTTTTAATTTCCATTTACAATAACTGACATTCAATTTTTAGAGTTTAATTACTGTGGATACTTGTCAGGACGGTTGCACCACCTGACATTTTGGGGGTTTGAGGAACCAAAACACAAAAAAACATGTTATATTTTAATAGTTTAAAGATGTGTTCAAATAACACAGGTTTCATAGAATAAAGAAATANTATTTTTAAAAAGTTCTTTGAAAATGGATAAAAACATATTTCTGAGAGAAGAATTATGTTTTCTAACAGATTTCAGTAGTTGACCAACATTTCAAAGTTTTTAGGTTCATTATTTTTTAGTATTTTTAATTTGAGCACCCAAAAATGTCAGGTGGTGCAACCAAATATATGAAAATATATTTATATGTTCCTGTTATTTTTTCTGTGTGAAATTATTGGCAAGTATCTCTCAAGTTTCTGTAGTGACTCATACATTTTCATTTTGTGTGTTTCATTTCTTTTATTTGTGAATGAGATAAATAATTTGATGTTAAAATAACATTTCACATTATTACATTGGTTGTACCACCTGACATGGAAATTGTTCCAGTCACCAATGAAGTGAAAAAACCTTTTTTATCAGTATTTCAGAGAAATCTACAAACTTTTCCACTTGGTCACAAATGTCATTTGGGCTCCTCTGGCTGATGCAGTTTCCTGTTTCCTGTTTTATTCTCTTCACTTTAAAATAAAAGTCTAATGTTACGGTTGCACCACCCTGACATTTGACAAGGTGAAAATTACGGGACAAAAGTTTTTGACATTTCTCAACAGCTTTAAAATTCTTTATATTTGCAAAGAATGTTTTATTTAAAAAGGTTGAAGCATAAAATAATGCCACTGTATTTTTAATTTCCATTTACAATAACTGACATTCAATTTTTAGAGTTTAATTACTGTGGATACTTGTCAGGACGGTTGCACCACCTGACATTTTGGGGGTTTGAGGAACCAAAACACAAAAAAACATGTTATATTTTAATAGTTTAAAGATGTGCTCAAATAACACAGGTTTCATAGAATAAAGAAATACATGTGATGAAATACTCAATTCATGATGGAAGGAAATATTGCACTCAGACACAAAAAAGGGGACGTCACCTCATTGACCCATAAAACATGTGATGAGGCATTATTATAGAAGCCCATTCCAGCCAGATTTTAAAAAACAGAAATAAAAACTTGGGTAAGTCGAGAACTTTTAAGATGATACAGTCAAAATATGAGATGATATAGTCAAATTTATTAGAAAAAAAACCCCCAAAAATTTGAGATGATAAGGTCAAAATGTTGAGATAGAAAGTAGAAATTTTTGAAAAAATCAGTCAAAAATTTCTGAGTTAAGAAAGTCAGGTTTTGCGGTTATCAAGTCAAAATTATTTAAAATATTTATGAGATAATACAGTCAGTATTCAAGCTGAAATTTTATAATTTCAGCTTGAATACAGTCAAAGTTTTTCTATAATGAAGCCAAAATTTTGAGATAATCAAGTCAAAATAGTTTTTCAAAAATTTCGAGATAATAAAGCTGAAACATTGGGATGAAAAAGAATATTCTTGACAAAAAAAAATGTTATTTTGGGGATTGTATGGTCAAAATCTTTAGATATAATGTTGAATTTTTTTTATAAAAAATGTCAGAATTATTATAGAAATTTTTTGGAGCGTGAAGCAAAAGGCAAAATTTTGAGATAAGAAGATGAATTGATGAGAAATTTTGGAGAAAATGTAAAAGCAATAAAGCAAAGTTGTCTACATAGGGGAACATCTTTTTATGCTAAATTCAATTTTTTGAGAAAAGAGGCCAAAATTTTGATGTAAAAAAAATCTTAACAAAACCAGATTTCAATTTTTTTGTATTTTGAATTGGCATAAATGGGCTTCCGTAGATTATTTATGTTTACATCATAGAAAATGTTCCTTCAAACAGTAAAGGAGAGTTTTAAATAAATGTTATCTTGCAAGATCCGTGAGTAAAGGGTTATTCTTGCATGTCTGACTCTGCAGCCTGTGCATCAACACACACACACACACACACACACACACACACACACACACACACACACACACACACACAGGTTACAAGTGTCTTATCTGTTCGCTTTATCTGCAGCAACATTTCCCTCTGAGCTTCTTCTTACATAAGCGCAAAGTGATGAAGTGATTCTGTCCTGAGGGATGATGCTGCTGCTGATGGAGGAGCTGAGGATGGAGGAGCTGAGGATGGAGGAGGTGATGGAGGAGGTGGAGGATGGAGGAGGTGGAGGAGCAGATGACGCAGCCTCAGTCCGTCACTAACAGCACAAACACCGCAGCTTCTCCTCCTCCTCCTCCTCTTTACTCCGGGTTAAACTTGGAGGATTTTAAAGCGATGAGAAAGGAAAAGAAAGATGGAGCTGCTGCTGCAGGAGCAGGAGGAGGTGCAGCAGGAGGAGGTGCAGGGCTCTTACCTCTCTCTATGTCTCCTCTGGTGCCTCCTCTGGTGCCTCCCGCCTCCTTCAGCTCCGCGCTGCGGCCGATGATGATGAGCAGAGAGTGTTTGTGGAGGCTGAACTCCGGGTTTGCGGTCTCCTCCTGCACCTCCCTCTCCAGCACCCGGCTGAACGCCATGTTGGAGCTGTGATGTCATCGGGACCTCCTNTTTTTTGTGTCTGAGTGCAATATTTCCTTCCATCATGAATTGAGTATTTCATCACATGTATTTCTTTATTCTATGAAACCTGTGTTATTTGAACACATCTTTAAACTATTAAAATATAACATGTTTTTTTGTGTTTTGGTTCCTCAAACCCCCAAAATGTCAGGTGGTGCAACCGTCCTGACAAGTATCCACAGTAATTAAACTCTAAAAATTGAATGTCAGTTATTGTAAATGGAAATTAAAAATACAGTGGCATTATTTTATGCTTGAACCTTTTTAAATAAAACATTCTTTGCAAATAAAAAGAATTTTAAAGCTGTTGAGAAATGTAAAAAACTTTTGTCCCGTAATTTTCACCTTGTCAAATGTCAGGGTGGTGCAACCGTAACATTAGACTTTTATTTTAAAGTGAAGAGAATAAAACAGGAAACAGGAAACTGCATCAGCCAGAGGAGCCCAAATGACATTTGTGACCAAGTGGAAAAGTTTGTAGATTTCTCTGAAATACTGATAAAAAAGGTTTTTTCACTTCATTGGTGACTGGAACAATTTCCATGTCAGGTGGAACAACCAATGTAATAATGTGAAATGTTATTTTAACATCAAATTATTTATCTTATTCACAAATAAAAGAAATGAAACACACAAAATGAAAATGTATGAGTCACTACAGACACTTGAGAGATACTTGCCAATAATTTCACACAGAAAAAATAACAGGAACATATAAATATATTTTCATATATTTGGTTGCACCACCTGACATTTTTGGGTGCTCAAATTAAAAATACTAAAAAATAATGAACCTAAAAACTTTGAAATGTTGGCCAACTACTGAAATCTGTTAGAAAACATAATTCTTCTCTCAGAAATATGTTTTTATCCATTTTCAAAGAACTTTTTAAAAATAAGTTTTTAGACCCTCTTTTTGTCATTGACCCGTCAATTTTCCAAATAAATGATATTTATCAGGATGCAGTTCATCCTGTAATGACCCATTTTCAATATTTTCAGAAAGAGGTCGAAATTTTGATACAAAAAGTTTTGGTTTTTTTTCAACTTTTTTATCTCAAAATTTTATTTTAAAAAGAATCCCAACAAAGTCAGATTTCCATTTGTATATTTCCAACTGGCAGAAATGAGTGAATCTAAAGCAAAGAGACACTTGAGTAAAGTTGAGTGAATTTATTAAATTAATCTCATGTTAAAGACGTTTTAGAAACAACGTTACCGAACATTTAACAAACAGTTACAAACAAAAAACTTCAGACAAAATTAGATTCAGTGCCTCCACCAGTTTCACTCATGAATTGAACCAAAACCACAAAAACATAAAAATGTTTTAGGCTAAAAAAACACAGACAACAAATTTAACTTCCAGACAAAGATTTACAAAAGAAATTCACACAATATTTTTATTCCAACAGTCACTCCATCTCCTGAACACCTGCTTCTTCTTTTTTTATCTTTAATTTGTTTGTTTTTCACAAACATTTAAGGACATAAAAGTTACAGGAAGTCCCGCGAGGACAACTGCACAGCGTCCCGATCCGCGCGCCTTTACGCACGGCGCACGGTTCCCCTGCGTCACACTGGAGACACAAACACAGACACAAAGGAGAGGAAATTTTAAAAACTACATTCTTTTTCTTCTTCTGTGATCCAACAGACTGAGATAATCATAACAAGGATGTTTTAGGTGTGATACAGGAAAATGGATTTAGAGAAATAAAGGTTTAACTCCTGATTAATTCAGCCAAAGGTTTCAGTTTTTTACTTACCGAAGGCAACCAGCCGTGTTTTTTCTCTGAGGGCATCTCTTTGCTCCTCAGCTTCTCCAAAACTTCCTGTAAGGCGTCGATCTGCCCAGAAAATTAGAGGGAAAAAGTCTTTTCTTTCATTTGGAATTAAGTTTTTATTTCCCCAGAAAGACTAAATAAGTTTATAGAGGCTTAAAGTCAAAATCATGAGATAAAAGCCAAAAGTTTGGATTTAAAATCAAAATAAGAAATAAAAAAATGTAAGTTAAAAGATTAAAAAAAAGTCTAAATAAGGAAACAAGAAGTCAAAATGTGGAGATGAAAATTCAAAAACACAGACAGAATGTCAAATTGAAGAGACAAAAATAAAAAAATTATGGGTGAGAAAAATTACAATTAGGAGATAAAACCCAAATTAATATGAAAAAAAGTTGAAAAAAGGATGTGATAAAATAACACAAGCAAATTAAACTTTTAAATTAACCCTGTGGTGCATAGTGGTCACTACAGTTACAGCTATTTAAAAGTTATTTATTCCTAAATTCAATGGTTCATGTGGTGGAAATTCATATTAGTCTGTGTCAGGAT
Source organism: Thalassoma bifasciatum (assembly GCA_008086565.1). Taxonomy (NCBI): domain Eukaryota; kingdom Metazoa; phylum Chordata; class Actinopteri; order Labriformes; family Labridae; genus Thalassoma; species Thalassoma bifasciatum. Next base: position 64,028 of record RPOG01000919.1, read on the forward strand.
ATTTTTTATTCTTCTTAGGGCCTGAAAAATGTTTTCAATTCTTTTTCCAAACATTTATATTAAAAAAAAAAGTTATAGACAAACATTTGAGGGTAAAACAGTGTAATAACTATAAATTATTCAGTGCTAAAATGTTTCACAAAACATTAAAAAAAAGATTATTCATGAAATTACAAAAAAAAGAGAAAAAAATAGTTATGTTTATATTAATTTCACTCTTTTTTATGTTGAACGTTCTGTTACAGATATTTGAAAAAAAAAATTTGTAAACTTTTTTTCATGCTTTAAGACAAATAAAAACACTCAAAGGAAAAATCCAGACACTGGCTTTAATAATTCATGCATCAGAGGGTTTTAATAAAATAATTAATTCATAATAAAAAGTCTACATAAGGAGATGAAAAGTTAATACAAGGAAAGAAAAGGTCACATTGAGGAGATAAAAATGTGCAACTGTGGGTTAAAATGTCAAAATAAAGAGGCACAAATAGTCAAGAATAGGAGATAAAAAGTCAAAGTAAGAAATGAAAAATTAAACAAGGACATCAAAAGTGAATAAATGAAGATGAAAAGTCAGATACAGTTGTTTTTAATAACTGGGTGTAAAGTTGTGATATCACTGAAAACACTGTGAGTAATTTCATTAAATGTGGTTCAGAGGTTAAATTTAAAATGTGGATATTTCTCTAAATAAAATCTCTCACCAGATCTTTCTCCTGTTGATTCTTCAGGGAAAAATCCAGCGACCGAGTTTCCAGCGAAGACTCCTCGGCCTGAACGAGCCACAGGAAGGAGCAGCAGCAGGTGGTGGCGAGGAGGAGAGCGCGGGCGCTGACCATGGTGCTGGGACACGGAGACGAGGAGGAGGAGGAGGAGGAGGAGGAGGAGGAGAGTGTGTGCTCAGAGAGGAACCTCCAGGACTCAGGTCTCCTCCTCTTTATAGGAGCCGCTGACATCAGAAAAGCTCTGAAATATTCATGAAAAGCTGAGAAACAGTGAGAACAATCAGCACCTCCTTATATTTGGAGAATCACAGGAAGGAGCCTGATGGACGAGGTGAAAGGAGGTGAAAGGAGGTGAAAGGTGAATTTACTTTTCATCAAACCTGTTTGACAGAATCATCTGAACGTTTACAGGGATCAAACTCATTTGAGCCTTTTCAGGAAACTAACTCCAACAAATTACTGTTTATTTATGAGGAAAACTCTGCAGAAAAATCTCATTTAAACACAAGACGTCCTGTTTCATTACAACTTAAATCAGTGTTTCTCAACCTTGGGGTCACCTGAAATGGGGTCACCTGAAATGTCAAGTAATTGAGAAAAAAGTGACTGAAATAAGTTTTATTGTTTGTAAAATTAACCCTCTGATGCATGAATTATGAAAGCCAGTGTCAGGATTTTTCCCTTGAGTGTTTTTATTCATTTGTTATATTATTATATTATTATTATTATAATATTATTTATTTTTTCAGTAGTTGACCAACATTTCAAAGTTTTTAGGTTCATTATTTTTTAGTATTTTTAATTTGAGCACCCAAAAATGTCAGGTGGAGCAACCAAATATATGAAAATATATTTATATGTTCCTGTTATTTTTTCTGTGTGAAATTATTGGCAAGTATCTCTCAAGTGTCTGTAGTGACTCATACATTTTCATTTTGTGTGTTTCATTTCTTTTATTTGTGAATAAGATAAATAATTTGATGTTAAAATAACATTTCACATTATTACATTGGTTGTTCCACCTGACATGGAAATTGTTCCAGTCACCAATGAAGTGAAAAAAGCTTTTTTATCAGTATTTCAGAGAAATCTACAAACTTTTCCACTTGGTCACAAATGTCATTTGGGCTCCTCTGGCTGATGCAGTTTCCTGTTTCCTGTTTTATTCTCTTCACTTTAAAATAAAAGTCTAATGTTACGGTTGCACCACCCTGACATTTGACAAGGTGAAAATTACGGGACAAAAGTTTTTTACATTTCTCAACAGCTTTAAAATTCTTTTTATTTGCAAAGAATGTTTTATTTAAAAAGGTTNGCAACCAAATATATGAAAATATATTTATATGTTCCTGTTATTTTTTCTGTGTGAAATTATTGGCAAGTATCTCTCAAGTGTCTGTAGTGACTCATACATTTTCATTTTGTGTGTTTCATTTCTTTTATTTGTGAATAAGATAAATAATTTGATGTTAAAATAACATTTCACATTATTACATTGGTTGTTCCACCTGACATGGAAATTGTTCCAGTCACCAATGAAGTGAAAAAAGCTTTTTTATCAGTATTTCAGAGAAATCTACAAACTTTTCCACTTGGTCACAAATGTCATTTGGGCTCCTCTGGCTGATGCAGTTTCCTGTTTCCTGTTTTATTCTCTTCACTTTAAAATAAAAGTCTAATGTTACGGTTGCACCACCCTGACATTTGACAAGGTGAAAATTACGGGACAATATTTTTTTACATTTCTCAACAGCTTTAAAATTCTTTTTATTTGCAAAAAATTTGTTTTATTTAAAAAGGTTGAAGCATAAAATAATGCCACTGTATTTTTAATTTCCATTTACAATAAGTGACATTCAATTTTTAGAGTTTAATTACTGTGGATACTTGTCAGGACGGTTGCACCACCTGACATTTTGGGGCTTTGAGGAACCAAAATACAAAAAAACATGTTATATTTTAATAGTTTAAAGATGTGTTCAAATAACACAGGTTTCATAGAATAAAGAAATACATGTGATGAAATACTCAATTCATGATGGAAGGAAATATTGCACTCAGACACAAAAAAGGGGACGTCACCTCATTGACCCTTACATCTTACTGTCATTTCACGGTGAGATTTTTTCAGTGTAACTCTCAGTGATGAGTCATGTGATATGATAAAGATGATCCCATCCAGAACAGATCATCACAGAACAAAGGTGTGAACCCAAAATGTGTCACCTCCAAATCAAGATGATAAAAACTGATGCCCTGTTTCACTTTAGGTAAAATAAATATTCTTTAACTCCACGTGAAAACAAACCTTTCCCTCCTTAATTTTTTCTTCTTTCTTCCTCCTGTCACCACAGTTCAATAAAACCACATTCAGAGCTCAGGTTGACCTGCAGTGACACCAATCTGTGATCAGGATCTCATTTCTTCTCTGAGGTTTAACCTCCTCTTTAATAATCTGACGCACAGACGCCGTCAGACATAAAAACCATCGTTTCTGTCTCATGTTCACGTGGATCCTTTCAGTGAGAACGAGCAGAGGTCGGTGCAGACGGAGGGATGAGGGCAACATCAACATTAAAGACTCATAACTTATTCAGGAGGGACGGATGTAAAGGAAAATATCTGTACGGTCTGGTTTTAACTCAGAGAAAAAATATATATCTGACACTAAATTGATCATGTTTTTGAAGTACACGGTGAAAATTTTCTTCCAAAATTATTCCTCCATCTACATGAAGATGTTTCCAACATATTCACATATATTTTGCAATTGATCTTGTGATAAACAGTCTGATAGACCTTATCTTTATAAAAGTATACCTCTTCATTGAATAGAAAGAAGCAAAAATTCAGTTTTTTTTTTTTTTTTTTGCAGTAATGTTTTTATCAGAGGTGCATAAATTGATGTAATATCACAGACAGGTATTTGTCAAAGTGATGGAAGGATATTGTTTTGAAATAATTTAAATTTCTTTAATTTTAGGAAGATGCTACAAATTTATATAAAACGTACATAATATACCAATAATAGTCTTAACTAATTGTGCATGCAAATAGCATAAAATGGAGCCATCCGTGTAATTTTCAATCAATTCTATGAAAGAAAACCAAAGTTATAACAAAATAACTTTTGAAAATGGGTCAAATTAACCCAAAGACAACAGGAGAATTAAAAATCAATGGAAAAAACATTTCGGTCCAAGCCAGAAAAATGAAATACAACAGAATAAAATGGCAAAAAATAAGGTATAAAAAATATATTAGAACAGAATAGTGTACAGTACAGGCCAAAGGTTTGGACACACTTTTATTGTCATGACTTTTTACATTGTAGATTCTCATTTAAGGCACCAAAACCTTTAAATGAAAACATGTGAAATAATTGAAAATATGTTTTATATTCTAGTTTCTTCAAAATATCCACCCTTTACTCTGATTACTGCTTTGTTTACTTTTGGTATTTTTCAAGAAGTCGTCACCTGAAATGCTTTTCTCTTCACAGCTGTTCCTTATCAGGGTTAATTAGTGGAATTTCTGCCTTTATCAACGGGGTTGGCACCATCAGTTGTGTTGTGTAGAAATCAGGTTAATACACAAATGACAGCCTTATTGGACAACTGTTAAAATTCATATTATGGCAAGAACCAATCAGCTAACTAAAGAAAAACAAGAGGGTCAATGACGTGACGTCCCCTTTTTTGTGTCTGAGTGCAATATTTCCTTCCATCATGAATTGAGTATTTCATCACATGTATTTCTTTATTCTATGAAACCTGTGTTATTTGAACACATCTTTAAACTATTAAAATATAACATGTTTTTTTGTGTTTTGGTTCCTCAAACCCCCAAAATGTCAGGTGGTGCAACCGTCCTGACAAGTATCCACAGTAATTAAACTCTAAAAATTGAATGTCAGTTATTGTAAATGGAAATTAAAAATACAGTGGCATTATTTTATGCTTGAACCTTTTTAAATAAAACATTCTTTGCAAATNATAATGCCACTGTATTTTTAATTTCCATTTACAATAACTGACATTCAATTTTTAGAGTTTAATTACTGTGGATACTTGTCAGGACGGTTGCACCACCTGACATTTTGGGGGTTTGAGGAACCAAAACACAAAAAAACATGTTATATTTTAATAGTTTAAAGATGTGTTCAAATAACACAGGTTTCATAGAATAAAGAAATACATGTGATGAAATACTCAATTCATGATGGAAGGAAATATTGCACTCAGACACAAAAAAAGGGGACGTCACCTCATTGACCCACATACAAAACCAGCTGCTGTTGTTTTATAAGATGTAAACATACTGTATGCTTAAGACCAGGAGAGTTCATTAATTTCACAGGTAAACTCTGTATCATGTATAGTGCTGCTATTCAATAAATATAATATAATATAATCCTGATCAGAATCAAGTATTTAACACACATGGGTAATAAAAGTGTTTTGGTAATGTCACAGGTTAGAGTTCTGAGTCTCACTGAGTTGTTTCTGATTGTTCTCAGGTGTAAAACGTGTGGCGAGTACATCTATAAGGGAAAGAAGTTTAACGCCCGTAAAGAGACGGTTCAGAACGAGCTGTACATGGGACTCCCCATCTTCCGCTTCTACATCAAATGCACTCGCTGCCTCGCTGAGATCACATTCAAGGTGAGAGGATTAAATACTCTGATTCTCATTTTATTGTACAGCAGTGGATCCTAAACTTCTTTTGCAGCGCCTGCTTTGTGCAGATGAAATTATTTTCAGGGTCCCTCTACTCTCCACCACCAGCCACATTCTCCAAATGCTCATAAGAAACACGCAAAGGTCTAATTCATTTGAAATACTGTCACAAATAATTTATACACAACTTTAGCTTCGCTTTGACATCTTGTAGATACAGTGTCCTTCAGGTGCAAACACACTGCAAAAACAGAAAAGAAATTCATCACCTTTCAGTTTTTGCCAGAGGTGGAAAAAGTACATACTTTCTGTACACACTTTCAACATTTTGTTCATTTTGTTTCCATAAAAGTTTGCAGCTTATCTTTGTGCCTAAATTTCTTATGTGAAAGTCGAAATTTTTTAGATAAAAGTAAAAATATCAGAGATAATAAAATCAGGATTTTTTTTTTTTAGATAAGAGGTCGAAATTTAAACATAGGAATTTGAAATTTTTTGAGATAAAGTCAAACTTTGAGATTATAAGGTAACATTTTAGGGATACTAATGTCAAAGTTATAAGATAATAAGCAGAGGTGGAAAAAGTACATACTTTCTGTACTTAAGTAGAAGTATAAGTACTTGTGTAAAAAAAAAGCTGAGAAAAGTAAAAGTACTAATTCATCTACTTTACCTAAGTAAAAGTGAAAAAAGTAGTAAGGAGTAGAAAGTACAGATATTTGTGTTCAAATGTAGGGAGTGAAAGCAAGAAGTTATCAAAAATATGAAGACTTAAGTCGAGTACAGATACCTGAAAAATCTACTTCAGTAAAGGAACAAAGTATTTGTACTTAAGTACTTTCCACCTCTGGTTTTGGCATCACTTTTCAATTTTTGTGTCACTCAGTTTTTGAGTTATTTTCCAGTTTTGCAGCACTTTTCTGTATTTGCACTTAAAGGCCACCATACACAGAAAATAGCAAAAAAAAAAAAAAAGATTGCTGAATAACACGTTTTTTTTTTTCAAGATTTAAAAAAAAAGAAAAAAAAGCTGCCTCTGCACACTCGCTTTTTACTTGTCTGGAAACATCAACTTACTCACAAACAAAGAAATTTTCCACTTTCATGGCTGAAATATTGCAGCTGTTTAATTGGAATTATATCAACACGCTCGTCTCTCTGACTCCTACTGTCATAAATCTACGCCCCTGCAGTTAGAAAACCACAGGATTCCATAATTAAGGGAACATTTCAGGTGTGCCTAAAAGTGAGAAAGTCCTTTTATTTCCAGGAATTAATCTAAGTTTTAAATCTCTGCCTGTAACAACAGACGGATCCAGAGAACACGGATTACGCCATGGAGCACGGCGCCACCAGAAACTTCCAGGCGGAGAAACTGATCGAGGAGGAGGAGAAGAGAGTCCAACAGGAGAGAGAGGACGAGGAGCTGAACAACCCCATGAAGGTTTGTGCGGTGTAATCGACTCATTATTTATGTTCTTCTTTGATAATTATCGTAAAGAAGTTTAATGGGATGACTTTCACGTCCTCTCTCAGGTGTTGGAAAACCGCACGAAGGATTCGAAGATGGAGATGGAAGTTTTGGAGAACCTGCAGGAGCTGAAGGAGCTGAACCAGAGACAGGCTCAGGTGGATTTTGAGGGAATGATCCAGAAATACAGAGAGCTGGAGAAGGTGGAGAAGGAGAGAGAGAAAGAGGAGGACGAGAGAGAGACGAAGTGAGTGGAAGCTGCGAAGAAGATTCGTTTCCTTCTTTGAACTCTTCTGATCGACAGCGTGAACTCGGAGCAACAGTAAAAAAAAAAAAAAAAAGCAATTAAATCTGAATGTGCTGCTTGTTTCACAGAGAGATGTTGGATCGGGCTCTGGTGAAAAGACTCAGAGACTCTGACTCAGAGGAGGAGAAGGAGGAGGAGGAGAGCGGCTCGAAGGCGGCCTTTACCGACAAACCCACGGACGTCCTCACCGCTGACAGACCCACAGAGACGCAGGTACCAACACCTGAATAACAGCTGATCACAGGAAAACATCTGTCAGAGTGTGTTTCACCCCATTTATCACCGAGCAGCTATTGTCTTCAAATGTCAGGGATGATTTACCGACATTTTCCAGAAACATGAGCTCACGCCACCTGACGAGCAGCATCATCTCTCTGCTTTCAGACTGAACGGGAACTCAAACAATGAGGATAAACACAGGGGGGGAGATCAGCACATGATTCAAACACATTAAACATATTTGATAAAGCATTTACAGCGTCTACAGGGGAAGATAACATCAGAGATTAACACTTACAAACTACGGTAGCAGAAGAAGTAGCAGAAAACCCCACTAAATTTACTGTTCAAGCTGATCAACTTTATTGTTTTTTTGCAAATATTCTCGCAACTCGTTCCTAAAAATCTTGCACAGGTTGAACAAAAGTCTGTTAAAGTTTCTGATGCTGAAAAAACAGCTGTTTGGATCATTCCTCAGGTGAACAGGTTGATTTAAACAGGTGAGTGTCATGATTGGGTATAAAAGGAGCATCATCCCCAAAAAGCTCAGTCCTTCACAAGCAAAGATGGAGCCAGGTTCACCACTTTGTCAACAACTGCGTGAGCAAACAGTCCAACAGTTTAAGAACAATGTGTCAGGTATCGTGAGAAACACCAGTCGAGGTGGAGCCGAGAGCAGAATTTAACCCAAAAGTCCCAAACCTCATGAAAATAGAAAATCTAAGACACAGCAAGAGACACAGGAGACAAGAACTTGACAACACACCTACAAGAAACTGAACTCAAGACAAGGACGAAACAGACAAAGGACTAATCAAACACAGGTGTGACCTGAGACACAGGTGAAACACATGAGGGCCAATCAAACAGGAGGGAAACTCAAGAACAACTAAGAACACAGGAATAGAGAGTGAACACAAGGGAAAATCACAACAAGAAACACCAGGAAACAACCGCAGAAACACTGGAGCAAAACACTAAAAGGCAACAAAACCAAAACAACTACAAGAAACAAAAGATTGAATTATCAGACAATGTTTCTCAACTTTGTCCAACTGCAGGAATTGATGGATTTCATCATCTACAGACCATAATATCATCAAAAGATTCAGAGAATCTGGAGAAATCTCTGCACGTAAGCAGCAAGGCCCAAAACCAACATTGAATGGCCGTGACCTTTGACCCCTCAGGCGGCGCTGCATTAAAAACCCACATCATTGTGTAAAGGATATTAGCACGTGGGCTCAGGAACACTTCAGAAAACCATTGTCAGTTAACACAGTTCATCACTACATCTACAAGTGACAGTTCAAACTCTACCATGCAAAGACAAAGTCA
>RPOG01000919.1:74141-93088 GCA_008086565.1 Thalassoma bifasciatum
ATGTGGAAGAAGGAAGGAGAACTGTAAGCGGCGGTAACCATGGATACCACAAACATTTTAAGAGCTGAACTGACATTTTGATGAACGTTGTTGGGTTGTTGCTGATGTTGTCGACAGATGGAGGCGCCAGAGTCTGTATGTGTGGTCGAGTTCACAGAGAAGTCGGTTGTTCACGTCCACACAGTGACGTGATTTTGTGACAAAAGTGTTTTCATCGCACTTTGATATAAACTTCAATACGGAAACTTCTGTAAAAACAACCTCATGAGAGCGTCAGAACTTTTTTCCAAATTTGAGAAGTTTTTGGAGTTTCCATTACTGTTTTTTAGGTTTAGTGCAATTCTTTGGGTAAGTGTCCCAGTATCTGTGAAGGCAGCATTAATGCTGAAAGGTACAAACAGGTTTTGGAGCAACATCTGCTGCCATCCAAGACACTTTGTCTTTTTCAGGGACGTCCCTGATTATTTCAGCAAGACAATGAAACCAAGACACATTCTGCTCCTGTTACAACAGCGTGGCTCCGTAGTAGAAGAGTGCAGCTCCTAGACTGACCTGCCTGCAGTCCAGACCTGTCTCCCAGTGAAAATGTGTGGAACATGATGAAGAACAAAACACAACAACAGAGACTTTGGGACTGTTGATCAACTGAAGTTGTTCATCAACAAGAATGTGAAAGAATTCCAGCTCCAAAGCTTCAACAATTAGTGTCCTCAGTTCACAAAATGAGTGAATATTTACAACAAAACAACAAACTTTATCAGTTTGAAGAATAAATATCTTATCAAACAGGAAAGGGATATAAAAAGATATCCAAGGAACTGAGGATGCCAATAAGCAGAGTTCAAACTCTAATGAAGAAGTGGAAAATGAGGGATTCTGTTGAAACCAAACCACGGTCAGGTAGACCAACAAACATTTCAGCTACAACTGACAGGAAAATTGTTCAGGATGCAAACAAAGTTCCTACACATCCTTAAAAAGTCTTGAATTCATTGAAATTTTATATTTTGGTCTTAAATTTGTCAGGGCAGGATTTGTTAATGACTTTTCCAGAAGGAGACTTAGAGTGAAAACTGTCTTAAAAGCTGCTGGTGTCAATTTTTATCTGCATCCTGGGTCACTGTTTGTACTATTAACATCCAGTTATTAACCAATGAGCAGCTTTTTGTGCAATAAACAGACAAAAGTAAACTTGAATGAGTCTCATTAAGTGACACCCGCTATGATTTGGTTGTAATGCAGCAGGATCCCCAAACCATCGACCATATTTATGTGTTTTTGGTCTTAAATTTCATTCAAAGAAGCATTAAAAAGGTCTTAAAAAGTCTTAGATTTGACTTGCCAAAACCTGCAGGAACCCTGGCAAAGAAAAACCCACAAATAACTTCAGCTGAAATACAGGACTCTCTGAAAAAATGTGGTCTGACTGTTTCAAGATGCACAATAAGGAGGCACTTGAGGAAAATGGGCTGGTGAAAGACATTTCTACACAAATGCCACAAAGTTTCCTGCTTACTATACGCATATTATCATCTGTGTTGAGTTGTGGTTGTAAATATATGTTTGTTTTCTTCAGGGAGCTCCATCAGGAGTGAAAAGGTTCAAAGTGGAGAGCTGGGAGAAGAGCGTGGGGACTCTGGGTGGAGGAGGCGCTCTGGGCTCCCTGGTTGTTCGTAAGAAGTCATCATCATCATCATCATCATCGGTGGTTAAAGTCACAGCAGCTTCGTCACAAACAGGTAGAGCGTGAATAACTCCTTCTCTTCCTTCCAAGGCCGTTCGGTCTCTGTTTCTGGAAATACTCTTTTGTTCTCGTCACTGATGAAAAGCTGGCTCATAATTTCAACGAGCGTTGTGTCCTTTTGTTTGTCAGAAGCGAAGGCGTCTCCCCCGGCGTTGAACAAAGCCCGCGCGGCCGTCAGCGCCGCGAACGGCTCGTCATCGCTCAGCCTGCTGGGGGCGTATTCAGACAGCGATGACAGCGAGTGAAAGGACGACGCTGGAGATGGAGGAGTTCTGGTTCTTCTGACTGACACACAATGAAATAAAACATGAAGAGGAGACAACAAAGATATGGACCTTACTGGAAGTTTGTAAAAAGAGTGAATCTACTTTTCGGTAAAGTGATCATGAGCTGGAGCGTAGTAACGTCGGCCGTTAACAGGAACCTGTCTGTGTTTGAAATGTGGAAACAATCAATCCTGTTAGTTCATGTGTTCATGTGTGTTTAATAAAGTTATTTTACCTTCTACATATTTCTACATCTGATGTGGGTTCATTGTTCTAGTAAATCTGCATTTCTGGACTTTAATTTTATTGTGACCTCAGAAAATTTCTATGCCCTTTTAAGCCAGTCAAAAAATAAAATAAAAATAAAAACTTGGCTTTGTTGTGATTTTTTTTCTTTTTGTCTTTTTCTGATTTAAGTCAAACATTTGAAATATACCTAAAATTTTGGATAAAAAGTCCAAATTCTGAAATTTTTAAGTAAAATTCCAACTTTTTAGATCTAGATTCTAATTTTTTAGATAAATCAGGTCAAAATGTTGGGATGATAGTGTCAGGATTATGTAGAAAAGAGGCTAAATTTTGCAATAAAATGCCAACATTTCAAGATAAATCAGATTCATGAGATCAAAAGTCAAACATTTGAGATTAAAATTTTTACATTTTTAAGTTAAGTGAATTTTTTGGGGGACAATGGAGTCATAAATATGACAAGAATTTAACATTTCAATACAAGAACTCAAAATTTTGGCATAAAAAGTCAAAATTTTGGGAGAAAAAAAAATCCTAATTTAACAAAAGTTAGGTCAAACTTTTTCCAGTGCGTCTGCCAAAGAAATTGTAGAATTTTCAAACATTTTGAGATATATTGAAATTCAGAGGGAAAAAAATAATCCAATTTTGATGTAATCAAGTTAGAATTTTGAGATATAAATTGAATTTTTTGACCTTTTCCCCCAAAAATCTTAATCTCAATAATTTCAATTTCATGTTTTTCAACTGATGGAGGTAATAGGCCTCTATAGTTTTAAAAATAAGGGTCAATTTATTGTGCTTTACTAAATGTTTATTTAATTAAATCTGTCAGAAATTACAGTAAGGGTTTAAAAATTAAATGATATTTGGTTATGAAAATGATAATAAACAGTTATGACAGGGTGAATAAGCAGCAGTGGACACATTTTTATTCAAGGATTTCAAGGATTCAAGGATTCAAGGAGTTTTATTTGTCATTCAACCCATGTAAAAACATGGGTGGGACGAAATTAGGTTACCCTGCAAGCCCAATCGTAGAAATGAGAATAATTAATATATACGAATATACAATAAAAAAGAAAATAAAAGAAGAACACAATCAACTAGCCTTTGTAACAAATTGACTGAATGATTATTTGATTTATTATTATTTTTTGTTGAACAATGTTTTTATTAGTTTTCAACAGACATGAACATGAATACAAAAACTAAAAACAATGATATAGACAATAATGCATAAAGAAAATAATAGCAAAACATATTTAAATAAAATAATACAAAATGAGTTCAGAATAATAAAAATAATAGTACAGATTAAAAATAAATAAATAAAAATAAATTAGTTAATTAATAGTGATTTATTATTATTCATTATTAATTATGATTTGAACAGTAGAATTTCTTTTATTTTATTGTAAGTTAAATAGTTGACCTCTGGAGCCTTTTACTGTCGACAGACCTCAAACATCACCCTGGTTCTTCCCCTTTAAGGCCGCCGCGCCGCTTTGCCGCTCTGCCGCTCCGCTGCCTATCCGCGCCGCCAGCTCTGTCCCGCAGCCAGCTGCGCCGCGCCGCTGCCGCTGGTTGTTGTGTCTGACTCGGACTGAGACGGTCTGCTCCTCGGTCTGGTCCAGCGAACACTAGCTGCGCTGACCTGCTTGGCTCAGAATCGGGACGGATTTCACGGACGAACAATGGTTTATTTTCAGAGGCTGTGCTAAGGTGAAGAGGGTTTTCTGGATGGTTTCCGGCAGACGGAGCTAACTGGGCTAACAGCAGCCGTGGATTGGAGACAGAAAGCGGGTGAGAGGGTGAAAGAAGCGCCGCTGCTTCCGCGGAGCTAACGCGGAGCTAACGCTGCTAACGCGGCTAACTTCGCTTCCTAATGTTGACAAACCTGTAAATCTGTGTGAATTTAAGAAATTCTGTAGATAAATCATCATTTATGGATTATATAATTTAATGATTTTAGCCTGTAAGATTTAACGTTTTTCTTTATTTACTCTTAACAATGAGGCTGATTCAGCTGCTAACAAACAGAAGCTTTTCTCTGTTTCTAACTTCACTTTGTACTAAAACATTTATTTTTCTTCACCTCAGACGTTTTTATTATATGATTATGAAAATTTTATATTTACTGCACCAGTTGACACTTAAATGGCACAGTCAATTGTATTTATTATATTGAGAAACTTCAGATAAATGCAGTGATGCTACATGAACACAGTATTAATATGATTTATTAAAAGGTTAAATTATAACATTTTTTCATAATGTAAACATGATAATGTATAGAAACTTATATCTAGTAGTAAAAAAATTAAAAACCAAAAAAATGGCTTGGGTAGGATTTTTTTTCACATTTAAAGGTGAAATTTTGAGCTAAAAAGTCAAATAAACGAGATAAAAAGTAAAAATTTCAACATTTTTTTCCTTATTGTTTTGACCTTAAACTCAAAATTTTGACTTTTTTTCTTGAAACTGGAAATTTCTCATAAATTCCACTTTTTATTTCAAAATATAGAATTTGTGTCTCATAATTTTTTTGCCTTTTTACTCAAAATTTTGACTTTTTTCTTGAAATTGTTGATTCACAAAAAATAAAAAAAATGAATAAAAAATCAGCTGTTCAAAATGTTGATTTTATTTCTCATAATTTTTACTGTATCTCAAAAATTTGACCTGTTTTATGTTTGTCTCATCCAAAAAAAAAAAAATGTTTTGTTTCCCAAAATTTCAACTTATGAAGGGAAAAAAATTGAACACAGTATAAATATGATTTAATAACATTTCTTCATAATGTAAATATAATAATGTATAGAAACTTATATCCAGGAGTAAAAAAAAATTAAAATATAAAAACTAGCTTGGGTAGGATTTTTCTTCACATTTAAAGGCGAAATTTTGAGCTAAAAAGTCAAATAAATGGGATAAAAAGTAAAAATTTCAACATTTTTTTCCTTATTGTTTTGACCTTAAACTCAAAATTTTGACTTTTTTTCTTTGAAACTGGAAATTTCTCATAAATTCCACTTTTTATTTCAAAATATATAATTTGTGTCTCATAATTTTTTTGCCTTTTTACTCAAATTTTTTTCTTGAAATTGTGGATTCACAAAAAAAGAAGAAAAAAAAAATCAGCTGTTCAAAATGTTGATTTTATTTCTCATAATTTTTTTACTGTATCTCAAAAATGTGACCTGTTTTATGTTTGTCTCATCCAAAAAAAAAAATAATAATGTTTTGTTTCCCAAAATTTCAACTTATAAAGGGAAAAAAATTGAACACAGTATTAATATGATTTAATAAAAGGTTAAATTATAACATTCTTTCATAATGTAAACATGATAATGTATAGAAACTTATATCCAGGAGTAAAAAAAATCAAAAATAAAAAAACTGGCTTGGGTAGGATTTTTTTTCACATTTAAAGGTGAAATTTTGAGCTAAAAAGTCAAATAAATGGGATAAAAAGTAAAAATTTCAGCATTTTTTTCCTTATTGTTTTGACCTTAAACTCAAAATTTTGACTTTTTTTCTTGAAACTGGAAATTTCTCATAAATTCCACTTTTTATTTCAAAATATATAATTTGTGTCTCATAATTTTTTGCCTTTTTACCCAAATTTTTTTCTTGAAATTGTTGATTCACAAAAAAAAAAAAAAAAAAAAAAAAAAATCAGCTGTTCAAAATGTTGATTTTATTTCTCATAATTTTTTACTGTATCTCAAAAATTTGACCTGTTTTATGTTTGGTCTCATCCAAAAAAAAAAATAATAATGTTTTGTTTCCCAAAATTTCAACTTATAAGGGAAAAAAAATTGAACACACTATTAATATGATTTAATTAAAGGTTAAATTATAACATTTTTTCATAATGTAAACATGATAATGTATAGAAACTTATATCCAGGAGTAAAAAAAAATTAAAATATAAAAACTGGCTTTGGTAGGATTTTTCTTTACATTTTAAGGCGAAATTTAGAGCCAAAAAGTCAAATAAATGGGATAAGAAGTAAAAATGTCAACATTTTTTTCCTTATTGTTTTGACCTTAAACTCAAAATTTTGACTTTTTTTCTTGAAACTGGAAATTTCTCATAAATTCCATTTTTTTATTTCAAAATATAGAATTTGTGTCTCATGATTTCTTGCCTTTTTACTCAAATTTTTTTCTTGAAATTGTGGATTCACAAAAAAAACCAAAAATAAAAAATCAGCTGTTCAAAATGTTGATTTTTTTTCTCATAATTTTTACTGTATCTCAAAAATTTGACCTGTTTTATGTTTGGTTTCATCCAAAAAAAAAGAAATAATGTTTTGTTTCCCATAATTTCAACTTATAAAGGGAAAAAAATTCAACGCCAAGTTTTCAATAGGCTTCTGTAATAATACCTCACCACATGCTTAAATAATCAGAAAAATATATATTTTTCTTGAGCAAAAATGTAATTGATGCCTTAAAATCTCAGTTAAACTGAATTATTAAATTTGAGCAGATTGACTTCCTCTTAGATTTAATTCTTATAATAGTTGTAACAATAATATGGGTTATAATAAACTTTATTAAGATAGCAGTTTTCATAACAGGGTCACAAAGTGTTTCATAATATTAAAACATTTTAAGGTGCAACACAAGGAGGTAACACATCCGAAAATGAAATAAAAGAATAAAGATCCTTAAAGAGGAATAAAATCAAGATTTAGAGGATTAAGTCGCTCAGATCAGACTGATGAGAAATGTGCTTTGATGAAACTTTGCCGATCTGATCTCCACGCTGAAGGGTTTTATTTTCGTATCTTAAAGCGTGTGTCGTTTCATTTTCAGATCCATGGCAAAGTGGCTGAAGGATTATCTAAACCTAGGCAGCAGGCGCGACCCCCCTCAGCCCCCCAGGCCAGATTACACGGAGAGCGAGATCCTGCGGGCCTATCGGGCTCAGAAGGAGCTGGACTTCGAGGACCCGTACCAGCACTCGGATAAGGAGCATCAGAATGGAGGTTTCAGCTCCTGCAGCGCCACAGTGAGCCTCCCCTCCTTTCCCGCCTTCGGCTCCGTGCTGCCCAACGGCGTGGAGGTACGGCGCCGTTATTTCACCGCCACAAATCAACTTATGGCCTTTTTCCACTGACTCGTCTCAGCCCTACTCTACTCAGCTCTACCCGGTTTGTGTTGTGTTTCCATTAGTGCAGTACTACGCGTTCTAAGAGAGTAAAGCTGATACTAAAAGGTGACGTGGACGGACTGCCGGTCACTCATTGGTCAGAGAATGTCGTCTCTGCAGCTTCTGACTCTGAACAAATCACTTACAAGAGGCAAAGGAATAAGTCAGCGACGGGTTTTTAATGACATTTAAACCTGACGGCACAGAACCAGACTGAATGAAGACAAAATACAGCCCTAAAATGCTCCTTCATGATTCCTAAAGAAGTTAAAAGTCCTTTTTAAACCAAAAAGAAGTTAACAGCAAAGATAGTTGGCTTTAAAGAGTCTTTTAAATTAAATCAAAGTTCGACCATTTTTTCTCCTTTTCACACATTTTTGCTGCTTTTTTGACCATTTTGCTGATTTTTCACCATTTTTTTAGTGCTTTGCATCCATTTTTATCTCCTTTCAACCAATTCTTTCACCTTTTTACGAATTTTTGTTGCTTTCTGACTATTTTTGCCCTTTTTATCCATCACTGCCACTTTTTGACCATCTTGGCTGCTTTAAGAAATTATTTTGTTGATTTTTTTAACCCATTTTTACTGCTATTTATTCTCCATTTTTGTTCCTTTTTGACCATTTTTTTTTCACCTTAAGTTCTATTCACACAGGATTAATATGATGTTGGTACCTCTGTAATTTTGTAATTACCCTTTAAGGTCAGTTTTTGGTGTTGCACGTGATAACAGACATGGTTGATTTGAACGGATTAGAAACACAGACGTCCTTCACAATTATTACAAATGAATCAGAGATCCCAGGTGAAACTAATTCCATATGAAAAGAGCTTTAAACTTATTTTTATGCTGCTCTCTGCTGTTTTTTCCTCTTTTCATCGGTGCAGGAGCGATCTGTCTGCCACGAGGGTCTTTAAGCACCAATCAGTCCATTAATCCACAGGGAACCAAAAAGGAAAACCAGTTCAAAGAAGAATGATTGATCAACAACAAATCTCTGCTATACCAGGCCCAAAAATCAAAAATTAAAGTGATCTCACTGGATCCAGGGAAGAGTTGATGTCAGGAAGCAGCTCCTTCGTTTTCCTCCGCATGCAGCAGCACCAGGCTGTTGTTTACCTCCGTTGTCATGACAACCCACATTGAGCCGCTGTATTACTTTAATGAAATCTTTTTAAAGCTTTTTTTTTTCCTTTAAAGACCACGGTGGCACATATGTTAGTACAAAATGATGTTTGTGTGGCGTTATAGATGAACATGCACGCACTTCTGCGCAGCACTTTAGCGCAGCTGTGTTATAAGATCCACGCCCACCGTGAGTCTGTAGTCGGGCTAGAGGAAAAGAACCAAACCCAGCAGAGACGAGTAGAGTAGAGCTGGAACTGTAGAGTGGAAAAGCGACATTAAAGAGCTGCTCTATCAGCTCTGACGTTCTTCTTTAAAATCTGTGTTTCCTGTTTCTTCTCTCAGGTAAAAGTGGTGTCACCAAAGCACAGACTCATCAAAGTGGACTCTCAGGAGTTTGGTCGCTGTAAAGTTCCTCTGAGTCCTGTCATCGTCCAAGAGGAGCCTGTAAGAAACAGAGCTTATTCAATTCCAGCTCTATTCACGATTTAAACTATTCTGGATTCAAAAAATGAAACCGTGTATAGTGTGTTCACAAGGCAAATTATGACACCAAAACAAAACAGTTTGTATAAGATGATTTTTAAATTCTCAAAGTTATCATGAACTGAATTTAATGATGTAAATACATAAAAATAAACTCAGGACACAAGGTAACTCACACTCATGCCAAACAAAACTTACTTACTGTTAGGGCTGGGCAATTAATTGCAAATGTCATTAAAAACTGCAATATGACCCGTTGTAATATTCTAATGTCAGACAGCGTAATATTTTTTTAACGTGTCAGAATATCAGATAAACTTACCAGTAGATGTTTTCTGCTCTACACTAGAGTTACTCAACCAATGAGACAAACTGTTGAAACTTTGCCTTGCAAGACAAACAATCTAAGTGGTTAAAAAAATGGCAAAAATGAAAGGAAGAAGCAATAAAAATAAGTTTAAGGTGGCAAAGAAAATTTGGCAAAGATTCTGTTTTTCACTTGTTAAAACTAAAAATACAATTCAAAAAGTCCAGTTTAGAAATGGAAAGAATTGTATTTTAAGGTCAGAAATTCAACAATTTATCTCGAAATCTTTTTTTTCCTCAAAATTTTGCTTTTTATTTCTCATAACTTTGACTTTTGATAGCAAAATTTCTACTTTTTATTCCAAATATCGCCTTTATTTCAAAATATTGACGTTTTATCCGAAATTTTGACTTTTTATCTTAGATTTTTGCCTTTATCTCATAAATTTGACCTTACATGTGAAAGTTAAGACTTATTTCACATAATGTTAAATCGATTTCTTAAAATTTGGGCTCTTATCTCAAAATTTTGACTTTTTTTTCTCAGAATTTTGTCTTTACTTCTCAAAATGTCAAAATTTTATCTTAAAATATAGTCCTTTTAGTCAATAAGTAAAAGCTTTTGATGTTTCAATGGTTTGATGTAATTTTCTGTCAAGTTTGTAAATGTTACTGTACATTGTGAAAACTTCGCTGAAGCATGATTTGAAGAAAATCATGAATTGAATCGAAATCGCTGAATCTGCCAGAAAAATTGCAATTAGATTTTTTTCTAAAATCGTTCAGCCCCAGGGGAAAAAGTGACCAAAAACCGTGAAAAGTGGGAAAAATGGGAAAAAGCAGTCATGAGGAGCTAAAAGGAAATGTCACGAGTTGTTGTTTTGCCCTAATTAATGTCAAAATTCATCCCCAACAATGTGTTTGTTTAAAAACTTAAAGGATGGGGGACCTAGAAATAATTGCACATGAAAAAAATCACAATTGCAATATGGGGAAAAATAATTGCAGTCAGATTTTTTTGCCCTACTTACTGTACAAGAATCAATAAATCCAGGGGCTGAAAACAGTTTTAATTTAAAGAACAAGCTCCAGAATAATGTTTAGCTGCCTGATTTATCAACACCAGCTCCCTCAGCAGTTTGATAAATGAGGGTGAATTTGTTCATGTCTCTCCGTTTCTCTCTCTCTTTACCAAAGGTCGTCCCATCAGCCCCTGCAGCTTTGGACGCAGACACCGACTACTCTGATCCGTTTGATGTGCGCCCAGACCCCAGAGGAAGGTCGACCTGGGAACACAAGCCTGCACCAACAGACTGCTGCAGCTACATGGAGCCGTTCGAGGCCCAGAGGATCATTTCAGGTCAGATTTATACACAAAACACAACATACAAGAAGTTTTATTTCTCATCCTGCACGTTCCAGAACAACAACAATTCATTTCAGTTTCCACGGTGATTTGTTTCAGGCCTTTATTTCTGTAACTGTTGATGATTTAGTTTTACAGAGAATGAAAACACTAAATTCAGTGTCTCAGAAAATTAGAATATTACAGGAGATTAAAACAAAATTGAGTTTTTACCAGAAATGACAGGAATCTGTCAAGTGTGTTCATTTCTATTTGCTCTATATCTATTTATTTTTGCTATTCATGATTGATTTTTGTCCTTTTTTGACACTTTTCTCTCTAACTTTTTGCTGCCTTTTTGACCATTTTCAACTTTTCCCCAGTTTTTGCTCCTTTTGACCCATTTTTGCTGTTTTTGTTTTGTTTTTTTTTAACTTTCTTTTCTCCTATTCACCCATTTTCGATGCTCTTTCACCATTTTTGCTGCTTTTTCACCAACTTTTATTGCTTTGCATCCATTTTTGCTGCAGTTGTTACATTTTTTCCTCAATTTTTTTCTGCTTTGAGAATTGTTTTGCTCATTTTTTAACCCTTTTTTACTGCTTTTTTTTGTACCATTTTTGCTGCTTTTTGACCATTTTCAACTTTTCCCCAGTTTTTGCTCCTTTTGACCCATTTTTGCTGTTTTTTTTAAAACTTTTTTTCTCCTTTTCACCATTTTTTTCTGGTTTTCACCTATTTTTGCCACCTTTTGACCATTTTTGCTGCTTTTTCACCAACTTTTGTTGCTTTGCATCCATTTTTGCTGCAGTTGGAACATTTTTTCCTCAATTTTTTTTTGCTTTGAGAATATCTTTGCTCATTTTTTAACCCTTTTTCCCTGTTCCATTTTTCTGCTTTTTGAACATTTTCATCTTTTCCACAGTTTTTGCTCCTTTTGACCCATTTTTGCTGTGTTTTTTTTGTTTTTGTTTTTTTTAACTTTTGTTGCTTTTTCACCATTTTTGCTGCAGTTGGAACATTTTTCTTCATTTTTTTCTGCTTTAAGAATTTTTTACTCATTTTTTTAACCCAAGTTTACTGCTTTTTTGTAACATTTTTGCTGCTTTTTGACCATTTTTTCCACCTTAAGTTCTATGCCCACAGGATTTATATGATGTTGGTACCTCTGTAATTTTATAATTACCCTTTAAGGTCAGTTTTTGGTTAATTTGAACGGGATTAGAAACACAGACGTCCTTCACAATTATTAGAAATTAATCAGAGATCCCAGGTGAAACTAATTCCATAAGAATAGGGCTTTAACCTAAGTTTTATTTCTCCTCTTTGCTGTTTTTTCCTCTTTTCTCCACTTGTATAGTTTCTTTTGTAAAGGTAGTTTTTAACAGTTTGTCTCTTTGGTTGAGTAACTGGTGTAGAACAGAAAACATCTGTAGCTGATATTCTGACACATTTAAAGGAATATTTCACTGTCTGACATCAGAATATTACAGCAGGTCAGTTCCTGTTGTTTGACTTTTCTTTCTGCGTCCTCGTGTTGCTTTCAGAGCTGCAGCACAGCGTGATGATGAACAGATCAGCGGCGGGGAGCGGCGATGGCGGTCAGTTATACGATAACCCATACGAGGAGAGAACTCGCCACCACCATCGACCGGCGCCGTCGGCACAACAAGCTCAAACTCCGAGGGCGGAGGTGGCGCTCGGTCTGATCGACAGCAGAGAGAGTCGACTTCCTCAGGACGACGAGAGGCCGGCGGACGAGTACGATCAACCCTGGGAGTGGAAGAAGGACAACATCTCTAAAGCTTTAGCAGGTCAACGACAACACCTGCACATCACACCTGACAACAACAACACCTGCAGATCACACCTGACAACAACAACACCTGCAGATCACACCTGACAACCACAACACCTGCAGATCACACCTGACAACCACAACACCTGCAGATCACACCTGACAACCACAACACCTGAACATCACACCTGACAACGACAACACCTGCAGATCACACCTGACAACCACAACACCTGCAGATCACACCTGACAACCACAACACCTGCAGATCACACCTGACAACCACAACACCTGCAGATCACACCTGACAACCACAACACCTGCAGATCACACCTGACAACCACAACACCTGCAGGTCACACCTGACAACGACAACACCTGCAGGTCACACCTGAACAATGCACAAACTGAAAACACAGGTGTAATAGTCAGATTCCCCGTTTTTGAGGTTACGAAGAAGATATCCCAAAGTTCTCTCCAAGTTTTCTCAAAATTTTTCCTTTTCAATCACAAAATTTGGACTTCATCTAACTTCTACTTTGAATTTAATTCTACTTTTTTGTGTCTTTTTTCATAAATTCTTTTGCTTTTTTACTTATAATTTTGATTTTTTTAATCTGATAATTTAAACTTTCTTTTCAAATTTTGACTTTTTATCTCCATTTTTCTACTTTTTTCATCTAAATTTTTTACCTTGATTTCCACTTTTTCTCATAATTTCCACTTTTTTTAATTTTCGACTCAATAGTTTGTCTTTTATCTTAAATTTTGATTTTTTTCACTCATGATTTCTCTTACCTTATCTCAGTCTCAAAATTTTTGCTTTTTGTCTCAGATTTTAGACATTTTATCTCATAATTTTGTCTTTTTATCTTAAATTTTCTGCTTTTTCACCCAGAGTTTCTGCCTCTTTTCTTATAATTTCAGAATTATTCTGAAAATTTTGACTTGAAGCACCAAATTTCTACTCTATTTCATCTAAATTTTGAATTTTGTCTCAGATTTTTTTTCCCGTCTCAAATTTGTTTTTGTTTTTTCCCTCATATTTAACACCTTTTATCTCTGAATTTTGTGGATTTATCTTTAATTTTGACCTTTTATGTCACCATTTTGATAAAGAAACCTTAGATTGCGCTCTGTTTCCTGCTCTTTCCTCTGTTCTCTCCTGTCTCGT
The DNA here is from genome assembly GCA_008086565.1 of Thalassoma bifasciatum. NCBI lineage: Eukaryota > Metazoa > Chordata > Actinopteri > Labriformes > Labridae > Thalassoma > Thalassoma bifasciatum. Next base: position 87,803 of record RPOG01000919.1, read on the forward strand.
TAAAAGCGAGCGTGATGTGATGTACGATGTGTTTTTCTCTTATTTACCTCCTAACTGACCAGTGTTTGTGTTTTTCTGACTGTAGTTCAGTTTGAAGGAGCAGAACGAGAGCGTTCCAGAGCTCAAACGGATCAAACCAGACTCACAAAGTTAGGAACGACGTCCTCGGCTGATTCCTCCACGCTGCGTCTGTCCGCTGACACCCCCCCACTCCTGGGGGAGAGAGTGGATCCTGGTGTTCCTCTGGAGAGACAAGTGTAAGTGAACACACACAAAAAAAATCCATCTTTTTAAATAAACTACAGATGTCCCTGACTAAGAATTTACTTTTTTTTTAGAATCATTGAAGTCTAGGCTACAGCAGAACGTTACAGTAATAAAAAAACAGCGCAGGCACGTTAAACAACACTTTTATTTTTTTCCTACGCACAACTGAAACACAGACTGGAACAAAGTGTCGGTAACTCTAAACATCAAACAAATGAAGTCGTTCAAATGACCATAACCAACAGGCTAAGGCGTGTTATTTATTTATATTTGGGTCAATGACAAAAAGAGGGTCTAAAAACGTATTTTTAAAAGTTCTTTGAAAATGGATAAAAACATATTTCTGAGAGAAGAATTATGTTTTCTAACAGATTTCAGTAGTTGACCAACATTTCAAAGTTTTTAGGTTCATTATTTTTTAGTATTTTTAATTTGAGCACCCAAAAATGTCAGGTGGAGCAACCAAATATATGAAAATATATTTATATGTTCCTGTTATTTTTTCTGTGTGAAATTATTGGCAAGTATCTCTCAAGTGTCTGTAGTGACTCATACATTTTCATTTTGTGTGTTTCATTTCTTTTATTTGTGAATAAGATAAATAATTTGATGTTAAAATAACATTTCACATTATTACATTGGTTGTACCNGTTACGGTTGCACCACCCTGACATTTGACAAGGTGAAAATTACGGGACAAAAGTTTTTTACATTTCTCAACAGCTTTAAAATTCTTTTTATTTGCAAAGAATGTTTTATTTAAAAAGGTTCAAGCATAAAATAATGCCACTGTATTTTTAATTTCCATTTACAATAACTGACATTCAATTTTTAGAGTTTAATTACTGTGGATACTTGTCAGGACGGTTGCACCACCTGACATTTTGGGGGTTTGAGGAACCAAAACACAAAAAAACATGTTATATTTTAATAGTTTAAAGATGTGTTCAAATAACACAGGTTTCATAGGATAAAGAAATACATGTGATGAAATACTCAATTCATGATGGAAGGAAATATTACACTCAGACACAAAAAAGGGGACGTCACCTCTGATTGATCGAATGATCAAATATTTGAAGACACCCCTAAAATAAACCCTCATCTTTCCTCCCTGAGCTGTGTTTAAAGGAAACGTCTCCTCTTTTCTGTGTGGGACACGTGTTTCTCTGCCCTGATGGGAAAAATCCGACTTTAATTGTTGATTGACATCGTGACAGTTACACAAATAAAGGAAATTACTGTCTAATATTCCTCAAACAAGACGTCAGGTTTAATTTCCTCCGGGATCACAAATATGAAGTCGATGCTTCACTTTGTTGCATTTCTTCTTTCTGTATCCACGCTCATGTTTCCCTCGGCTGCAGTCGGCTTTTATTACTCGTTTGAGTTTCTCTCAGAAATCTTTGGCAAATAAAGCAGCAAGTTACATTTAATGATTTTGGTGTTAAACATTTGACGATCAACATCTTCACATTCATGGTATAAAATCAACTTTCCAGGTGCAGACACATGTTTCTCATCAGTGCTTTTATTGTTGCTTCTTTTTTCTGTGTCTGATTTGATTAATGCATCCACTCAGATATTAAAGGGTTAAATGTTGTCCTGCCAAACTCTCTGTGCAATCATGTGTTCCTGTATCAGTGAGAAACACCCCCCCCCTTTGGCACAACACCAGAGCGTAGGACACATCTTTATCAGAAATGATTCAAGCAGAGCTACTGTAAAACAAAGCCCCACTGTGCTGATCGGACTTATTTGTAAATCACATTTGGGAAACGATCTTTAATCACCTCATTATCTCATCACTTCACTGAAACAAAACAGAACATGAACGTATGCAACAAGTTTCTGCATGTGGTGTAAGAATTAAAGAAGAAATCATCAAGTGAAGTGAGTGTATAGAAACAGACGTACAGTGCTGTGAAAAAGTATTTGCCCCCCTCCTGATTTCTGTGTTTTTTGCATATTTATCACTCACAAAGGTTTCAGATCATCAAACCAATTTTAATATCACACAGAGACAACCCAAGGAACTACAAAACACACTTTCTAAATGATGATTCAGTTTATTAAGGCACAAAAAAATCCAAACCTATCTGGTCCTATGTGAAAAAGTAATTGCCCCCTGAACCTAATAGCGTGTTTTGCCACCTTTAGCAGCAATAACTGAAATCAAGCGTTTACGATAATTAGTGATGAGTCTTTCACACCGCTGTGGAGGAATTTTGGCCTTCTTTTCTCTGCAGATTTGTTTCAATTCTGCCACATTGGAGGGTTTTCTAGCATGAACTGCCCATTTAAGGTCACACCACAGCATTTCAATTGGATTTAAATCCGGACTTTGACTTGGCCACTCCAGAACCTTAATTTTGTTTTTTTCGAGCCATTCAGAGCTGACTTTGCTGGTGTGTTTCAGATCGTTGTCCTGCTGTATGATCCAAGAGCGCTTGAGTTTGAGGGCACAAATTGATGGCCGGACATTCTCCCTCAGGATCCTCTGGTAAACAGCAGAATTCATTTTTCCGTTTATCATAGCAAGTTGTCCTGGTCCTGAGGCAGCAAAGCAACCCCAGACCATGGCACTGCCACCACTGTGCTTTACTGTTGGCATCATGTTCTTTTTATCAAAAGCTGTGCCATTTTTACGCCAGATGTAACGGGCTGCACATCTTCTAAAAAGTGCAATTTTTCACTCATCAGTTCACAGAATGTTTCTCCAAAAGTCTTGAGGATCATCAAGATGCTTTTTGGGGGATGTGAGACGAGCCTTTATGTTCTTTTGTGACAGCAGTGGTTTTCGCCTGGGAACTCTCCCAATGGACTTCATTTTTGGCCAGTGTCTTTCTTATAGTGGAGTCGTGAACACTGACCTTAACTGAGGCCAGCGAGGCCTGCAATTCTTTAGATGTTTTTCCAGGTTCTTCTGTGACCTCCTGAATGAGTCGTTGTTGCACTCTTGGAGTAATCTTAGTTGGGCGACCACTCCTGGGAAGGTTTGCCACTGTTCCCAGTTTTCTCCATTTGTGGATGATGGCTCTGACAGTGGTTCGCTGGAGCCCCAGAACCTTGGAAATGGCTTTGTACCCTTTTCCAAACTGATGGATTTCAATCACTTTTTTTCTCATTTAATTTTGAATTTCTTTGGATCGTGTTATGATGCATTTGTTCTTGAGATTTTGTAGCCTACTTCAATTTGTCTAACAGATTCTATTTCAGTGATTTCTTGATTCAATAAAGGTGGTGGCAATCAGGTTCAGGTGTGGCCTGTGAAATTGATCTCAGCTGTCCCAAAACTGTGGTTAGTCACAGTTATTTTGTGATTTCACAAGGGGGGGCAATTACTTTTTCACATAGGGTCAGATAGGTTGGTATTTTTCTCCACCCTTGGTAAATAAAATCATCATTAGAAACTACTTTTTATATTTCCTGGGGTTGTCTCTGTGTGATATTAAAATTCATTTGATGAACTGAAACCTTTGTGAGTGATAAATAGTCAAAAAACACAGAAATCAGGAAGGGGGCAAATACTTTTTCACGGCACTGTAAGTTACACAACTGATCTAATTAGAGCGTCTCGTCGTCGTGTGTTTCTCATTGGTCGTCTTCAGGTGGTACCACGGCACCATGAGCCGATCAGAGGCTGAGACGCTGCTGACGCTGTGCAAAGAAAGTTCCTACCTGGTGAGAACCAGCCAGAGCTGCAAGAGTGACTTCTCCCTGTCTCTGAGGTAAAAAAAAAACACCCCTACCCCCAAAAAAGCTCGTCACTGAAGAAGTTTGGACAGACATTTATTCCTCAAACTGATAAACTTGATCGTTTTTTCCCTAAAAAGCTTTGACAGGTTCATGTTTCCACTGTGTTTCATCACTTTTCCTTTAACAACACTCACTAACCTGGGGGACACGTCTGGACTGCAAAAACTGAAATCTAAGCAAGTCATTCTGTCTTATTTGTAGTAAAAATTGTCTTATTGTTCTTCATTTGAGCCACATTCACCAGACCAGGTCATAAAAATGTCTTATTTCAAGTTTTTTAAAGACAAAAATGAGGTGTAAATTGCTTGTAACAAGTCAAAAAAATCTGCCAATGGGATAAGACGAATTCACCCGGGAAGTTTCTTGAAATTAGAAAGATGTCTTAAAACAAGAATCTTTTATCTTATCCCATTGGCAGATTTTTTTTTGACTTGTTACAAATAATTGATGCCTCATTTTTGTCTTTAAAAAACTTGAAATGAGACATTTTTATGACCTTGTCTAGTGAATGTGGCTCAAATCAAGAATAGTAAGAGAAATTTTACTACTTGCTTAGATTTCACTTTTTGCAGTCTAGTAGCTGCACTCTTCTACTACGGAGCCACGCTGTTGTAACAGGAGCAGAATGTGTCTTGGTTTCATTGTCTTGCTGAAATAATCAGGGACGTCCCTGAAAAAGACAAAGTGTCTTGGATGGCAGCAGATGTTGCTCCAAAACCTGTTTGTACCTTTCAGCATTAATGCTGCCTTCACAGATACTGGGACACTTACCCAAAGAATTGCACAAAACCTAAAAAACAGTAATGGAAACACCAAAAACTTCTCAAATTTGGGAAAAAAAGTTATGACGCTCTCATGAGGTGGGTTTTTCACAGAAGTTTCTGTATTGAAGTTTATATCAAAGTGCGATGAAAACACTTTTGTCACAAAATCACGTCACTGTGTGGACGTGAACAACCGACTTCTCTGTGAACTCGACCACACATACAGACTCTGGCGCCTCCATCTGTCGACAACATCAGCAACAATCCAACAACGTTCATCAAAATGTCAGTTCAGCTCTTAAAATGTTTGTGGTATCCATGGTTACCGCCGCTTACAGTTCTCCTTCCTTCTTCCACATTCTGCAAATTAAATCTCATGAGATTTTACTTAAGCTGTGATGCTGCTTTTGAACTTTGCTCTGAGAACAATCCTGATTGTCCTTTTCCTCTTTGGCCCTGAGGACACCACGTCCATGATTTCCAAAAAGAGTTCTGC
>RPOG01000919.1:103175-142489 GCA_008086565.1 Thalassoma bifasciatum
TCCTCCTCCTCCTCCTCCTCCTCCTCCTCCTCCAATCTCTATAAGCCAAATCAGTGACATCATTAAAATCTCTCCTCCAGGATATTTTTCGGATCTTTTTGAGCAAGTTCCACAAACTTCTGCAGGATTTTATCAGACTTCAAGATGTTGTTATGCTGATTTTTTTTGGCTGTTTTTCTTGTATGTATTTCCCTCTCCTCCTCCTCCTTCTCTCTCCCTGTTTCTCCTCAGTCTCTCTCCCGTGTGGGGGGTGAGTGTTTGGGCTCTCCAGGCCGTGGCGTCTGATCGTTTGTGCGCTCTGGCTCGACCTCGGGCTCCTGTTGCTGGTTGGCGTCCGGATCGTCCTCTTCTGGCTCCTGTGAGAAACTGACATTCAAACTTTAAAGCTGCCACATCACATCACCTAAAGTCTAAATTATGACGTCATTATTTAAAATCTTTGACTCTTTATCCAGGAATTTCTGTTGTTGCCTAAGATATTTAACTTCTTCTCTCAAAATTTCAACTTTTTGTCTCAAGGTTTCGACTCTTCATGACAGAATTTCAGCTTTTGTCTCATAATTATGACTTTTAAGCCCAAATTTCAACTCAACATAGTATCCCAGAATTTTATTAATAATAATAATAATAATAATAATAATAATACATTTTATTTATAAAGCGCTTTTCAAAACACTCAAAGACGCTGTACAGAAGATAAAAATAGCAAATAAAACATCACAAAGTAAAAATTACAGTTTTTAGAGCAGATAACAGCCATTGAATACATTTAAAATCAATCAAACATTAAAAGCAATTCTGAAGAGGAGGGTTTTCATCTCAAATTTCAACTTTATTTTTGTGAAATTCCATTTTTTATCACAAAATTTGGACTTTTTATCCCAGAATCAGGAACAAAGTTAATTTTATTTGCAGCTGAAATGTGTTTTATATTTTCTGTCAGTTTTTTTAGGAGTGTGTTGTTTATTGTTGTTGTTGTTGTTGTTTTGCCCCCCCCCCTCTCTGTGTAGTTGAACAGATCCACTCAGACGGTCGTGGCCTCCTCTCGTCTCCTGCAGCTTTCTCAGCCCAGAAGAAGAAAACTGATCCAGGAGAGTTTGGACCTGAAACCTAAACCTGACCCTCTTTCAGAAATTCCCTTCAGAGCCTCGGCTCACACGGAGCTGCTCGCCAGTGAGTCCATCCATCCACCAATCACAGCCTCCGATCAAACCTTTCATCCGTCTGACCCTCACAGATGGATCTTTGTCTCTGAACATACATAACCAGTTTTTAATTCTAACTTCTTCCCTCAATCACAGAATGTTTCTCATTTCTAGACGTCACCAGGAGTCCAAAAGCAATTCTAGAGTTTTCAAATACTGCCAAAATTCTGAGATGTCTCCAGAATTCTTCCAGAATGATTTCAGAATTCTACACTTTCACCGCAAAAATGCTTAAAAAAAAAAATTCCCCAATGACACCAGAATTGTGGAACCATTTCAGAAATGCTAAAATGATACAAGAATTATATCATGTTGCTTGATTTCTAGCATGTCACTGAAGTTCGTGAACATTTCTAGAACTTTAAACTGCCACCAAAATTCTGGATTGACGCCGGGCTTTGAGAATTTTTACCAGATTTCTACAGTTTAACTGGAATTCCATATCTAAAGCAAACTGTAGAATGTCAATAATAATCTGGAATAACGCAAGAATTGTGGAACTCTTTCAGAATCTATAAAGCGTCTTTCAATTTCTAGAACTTCAATTGGTTTCCAAGGTATTTCCTACGTTTTCATATCCCACCAAAGTTCTGGAGTGTTGTCAGAATTCTAGAACGACGCTAGAATTCTACGTTTTAACCAGAATTGTTTAAATTAAGCAAAACTCTAGAACGCCAATAAGATTCTCAGACGACCCCAGAGTTCTAAAATTTTGCAGGAATTCTAGAACTTTCCTCAATATTTGAAACGGCGCCAAAATTCTGGATCGTCCCCGAGAATTCTTGAGTGATGCCTGAATTTAACGACATCATCAGAATTCTACAACCGAAGCGAAACTCTGGAATATCAATAATGTTCTGGAATGACACCAAAGTGGTGGGTCTGTTTCAGGATTCTAATATTTTACAGGAATTCTAGAGTTTTGCTCGATCTCTGGAATAGAATCAGAATCCCGTGATGACCCAAAATTCTAGAATGTCGCCCGGAATTCTAGAACATTTCTGTGATTTCTGAGTGTGGCTAGAATTCTAGAACGTCAGTATGAATCTCGAATGTCACCAAAATTGTGGAACTGTTTCAGGAATTTGGAATTTTACAAAACAAATAAACAGATAATCAGATAAACGGATAAAAGAATTTTAAAATGGACCCTAAAGTGCACAGGCAGCCAGTGGATGGAGGCCAGGATTAGCATTAAAATTCTAGAGCACTTATTCCCAACCTGTGGTCCGCGCCCCCCTGGTGGGCCACAAAGTTCTTACAAGTGGGCCACCAGATCATTTCCAAAATAGCATGATTTTAGAGGAGGGTAATAATATAAAGATACAAATATACAGAATAATGAATTATGCTAAAACTCAAATAAGTTTTAAAACAAATTAAAACTGTTCAAATAGTCGTTTAGAAAAAAAAAACCTTTAAGAAATCATGTTAGAGCCCAGTATATAACATGGCCCACAATGCAAAAAGAGCCTGAAATGTACTAAAAAGATTAAATAAAGCTGAAAACACAATGATTGGTCAATAATGTAATAAAGTTGCTGAGCCAGAAAGTAACAAAAATGATGCAGTAAAACCCCAAATATTATAACTGACCCACAATGTAAAAACTTGTCACACTCCGTACTTATTGGGTCAGAAGTCAAAAGTGGGCCGCAAACATTTTTGAGACTTATAAGTGGGCCCTGAGTTGGAAAAGGTTGGGGACCACTGTTCTAGAATATTACTCAATCTCTGGAATAGAATCAGAATTCCATGATGACCCAAAATTCTAGAATGTCGCCGGAATTCTAGAACATTTCTGTGATTTTTTTGAACGTGTCTCAAATTCTAGAACGTCAGTATGAATCTCGAATGTCAGCAGAATTCTAGAATATTGCCAAGTTTCTGGAATGTGAACATGGATCTTGAGTGACAGCAGGTTTGTTCTGGATCTTTTTTCCCCTGCAGCTCCTAAACCGGACCACGGCGGGTCCAGTGGCGAGCGCGCGGCGTGCTGGAGCGTCTCCAGAGCGGCCAGGAACCACGTGGCGAGCCGCAGACTGCTGGAGCTGTCGGGGCCGAAGGAGCGGCGGCCCCTGTTTGAGGGTTACGACCCGTACGGGGTCAGCCACGCCGCCCGCTCCGCCGGCTCCTCGCCACGGATCCAACAGCTCGCTCTGCCGCTGCCGCGAAAATGCAGCTTCAAGAAAGAAACGTGACGACTGTTAGTTCAGATTTAGCTGCTGGAAAAAAGAAATTTACATCCTGAAAAACTGGAACAAAAGTCTGTTTTGGTTCAGGCCCTCGTGTTTCAGAGGATGGAAGTGAAAATATTTCTGTCAACTTTCTCTGATTTATCTCTTTAAAGGTTAAATAATTTAAAATAATTTACAACATTTCACATCTTTGTGTTTGAACATCGACTCAGAGAAAGTTCAGTTTGATGTTGAAGTTTTGGGAAGAGGAACAATCAAATCAAATCAAAGATCTTCCTAAACAAGATGGCAACAAAAACCTTTGTGAATGATGTTTTTATCAGCGCTTTCCTACCAGCAACATCATTATAGGTGAAACTTAACGAGCAAGATATTTATGAGAGCGATCTTTATGAAAAATATCTTCACAAGATCTTTACAAAGCAAGATCTCAATGAGAGAGATGTTGACAAGATCTCTGCAGGAAAGATCTGTATGATCCTGATCTTCATCAGCAAGATCATTCACTGAGAGAGATATTTACGAGCAAAATCTTTTGGATCAAGATCTTGATGAGCATGTTTTTACGAGCAAGATCTTCATTCGCAAGACCTTGAAGAAATCTCTATAGACAAAATCTTTTACCATCAAGATCTTTATGGAAGAAAGATGGTTATGAGATTTATGTTTGTGAGATCGTTGTGAGCAAGATCTGTAGTGCGACATCTTTACAACTGAGAATGTTACAAAATCTTTATGAGAAAATTATTTACAGGCAAGATCATTTTGATCAATGTCTCTATGAGCAAGATCTTAACTGCAAGATCTTTCAAGCAAGTTCTTTATCAATCATTGAAAGTCAAGATTCTGATTGAAAACTGAAAATCCTGAAGGAAAAAAAACTTTCAACTTTGATCCAAGAGTCTTTTGAAATAAAACCCAGTTTTTTACTTTTTTCCTCGAAACGTTGAACAAAAAGTCAGAATTCAAATTTTAATCTAGGAAAAAAAATCTCACAGTTTCTTCATGTCCTGAGATTGAAGGCTGAACGTGAGTCATGTGAGTTTAAAAACTTCTGATTTTTTTCTTGTATATCTACTTTCTTAGACGCAGGAGAAGCCAGGGAACGTTTTAATGTCTCATTTATATCTGTAGAGTGAAGTTTGTGGATTTTATGGCAGTTTGTTTCAGAGATTTTTTCAGTCTCATCAAATGTTTCTGCACCCTGACTGATGATGTCACTGAGAGGAGTTTTTAGCGAAAAGCACAAAAAGTTTATGTTGCTTAAACGGTGAAATCTCAAGAACCGTGAAAGACATTTAAGAATTAAATCACACATGAATAGTGGAAAGATTCATGAACATTTTTGAGCAAAAATGAAGTCTGTAAGTGGAAGAACACTGATGTTACGGGTTCTCAAAGTTAAAGGAGCTTTAGCCAGAAAAGCGGAAGTTCTCCATTCATTTCAAATGGGAAAATGTAGCAACAAAAAGTGAAATAAGTCAAAACATTTAAAAGTTAGACAAGTGAAAAGTCAGAGTGATTATCTCCTGAAGAAGCAGAATAGTTTAAAATTCAAATGGTGAAAATTGGACAAAATTTGAAGTCGAAGAAGCAAACTGAAAAACAAATGGGAGAGAAAGAGGAAGAATTTTAAAGTATAGGATCAATATTTCCAACATATCACCAGGACACACAGAGGTTTGTTTGAGGTTGTTCTGGTGAAATTTGGCTTTATTTTGATCAGTGTGCTGAAGTTTAAGCTTCTTGAAGTTGAAGGAGTTTTGAGCGGAAAAGCTGAAGTTCTCAATTTATTTCAAATGGGAAAAATTTGGCAACAAAAAGTGAAAAAAGTCAAAAAGTTTTACAGTTAGAGAAGTGAAAAGTCATAGTTATAGTTTACAGAAGAAGCTGAACTAATAAAAATGTTAAAAGCGAAAATCAGACACAATTTGAAGGAGAGGAAGAGAATCGAGAAACGTATTAAAGTTTATTAAAGTAGAAGAGCGAAATGTTGAAATTCTGTCTTAGCATTACAACATAATTTCCGCATAATTTCTGTAAAAGAGGAAGCGGAAATTCTCCATTCATTTCAAATGGGAAAATGTAGCGACAAAAAGTGAAATAAGTCAAAACATTTAAAAGTTAGACAAGTGAAAAGTCAGAGTGATTATCTCCTGAAGAAGCTGAAAAGTTTAAAATTCAAATGGTGAAAACTGGACAAAATTTGAAGGAGAAGAAGTGAAGTAAAAAAAACATACAGGAGAAGAAGACGGAGAAATTTAAAGTATAGGATCAATATTTTACAGAGGAGGTTTGTTTGTGGTTGCTCTGGTGAAACTTGTCTTTATTTTGAGATTCAGATTGAAGAAACTTCTTTGTTTTGATTTGTTGGTTCGTTTGTTTGATTTGATGCTTCAGTGTTCAGGTCATGAAGCTGCAGCAACAGTTTGCAGTGAGAGTTGATTTAATCTACATGAACTGCTCCTTTAAAGGTTGATATCTTGTTTGTGTTCATTCTGTTTGTTTGTTTGTTGGTTTCAAGCGTCAGTTTTTAAACCTCATCCATCAAAGTTTCTCACAGATTAAAAAAAGCTTTAGTCTTAGCTCTGGAGAAACATCCGTCATTTATCAAGCAGACAGTGAGTGTTGGAGCAGGAAACGTTATCAGGCGGAGGAGAAACTTGACAGGGAGAAATAATCAGCTGCTGTTTGATTGCTCTGAGACGACCGCAGGCTCATTATTCACTTTATTCACTTCCTGATTGTTTTTTTATCCTGATATGAAGCAGAGAGTCAGTGAGTCAGCTCTGCAGACCACACACTAACAGGTGTGTGTGTGTGTGTGTGTGTGTGTGTGAACATCATGCAGATCATTGTTCCAGTGTTTCAAGTTTCAATCATTTACAGAAAGTTAAACCCTTTTTCTTGACTCTCTTCCATCAGATATAATAAAATGTAACAGCCAATTTCCAACAGTTGGAAACACAAATAAATTAAAAACATTTTTGGGATTTTTTTTTAATCATATTTCAAGTGGATTTAGAAAAAAGAAGTCAAATGTATGAGATTGATGGTCAAAATTTCAACTTCTTCCAACACAAGTTAAATCCCTTTGTGTCAAAATTTCAAGTTCATCTCAAAAAATTTTGATTTGATGATAAAAAAATTCAATTTACTCGCCTACTCCCTCTGACCTTTCACCACCATTGCACTGTTTTGTATTTTAATTTATTGTTTTATATTGCATTATATTGTATTGCTTGTTTTATATCTGTTTTATTCCTCTTTTAATGCACTTATTCTTGTAAGGTGACCGTGAGTGCCATGAAAGGCGCCCTTAAATAAAATGTATTATTATTATTATTATTATTATAATTTTTAATCTCAAAATATCAACTTTTCATTGCATAATTTTGGCTTATATCTCAAAACTTACTCAAAATTTTGACCTGTTATCTCAAAATTCCAAGTTTTTGTCTCAAAGTTTCAATGTTTTCAGCCAAAATTTTGACTTTTCTATCTCAGAATTACAACTGTTGACTTTTTTCTCTAACGTGTAACTTTTTAACTCACAATTTTAGTTTCGTATCTCAGAATTGTTACTTTTTTTATCGCTTAGTTATGACTTTTATAATAATAATAATAATAAATGTTATTTACAGAGCGCTTTTCTAGATACTCAAAGACGCTTCACAGACATTAAAAACATCAATTAAAACAAAACAGTAATGATAACAAAAATAATAACCTATAACAATGAAAACACGACAAAACAAAACCATGGGATACATTTAAAAGCAGTTAGACATTAAAACCACTTTTAAAAAGATGCAAAAAAAGAGAGAATTTTTGACACCAATTTTTCACCTTTTATCTCATAATTTCAACTTTGACCTCAAAATCAACTGTTTGACTCATAATTTTGACTTTTATTGCAAAAAAATTGGACTTTTGGAGTTTTCTTGACATTTTTTACCCTGAAATTTGGACTCAGTAATGGTTAAAAAAAATCTTAACAAAGTCAAGTTTTTATTTCCTATTTTCCTAAGTGGCAGAGTTGGGCTTCCATACTTTCATCATCCACTGATGCAGCTGAAAGTTTCAGTGAATCTGGTAACAGTGAGTCAGACCTCACAGCAAAACCTCCCATGATCCTTTTGGGGACCCAGACTCCAAATATGGAGGCAGCTGTGTGTTCCGGTGTGTGGCAGAGAGTTGGGCGGTGCTGGTGTGTTTTATATCAGGTTAAGAGGAGCTGCTGCTGCTGCTGCTGGCACACACACTCCGCACACACTCCGCACACACACTCTCTCTGTCTCTGCTCCAGCTCTGGATCCTGGACTCTGACTTTCCTGCACGTGTTTTTGAACTTTTTCCCAAGAGACATCAGCTGGAAACATTTGCTCTTAAAGTTTCAAGCAGGATTTAATTTCGCGGTGAGTGCAACAATGAACCGATGCATCTTTTTGCGCGTTATGACGCACGATTACGCACGGTTACGCACGGTTACGCACGCTGTTTGAAAGTGTTCCTCCAAAGTTAGCTGTCCACTCAGAGAGGTCAGAACTTCAGTTTCATCAGAGAAAAACTGAACTATATCACTCTGAATTTTTATTTATTATTACTGTCATTAATCTGAGATTAACTTTGGAATTAAGTTTGAAAATATCACCTGATTTCTACATTTTGAGCCAGTTAATTTCAACTTTTTACTGTCTGATCATAAAAACTCTTCATAGTGAATATTTCTATCCACTACTTAAGGAGCTGAACTGTAAATGTAAACATACATTTCGAAATCGAAACGTTGTTAGTTGTTAACTTTAACAACTAATCGAAAAATCTTACTTTTAAATTGTAGTTTTTTTGCCTTTTATCCTAAAATTTTGTATTTATTTCTCATAATTTCTACTTAAATCTTAGAATTTTGACTTTATGTGTCAAAATTTCAACTTTTTATCTCAAACGTTGCCTTTGTTACAAAATGTAGATTTTTGTCATCTTAAAATTTTGACCTTGAATGAGAAAGTTTGGACTTTTTTCACATAATGTTTAAATTATTTCTTAAACTTAAGAAGTTTTATCTCGAATGCTTGACTTTTTGTCTCAGAATTTTGTCTTTATTTCTCAAAATTTTCACCTTTTATATCAAAACATTGACCTCTGATTTCTACATTTTGAGCCAGTTAATTTCAACTTTTTACTGTCTGATCCTAAAAATTCTCCATAGTGATGAATTTCTTGTTGAATATTTCTATCCTCTACTTAAGGAGCTGAACTGTAAATGTAAACATACTTTATTTCATGATAAAAAAAATTCAATTTTTAATCTCAAAATATCAACTTTTCATTGCATAATTTTGGCTTATATCTCAAAACTTACTCAAAATTTTGACCTGTTATCTCAAAATTCCAAGTTTTTATCTCAAAGTTTCAATGTTTTCAGCCAAAATTTTGACTTTTCTTTCTCAGAATTACAACTTTTATTTAAATATGTTGACTTTTTTCTCTAACGTGTAACTTTTTAACTCACAATTTTAGTTTCGCATGTTGTTGGTTTTTATCAAACATATCATAATTACACTTTAAAGCTGATAAAACTGTGTATTTTTAAAGATGGACTGGGCTTTGTGTCTATGAGATTAAATGTTTTTAACACGCACACGTCTTGATATGATAATTCAATAATAGCTTTGTCTGTTTTCTAATTCAGGCTTAAAAAAAATTGCATTGCCTTGCAGAAAATTCTTTGAAATGCTGAAGGATGAAAATGTAGAATGTGTAGAATTTAAAAGAAAACAAAGAAACTGTAGAAGCAGGAAAAATAGTAAGAGTAGTAAAAGTTAAAGTCATAGAAGATGTAGAAGTAGTTTGAGTATCGTTAGTTGCAGAAAAAGTTGTGTAAATGGCAGAAAGTGCAGAGTCAGTTGAAGTAAAAGTTGCGGTATTATAAGTAACTGAAGTAGTTATGGTAGATAAATACTCGTGTTTTTGCGCTTTAAGCTGTTTAACTTCTGTATGAGACAGTTCATGAAAAACTGGATTTAAGGTGAAAACGAGAGTCTAAATCTTCAGTCACTGTGCCAAAAAAAAATAAGAGCTATCAGGAAATTTGTGCTCTGCTCAAAAAATAAAGATTCAACTTAACGCTGATTCACCTGAGTCTCTGAATGATGAGTACAACAACAGAAGGCTGATATTAAAACTAAAGAAATTGCATTTCCTTGCAGAAAAGGCATTGAAATTCTGATACAGAAAAACTAAAATGAAAAAATGTTGCATACAAACAGCTGAAAAGTTGAAACCAGAGTCTGAATCTTCTGTCACTGTGCCAAAACGATAGGAGGGATCAGAAAAAAGATATTATATGGAGAATGTTGAGACTCTGAAGAAGCTGTTGATGTCAGTTTCATGTCTGTAGAGTCAGAAATGTGTCCAGGACAGTGAGTTAAAAAGAGGTTTCAAATGGTTCAAAGCTGCGATTTCTGATCAGCGATAACATGGGAGTCAATGGGAGCCAAAAGAAGGTTTTGCCCAACATTTGGCCGCAAACTGACCAAAGGGTACAATTGTTTTCTTGTATATCTACTTTCTTAGATGCAGGAGAAGCCAGGGAACGTTTTAATGTCTCATTTATATCTGTAGAGTGAAGTTTGTGGATTTTATGGCAGTTTGTTTCAGAGATTTTTTCAGTCTCATCAACTGTTTCTGCACCCTGATTGATGATGTCACTGAGGGGAGTTTTTAGCGAAAAACACAAAAAGTTTATGTTGCTTAAACGGTGAAATCTCAAGAACCACGAAAGACGTTTAAGAATTAAATCACACATGAATAGTGGAAAGATTCATGAACATTTTTGAGCAAAAATCAAGTCTGTAAGTGAAAGAACACTGACGTTACGGGTTCTCAAAGTTTTAGGAGCTTTAGCCAGAAAAGCTGAATTTCTCCATTCATTTCAAATGGGAATATGTAGCGACAAAAAGTTAAAAAAAAGTCAAAACATTTAAAAGTTAGACAAGTGAAAAGTCAGAGTGATTATCTCCTGAAGAAGCTGAAAAGTTTAAAATCTGAATGGTGAAAATTGGACAAAATTTGAAGGCGATGAAGCAAACTGAAAAACAAATGGGAGAGAAAGAGGAAGAAATTTAAAGTATAGGATCAATATTTTCAACATATCTCCAGGACACACAGAGGTTTGTTTGAGGTTGTTCTGGTGAAATTTGGCTTTATTTTTATCAGTGTGCTGAAGTTTAAGCTTCTTGAAGTTGAAGGAGTTTTGGGCGGAAAAGCTGAAGTTCTCAATTTATTTCAAATGGGAAAAATTTAGCAACAAAAAGTGAAAAAAGTCAAAATGTTTTACTGTTAGAGAAGTGAAAAGTCATAGTTATAGTTTAAAGAAGAAGCTGAACTAATAAAAAAATTGAAAAGCAAAAATCAGACACAATTTGAAGGAGAGGAAGAGAACCGAGAAACGTATTAAAGTTTATTAAAGTAGAAGAGCGAAATGTTGAAATTCTGTCTTAGCATTACAACATAATTTCTGCATAATTTCTGTAAAAGAGGAAGCGGAAGTTCTCCATTCATTTCAAATGGGAAAATGTAGCGACAAAAAGGGAAATAAGTCAAAACATTTAAAAGTTAGACAAGTGAAAAGTCAGAGTGATTATCTCCTGAAGAAGCTGAAATGTTTAAAATTCGAATGGTGAAAACTGGACAAAATTTGAAGGAGAAGAAGTGAACTAAAAAAAACATACAGGAGAAGAAGAGGAAGAAATTTAAAGTATAGGATCAATATTTTACAGAGGAGGTTTGTTTGTGGTTGTTCTGGTGAAATTCAGATTGAAGAAACTTCTTTGTTTTGATTTGTTGGTTGGTTTGTTTGATTTGATGCTTCAGTGTTCAGGTGATGAAGCTGCAGCAACAGTTTGCAGTGAGAGTTGATTTAATCTACATGAACTGCTCCTTTAAAGGTTGATATCTTGTTTGTGTTCATTCTGCAGGAGCTGGTTCTGGATCAGTCCGATGAAGAAGTGAGCGGGTCGTCTTCATGGAGCGGCGCCCGACTGTAACGTGCCTGCTGGGGGCGGCGCTCGCCCTGGGTAACAGTCAGAGCCTCTTTAACCCTGAGAAACTATTCTCTGAATGTGACACCCACACAGATATAACCATAATCTGAGGTAAAGACGACCCCGCAGGTGTTTTAGAGCGAGTTTGATCATGTGGGAAGGTTAAACGCTCTCAGACGTCCTGCAGAGTCTTGCTCAGCCTCAGTTGTAACTTCGGGCTAAAGGCTTTGTTCAGTTTCTATTGATAAGTGATGAAATGATGAAATGATCCGTGTGTCACCTGCTGTTTGTTTGTTTACCCGTCAGGAGGAGAGTGACTCAGGAAAAAATGTCACGTGTCTCAAACTTCACCTCTGATCTCAGGTTGAAGGTCGTCTCGCTCTAACTCCAGCCTCTCTCTGTTTACAGCTGCCTCTTTAACCCCCCCCAGCACTGATCCCAGACCCCCCCGGCTCATCGACTGCGTCTTCTTGCATCGAGCCAACGTCACCTGCCGCTGGGAGCCGGGCGACACCGCGGTAACACGCTACACTCTGCAGGTTCAGAGGATCCCAGGGTGAGAGCAGGTTTTCCTCTGAGGAAAGTTTTTACACCAGTTTATGTTCAGGATGTGAAGTTTATTCTCCTGGGGCAATCTTTAAGGTGGCGTCTGTGGAACAGCAGTGTCATATTTTATTTTAAAACCATTGACTGTATATAGAATAAACAGCGTGGCTCCGCCTGTCTCCGTTCTACGATTTTGAAGCCAAAAACCCCGTTTCTCTAGCCGCCATTGTGCAGCCAGAGTCTGCGCAGTAGAGAATTTCTGGTGGAGCCAAGTAAAAAAGAGAAATAAAAATATTTATTTCTTCTTCTTCAGAAGGTTTAGTCTCCTTTTGGCTCTTTCCTGAAGTTTCTTATATCCCCGATAAAAACTACTCACTAACGGCAGCTGTCAACTATCGTAAAACGAAACTTATATCACGGTTTTTAACGTCCAATAACTAATGAGAAACTAACTTCTCAGAAAAAAAACACCTGAACACCATGCAGCCAGATGACATCATCATACCACCTTAGNGGCGGGGCTTATGACCTATACTGCAGCCAGACACCAGGGGGCGGGGCATCTGCTGGAGGCTTCAGTTTGAGCCGAACGTCGTAACGTCCACTCATTATACAGTCTATGGGTCAGACACTAGAATTCAACATTTTAACCAGAATTGTATGAATGAAGCAAAACGTCTAGAAAGCCAATAAGATTCTGGGATGGCCCTAGAATAGAACTGTTTCAGATTCAACGACCCTGGAACTCTAGAAATTTCACAGGAATTCTAGAACTCTCCTCGATGTTTGAAGTGAAAATTCTGGATCATTTCATGTTCTGCAATTAAAGAAAAAACTCTAGAATATCAGTTATGTTCTCGAATGACACCAAAATTATGGGTCTGTTTCAGGATTCTAATATTTTACCAGAATTCTAGAATTTTGCTCGATCTCTGGAATAGAATCAGAATCCTACGATGACATAAAAATTCTAGAATGTCGCCGGAGTTCTAGAACATTTCTGCGATTTCTGAATGTGGCTAGAGTTCTGGAACGTCAGTAAGAAATCTCTATTGTCGCCAAAATTGTGGAAGTGCTTCAGGGAATTTGAAATTGCTCCGAGGATTGTGGATTATTACAGGGATTCTAGAAAGTTGCTTTATTTCAAGAATGTCTCCAGAATTCTTACATTTCACTGAATTTCTATGATGTTTCCAGGTTTCTTTAGTCCCAGTTTCTGAGTGTTTCCAGATGATGAAGGAAACATTTTTCTCTGAACTCACATTGACTTTCTTTGACTTCATTTCTCTGGAGGAAAAAAAACTGTTTCTGGAAAAGTTCTGATGTTGTCTCTGACATTTTTATCAGTTATTGTTTGTTTCCTCTGGTGTCAAACAGCTTCACCTGACGTGACAGTTACATAAAGAAAATCTTTAGATCAGGAAACGTCTCTGAGCAGCTGCACACAGGAAACACACACACACACACACACACACACACACACACACACACACACACACACACACACACACACACACACACACACACACACACACATATCTCTGAGCCATAATCTGAAAATCTGATCTATGTTATATACTCAACTCAACTCAACTCAACTTTATTTATAGAGCACTTCAGAAACAACCACAGCTGAAAACAAAGTGCTGTTCACGTATGGACAGAAACATTGAAACAAAGATAAAAATCAGATATAAACACTCGTGTTATTGTTTCATTGTTTCGTTGTTCCTAAAAACAAATTTAAGAACAATAAAAACAAACCATAAAACAGTAAAACAGAGTCGAGTCTCATCGTGGGTTAAAAGCCGAGGAATAAAAGTGGGTTTAAGACGAGTTTTAAAAACAGACAGTGAGGTGGATCGTCTGATGTGGAGGGGGAGCTCGTTCCACAGTTTAGGGTCAGCGACAGAGAAAGTTTGTCCCCTCTGAGCTTCCGTTTGGACCTCGGTACCTGGAGGAGCAGGAGGTCAGCTGACCTGAGGCACCGAGCAGGAGTGTAGGGGTGGAGGAGCTCAGAGAGGTAAGGTGGGGCCAGACCATTAAAAGAGTTAAAAACAGATAAAAGAATCTTAAAATGGACCCTAAAGTTCACAGGCAGCCAGTGGAGGGAGGCCAGGATTGGTGGTAAAATTCTAGAATATTGCTCGATCTCTGGAATAGAATCAGAAACCTACAATGACCCAAAATTCTAGAACATTTCTGTGATTTCTGAATGTGGCTTGGATTCTAGAACGTCAGTATGAATCTCGAATGTCGCCAAAATTGTGGAACTGTTTCAGGGAATTTGGAATTTTACCAAACAAATAAACAGATAATCAGATAATAATCTGGAATAACACAAGAATTGTGGAACTCTTTCAGAATCTATAGAGCGTATTTCAACTTCTAGAACATCAATTGGTTTCCAAGATATTTCCTACGTTTTCATATCCCACCAAAGTTCTGGAGTGTTGTCAGAATTCTAGAACGACGCTAGAATTCTACATTTTAACCAGAATTGTTTAAATTAAGCAAAACTCTAGAATGCCAAGAAGATTCTCAGATGACCCCAGAATTGTGGAACCGTTTCAGACTCTGAAATATTTCTCACTCTCTAGAATGGAATCAGAATTCCACAATGACCCCAGAATTCTAAAATTTTGCAGGAATTCTAGAACTTTCCTCAATATTTGAAACGGCACCAAAATTCTGGATCGTCCCTGAGAATTCTTGAGTGATGCCTGAATTTAACGACATCATCAGAATTCTGCCACCGAAGCGAAACTCTGGAATATCAACAATGTTCTCGAATGACACCAAAATGATGGGTCTGTTTCAGGATTCTAATATTTTACAGGAATTCTAGAATTTTGCTCGATCTCTGGAATAGAATCAGAATCCTACGATGACCCAAAATTCTAGAATGTCGCCCGGAATTCTAGAACATTTCTGTGGTTTCTGAGTGTGGCTAGAATTCTAGGACGTAAACATGAATCTCAAATGTCGCCAAAATTGTGGAACTGTTTCAGGAATTTGGAATTTTACCAAACAAATAAACAGATAAACAGATAAAAAGAATCTTAAAATGGACCCTAAAGTGCACAGGTAGCCAGTGGAGGGAGGCCAGGATTGGCAGTAAAATTCTAGAATATTGCTCGATCTCTGGAATAGAATCAGAATCCTATGATGACCCAAAATTCTAGAATGTCGCCCGGAATTCTAGAACATTTCTGTGATTTCTGAATGTGGCTAGAGTTCTAGAACAAGGGTTCCCAAACTTTTCAGCCTGTGACCCCCAGAATAGCAGCGTTAGAGACTGGTGACCCCCTGCTGTGGTACGACACTAATGGGACAATCCAAAAACAGACATAAACAAACAAAAAAACCTTGAGGATACTTAATTTAACTCATCGGTAGAAAATTTACCGACCAATGTGCACTTTGCTGAGTTCACGGCATCAAACTTTAACAAAGAAATGTGAAAAACAGATAAAACATTTTCTGTTTGCATAATTTTATATTATCTTTAACCCCAGTTTTTGCTTTGATCCTTACAATAATGGGTTAAATGTGGAATTGTTCATGGTTTTCGATTTTGGGACACATTCCACGACCCCTTATCGATGTCTCGCGACCCCCCAAAGGGTCCAGACCCCCACTTTGGGAACCACTGTTCTAGAATGTCAGTATGAATCTCGAATGTCGCCAAAATTTAAAGGTGGGGGGCCGCTTTTTTGCACCAACATATATATATAAATGCATATATGATGAATTCACCACGTGTACAAAGAGAACTCAGGTTATATTTAGATGAACTGAGTGTGTGTGATTCAGTGTGTGTGTGTGTGTCTCCAGGCTGTTTTCCTCCAGAATAACCTGGTCAAACTGGATCAACCTTTTTAATTCTCCCTGTTTTGTTTGGACACGTTTTGTGTGTCTGAACTTTCTGATGTTCCGTCTGCGTTTGTGTGAAGCCGTGCGGTCGCTGACTCACTCTCCGTCTCTTCTCTGTCATGTGAGACTTTGATGGTGCGTTAGATTCACCGAGCAGATAAAACTGTCTCTTTTTACAGCTCCCTCTTCGCTCTGGAGGTGCGGGACTTTATTTCCGCCCTGAAAGTGTCAGAGCAGGTTGTGTGATTGTTTCTGAAATGATGTTAAAGTTTCAAACCTCTGTAATATCTGGAACGTGTAGATCTATGTTTGTGGCGTCTGTTTGCTCAGACTGAAATGTTCATAAACGCGTCTGTTTTTCGTTTCTCTGTCTGTGTCTTTAAGGATTAACAGGTTAAACACTTCGTTAAAAATCGCTCCGACGACCTTCAGCTGCTCCACGTCAGGAACCAGCTGCACGGCGCCGCTCAACAGGTCGTCAGCGAGCTTCGAGTTCTGCGTCAGCGTCACGGCTCACGGCGCCAGAAGAGACGACACGTCAGAGCGCCGCTGTCAGTCTGGGAGACTGGAGGGTGAGAGACAAACATCAACACTACACCTGTCTCTCTCTCTCTCTCTCTCTCTCACCTGTTTCTCTGCGTCTCTCTCTCAGTGATGTTACCTGCCGTGACCTTGAGCGCGGTGAAGGAGGTCAAAGGTCGTCCTCGGTGTCTGAACGTGACCTGGAGCGTGGCTCTCGCTGACTTTACCGTGTCTCTTCCTGAGATCAGAGCTGGAAACCTGACGTCTCAGATCAGCTTCACAGCGGGGGGGCAGGTATGGGACGAGTTCTTTAAAGGGACCACGACTGTAAGGACTAACAGACATGAATCTGCTTAAATGTTTGTCTCAAACTAGAATATGTTGTTAAAGACATAACAAATTGTTTTTTCTTTTAAAAAAAACAGTTTAAAACACAGTTTCTATCCTTCAGCCATTGTTTTACTGCAGCAATGCATTCTGGGTTGATGATGTAGATACCAACGAACCACGGCTCGTAGACCTAAACCGGCAAAGGAGTGATGATCAGCGGCATTCAGTGCTCCAAACTCCTCCCTTTTTTTGTATTATTACGGTGTACACCGACGAAAACCCACTTTCCACAATAACCTGAGATATCAAAGTTGAAATTCTGAGACAAAATGTCAAGTTTTTGGGAAAAAAAAGACAAAATCGTAGGATAAAAAGTCAAAATTTTGATTTAAAAGTCAAAAATTGGAGATAAAAAAAAGAAAGTCAAAATTATAAGATAAGTGGTCAATAATTTAGGATAAAAAAGTTTTTAATATGAGATAAATGTCAATAATTTAAGATGAAAAAGTTCAAATTCAGAGACAAAATGCTGATTTTTTGGGGGGTTTTCTCTCTCTCGTTCTCTTAAAGTCTGACCCTCAGGTTTGTGACGTCACCGTCAGAGACAGAAGTTTCCTCGTTTGCGTTTTCAGACCAGATTCTTCGTACGGCGTTCAGCTGCGTCACCGCCTCGTGGGCGCCGCGAGCCCGTGGAGCCCGTGGAGCAACGAGGCGCGAGGAACGACGGCGGAGGACGGTGAGAGACAAACACCAAAGTGTCACCTCAGCTCCTGTTTTAAACCTTTAACCTCAAATATTAATTGATTTTCTTTGATTATATCAGCCGTTCCCAACCTGTGGTCCGCGGCCCCCGGTGGGCCGTGAAAGTATTGCGAATGGGCCGCCAAATTCCCCCAAAAAAGTCTGGTCCAAGTGAAGTGTAAATACAAGATACAAATAAACAGAATAATGTTAAGAATGTTAAAACTCAGCCATGTTTAAAGGAAATTAACAATGTTCAGATATTCATATATATAAAAAATAGTCCTTTAAGAAGGTGTGTTACAGCCAAATAGGTAACATGACCTGAAACTTAACAATGAATTGTAACAAGTTGTTACATTTTGGGGAAAAAGTTCTGATGTTTTGGGCTCAGCATCTGTTATATTATTGAGAAGTTATTACATTTTAGGTTTATTACATTTTTTTTATCACATTTTGGGTTGCTGTTACATTTCAGGTCATTGTTACGAATAACAAGGCATTTTATATAAACAAAGTAATTCTTTTATTATCATTTTATTGACTTAATTCTTGTTATTGTTTTTATGTGACTGACTGTATGGCTGACTATGAAACATGTGCTGCTGTCTTGGCCAGGACTCCCTTGAAAAAGATTTTTTTTTTATCTCAATGGGAAAACTCCTGGTAAAATAAAGGTTCAATAAAAAAATAAAAATATCCTCCGTACTTATTGGGTCAAAGGTGGGCCTCAAACATTTTTGAGACTTAAAAGTGGGCCCTGAGTTGGAAAAGGTTGGGAATCACTGGATTCTATTATATCAGTGAGTTTTTGAAGAAACTGAGCCTCACTCAGCCTGAAACAGGAAACGTTTTCTCAGGTTTGGGGTCTAAAAACATGGAGCTGCTGTTTATTAAAGTGATCAAAGTTTAAAGATTCATCGTCACGTTTCTGCTCCACGAAAGAAAAACAAGTTTCTGCTTCTGTCGTTTCTTTGTTTCTTTCCTCTTTTCTTTGTCTCCTCGTCCTCGTGAATCCTCCAGCTCCCTCAGCGGCGCCCGATTTCTGGAGACGAGTGAAACACACGGACGTTCACGGCTGGAGGCTGAGCTCCCTGCTGTGGCAGGTGTGTGTGTGTGTGTGAGTGAGTGTGTGTGTGTGAGTCATATCTCTCTGAGCTTTACAGTTTAATAACGTTTGGATGTGATTATTTCTAAATCACCCTCCGTCTGCTCATCATTTCCTTTAATCTCTCCGTGACGTGACGTCTTCATTAGCGTATAGACGCGTTAGAGGTCGACGGGGAAAAAGCAGCTGATGTTTTTTCTGATTTCTCTTTAAATTAATTCTGATTTAAACATCCATCATCTCCCTCTAACTGCTCTGGGCTCCTCGCTCCCTCCTCGCCGTGCGTCGTGCAGCCGCTGCCTCGCTCTCAGGCCAACGGCAGAGTCCTTTTCTACAACGTGACCTGTGAGACGGCGGGCGGTCGCACCCTGGAGGATCATGGGAACTGCACGGGTTTGGATCCCACCCACACGTCCTGCAGCCTGCTCCTCCCCGCCGCACGCTGCTCCTGCTCGCTGACGGCGTCCACGTCTGGAGGAACCTCACCTGAAGCTCACCTGTGGCTCCTGGGGGCCTCAGAAGCAGGTAAACCACAGCAGGTAGGAACACGGGTGCATCACGGCGAGGGCGAGGAAACGTCCTGACTCTGAGGAGATTTTATAAAATTATTCAAAATGTTGTAGTTTGCTCAGATTGTTTGTAAAACTGCACTCACAGACAGAAAATGCTGAAGTAAAAATGCACTTTTACAGATAAACACTAATTCACCTCTTTAACTCCTGAGAAATGAGTTTTATTTTAGCCCACATTGAGTCAAATTATCAAATAAAAGCTCAAAATTTTGAGCTAAAAAATTTTATTCCTGTGATAAAAGTCAATATTTTGAAAGTATGAAGTCAAACCTTTGAGACAAATTATCAAATCTGTGAGTAAAAACTAAGAGTTACGAGATTAAAAAGTCAAATTTTGGGACAAAAAGTCAAAATTTAAAAAAAAAGTTTATATAAAAAAGATGACTAATGTCAAATGTTCCAGATAAAAAATTGAAATTTTGAGTTTCAATGTCAAAGTTATGAGATAATAAGTCAACTTTTTTTAGATAAAGTAAAAACAAATTGACAGACTTTATATTCAGATGATAATAAAATTCTGTTTCTGAATTCTGAAATGTTGTTATAAATGTCAAAATCTTAGTTTCAAAGTCAAAGAAACTGAATAACGAAGTGGAAATTTTGAGATCAAAAGTCAAAATAATGGGAAAGAGTCTAATTTTGATCTGAAATGTAAAAAAAATTGTGGGGGAAATTATTAATTCTTTAAGCTAAAACATGCATGTTTTTGGATAAAATATGAAATTAAAATTGTGAGACAAAAAGTTGGTTTTCAAAAAAACAAATAGTTAAAACTATGATAAAAAAGTTGAAGCCTTTTTATTTTAGAAGTGTGACTCTGTAACATTCAAAGACAGAGAAATCTCATTGAATCCTTTTGTTGTGCTTTAATAATCTGGTCACATTAAGCCTCTTCTCAGTGAATCTGTGAACTTTTCCTCTCAGAGCTGTTTTATTTTAGCAGAAAGGTTTTTTTTAGTGGCGTCTGTGTGGAGGCAGTTTTTCCTCGTCATCATCTAAAGTTTAATCTGACACTTTGTGACAGAAACAAAAACGTCTTCAAGGTGAAGAAACAGCTGCTGCCTCCACTCAAAGCTGTTCTTTGTTCTTTGTTTAACGCTCTGAATGGTTCCTACGTGTTTTTCCAGGTTTTACTCTGATTCACGCCACAAACTGCAGCTCCACACCCGCCCAACACGCCGTGCTCTGATTGGTCAAAGCAGGATCAACTTTATCATGAGGAACCAGAGACAGAGATTCAAACATCTGCTCAGAATCAGAGAGTGTTGCTCGTTTCTAGATGTCACCAGGATTCCAAAAAACATTTCTATTTTTCAATTTTCAAATATCACTAAAAATTCCAGAATGTTGCCAGGATTCTGTAATTCTTCCAGAAATCTAGAATGATTTCAGAAAACTACAATTTCCCCAGAATTCTTTATTATTAATGCAAAACTCTAAAATGCCAAAAAAATATTCTCGAATGACACCGAAACTGTGGAAGCGTTTCAGAATTCTTTTCTTGTATGTTTCCCAATTTCTGGAACGCCGCTTGGTTTCCAAGATGTTTCTTAATTTTTCAGATGCCACCAAAGTTCTGGATTATTACCACTAATCTAGGATGACGCAAGAATTCAACAGTTTCACTAGGACTCTGCAATTTAAAATCAGAACTCTAGAAACGCCCATAATAATGTCACATGACGCGAAAATTCTGGAAATGTTTGGGAATTCTAAAATGTTGCCAGGATATTATTAGGAAAGCAAAACTCTAAAAGGCCAAAAGAATATTCTCAAATGACACCAGAATTACAAGAATTAAAGCATGTTTCTGGATTTCTAGAATGTCACTGACGTTTTTAAACATTTGTAATATTTTCAGATGCCGCCAAAATTCTGGATAGACACCAGTGTTCTAGAATTTAACCAGATTTCTTCAATTTCACTGGGATTCAATATTAGAAGCAAAACTTTAGAATGTCAACAATAATCTTGAATGGCAAAAAGATTGTGGAAATCTGTCAGAATCTAAAAAAAACTACCAGAATTATAGTTTTTCTCCCAGTTTTTGGAACTTTGCTTGGTTTCCAAGACATTTCTTAAGTTTTCAGATGCCACCAAAGTTCTGGATTATCGCCACTGTTCCAGGACGATGCTAGAATTCAACAGTTTCACTGTAACTAAATCAGAACTCCAGAATGTCCATAATAATGTCACATGACGCGAAAATTCTGGAAATGTTTCGGACTTCTAAAAAGTCAACAGGATTCTAGAATTCTGGAAGAATTCTAGATCGATTTCATAATTCTACAATTTCACCAGGGCATTTCAGAAGTCTAAAATGTTACAAGAATTATATCATGTTTCTGGATTTCTAGAATGTCACTGACGTTCTTAAACATTTGTAGAATTTTCAGATGCCGCCAAAATTCTGGATAGACACCAGTGTTCTAGAATTTAACCAGATTTCTACAATTTTACTGGAATTCAATATTGGAAGCAAAAAACTTTAGACTGTCAACAATAATCTTGAATGACACAAAGATTGTGAAACTCTGTCAGAATCTAAAAAACTACCAGAGTTATTGTATGTTTACCAATTTCTAGAACGTCGCTTGGTGTCCAAGATATCTCTTAAGTTTTCAGATGCCACCAAAGTTCTGGATTATTTCCACTAATCTAGGATGACGCTAGTATTCAACAAAAATTCTGCAAAAATGCCACCAAAATTCTGGATAGACACCAGTGTTCTAGAATTTAACCAGATTTCTACAATTTCACTGGAATTTAATATTGGACGCAAAAAACTTTAGACTGTCAACAATAATCTTGAATGACACAAAGATTGTGGAACTCTGTCAGAATCTAAAAAAACTACCAGAATTATAGTTTTTCTCCCAGTTTCTAGCACTTTGCTTGGTTTCCAAGACATTTCTTAAGTTTTCAGATGCCACCAAAGTTCTGGATTATCACCACTGTTCTAGTACGATGCTAGAATTCAGCAATTTTGCCGCAATTAAATCAGAACTTCAGAATGTCTATAATAGTCCTATACGACAGAGAGAATTCTGGAAATGTTTGGGAATTCTTGAACGTTCCTGTAATTCTAGAATGTTGCTGTAATTCTAGAATGTCGCTACATCTCTGGAACAGTGTCATGATTCTAAAATGTTTGGGATTCTAGAACACTTCTCGGATTTTCACCAAAATTCTAAAATGCTGCCAGATTTCTAGAACTCCGATGGTAAATCTCGAACGACCCCAGGATTGTGGAACTGTTTCAGATTCTGGAATATTCCTCAGTCTCTAGAATAGGATCAGAATTCCACTGGGACTCCAGAACTCGCCACAATTCTTGAAATGGCACCAAAATATTTTTTCAGATTCAAAAAAACTTCTCATGGACGTTATGGAACTGACCCGAACTCTTCTTCTCTAGAATCATAAACTCCTCTCTCTTCCTCCTCAGAGGCTCCGCCCCCCCGTGACCTCTCCGTGACCCCGCTGGACGACAGCAGGTTGGACGTGGGTTGGACGGCTGCAGCTGATTGGTCGCCCAGCGGCTTCGTGGTGGAGTGGTTTCCTGTCAGAAAGGGAAACGACGGCGTGCTGCGATGGCGGCGGTTGAACGGCTCCTGTACGGCGTTGGTGATCTCAGGTGACGCTCTGCTCCCGTGAACTCAGAGAAAAACTTTTTAAAAAGTTATTGATTTGATCTTTTTTCTGTTTCAGAGGGAGTGAAGCCGCTGGAACGTTTCGCCGTTTCTGTCAGAGCGCTGTACGGTGAAAAAGGGGCAGGGCAGAACACGACCACGTTTGTTTATACACGACAAGGAGGTAAAGTCATGGAGGAGGAGCCAGTTTCTTACAAACCACTCAGATTATTTTTACTCTTTATAAACGACACAGATTATTTTTACTCTTTATAAACCACTCAGATTATTTTTACTCTTTATAAACCACTCAGATTATTTTTACTCTTTACAAACGACACAGATTATTTTTACTCTTTACAAACGACACAGATTATTTTTACTCTTTATAAACCACTCAGATTATTTTTACTCTTTACAAACGACACAGATTATTTTTACTCTTTATAAACCACTCAGATTATTTTTACTCTTTACAAACCACTCAGATTATTTTTACTCTTTATAAACCACTCAGATTATTTTTACTCTTTACAAACCACTCAGATTATTTTTACTCTTTACAAACCACTCAGATTATTTTTACTCTTTATAAACCACTCAGATTATTTTTACTCTTTACAAACAACACAGATTATTTTTACTCTTTACAAACCACTCAGATTATTTTTACTCTTTACAAACCACTCAGATTATTTTTACTCTTTACAAACCACTCAGATTATTTTCACTCTTTACAAACCACTCAGATTATTTTTACTCTTTATAAACCACTCAGATTATTTTTACTCTTTACAAACCACTCAGATTATTTTCACTCTTTATAAACCACTCAGATTATTTTCACTCTTTACAAACCACTCAGATTATTTTCACTCTTTACAAACGACTCAGATTATTTTTACTCTTTACAAACCAAACCACTCAGATTATTTTTACTCTTTACAAACCAAACCACTCAGATTATTTTTACTCTTTACAAACCAAACCACTCAGATTATTTTTACTCTTTGTAAACCACTCAGATTATTTTTACTCTTTATAAACGACACAGATTATTTTCACTCTTTACAAACCACTCAGATTATTTTTACTCTTTATAAACGACACAGATTATTTTCACTCTTTATAAACCACTCAGATTATTTTTACTCTTTATAAACGACACAGATTATTTTCACTCTTTACAAACCACTCAGATTATTTTTACTCAGGGGTTGGACAATGAAACTGAAACACCTGGTTTCAGACCACAATAACATCTTAGTTTGGTGTATATTCCTTCTTTTGCTGCCAATACAGCGTCGATTCGTCTTGGAAATGACAGATACAAGTCCTGAACAGTGGTCAGAGGGATTTTAAGCCATTTTTCTTGTAGGATAGAGGTCACTACATGATGCTGGTGGAGGAAAACGTTTCCTGACTCCTCAAAAACACCCCAAAGTGGCTCAATAATATTTAGATCTGGTGACTGTGCAGGCCATGGGAGATGTTCAACTTCACTTTCATGTTCATCAAACCATCTTTCACCAGTCTTGCTGTGTGTATTGGTGCATTGTCATCCTGATACACGGCACCGCCTTCAGGATACAATGTTTTAACCATTGAATGGTCCTCCAGAATGGTTCGGTCGTCCTTGGCAGTGACCATCTAAAACAAGTATTGGGCCAAGCGAACGCCATGATATGGCCCCTTTGGTAGTGACTAGGTGGGGGTACGAAGTGAGACCGGTATGTTGTCAGACCCACCAAGTGAAGAAAACCCGAAGAGGTGTGACATTGAGAGGACCTACACCCCTTTTGTCATTTCCACCTGAGTAGTCTCTTGTACAAAGTGTAGCAGGTGTCGGGTTCTAAATGCGAGGAACGTGGTAACCTTGGTTGCAAACCGTAGAGTGACCAAAGGTTTGGCTATAGCAGCCGTGTATATTTACCCTGTGGAGCTCGGACAGTTTTGGTGGAAACAGGAGATTTGAGATGCACATTTAATTCTTCAGCACCCGAACATCCCTTTCAGACAGCTTCCTCTTGCGTCTACAGTTAATCCTATTGGATGTGGTTCGTCCTTCTTGGTGATTCGCTGACGTTACCCTGGATACTGTGGCTCTTGATACATCACAAAGATTTGCTGTCTTGGTCACAGATGCACCAGCAAGACGTGCCCCAACAATTTGTCCTCTTTTGAAGTCTGATATGTCACCCATAATGTTGTGTGCATTGCAATATTTTGAGCAAAACTGTGCTCTGACCTCTGACCCTGGTAATTGAACCTTCACACTCTGCTCTCACTGGTGCAATGTGCAGTTAATGAAGATTGACCACCATGCTGGTCCAATTTAGCCATGAAACCTCCCACACTAAAATGGCAGGTGTTTCAGTTTCATTGTCCAACCCCTTGTTCATTTTAAGTAGAGTGAACTGTTGGAATAAAGTCTGGATGAAAACAGAAGCAGTTAATCCACAGGAATATTTCCCAGGAGTTTAAGAGCCATTGATTTGTTGAGGTGTGAGTTTAAATAAAAAAGCATCATGTGGTCGTCATGATTCAGTCTCTGATGTTTGAAAAGTCTCAGATCTCACTCAGATCCAGGTCAGCTGCTGTTTCATGTTAAAGCAAAATAATCTTTAAAATAATCTGAGTCTTAATCTGTCGGAGCAGACACGACACACGAGCGTCCATTTTTAAAACACCACAAATCTTATCATGAAACCGACTGTTATCATGACACAGAGATAATGATCCAGCTTCATCTCACACCAGGAAACAAACTCAGACCAAAACCAAAACCAAGACCAAGACCCCTGAATAAAGAGCCCCCCCCCCCCCCAAGATCCTGCAAAAATACTCAAAGATCCTCAAAGAAGCTTCACAACCCAAACATTTATTTAAAACTCTCCGTAGCTGTTTATTTTAGACACATTAGGTCAAAACTTTTGGGATAAAACATTGAAATTTTGACTTTTTATCTAAAAGACAGTGGAGTCTTAAGACAATGTATATTTTCTCATGATTCTAACCTTTAATCTAACGTTATGACTTTTAATTGAAAACTTCAACTTTTGATATAAATTTTAGACTTTGATCCAAAATTTCAACTTTTTATCTAAATTATTCATTTAATCTAAAAATTGCAACTTTTTATCTTGAAGTATTGACAGTTAATCTAATAGCATTTTAATTTTTCATCTCAAATTTTGACTTTTTTCTATCAGAATTTCAACTTTTTACTAAAATTTTGACTTTTATCTAAAAATTTCCAGATGTTTTTCCCATAACTTTGACTTTTTCCCAACATATTTCTGACTCAACTTTCACAATTTTGACCTTTTATCTTGAAATATAACTTTTTTTTTTACGATTTTTATTATTATCAGCATTATTTTTACAGATTTTGACTTATTTCTTTCAATTTTGGCTTTTAAGGCCAATATTATTTATTATAGATTCTTCTTTATTTGATGAACTGACTGAAATGAGCTTCCATAATGACGCATTTCTTTATGCTTAAATGGAAAGCAAAATATACATTTATTCTGTGCAAAAATATGAACAATGCAAATTTGTAGTTGATGTGTAATTTATATTTTGAGTTGTTTAAATGTTGGGAATAATTTCACATAGAGCTGCAGTTCACTAAGTGTCCACTAGGGGCTGAAGTGTTTTCATTAAGCCGAAGGTTCAGTTGTTTACATTCTAGTACAGAGGCTGTTTTCCAAACCTCCTCCTACTTCTGCTAAATTCAGTTTGTAGTATCAGTTTGTGAAAACTTGGTAGATCTGTAGTAAACTACAAGTTCCCGGATGTTTCTACTGATCCGGGAAAATTTCTCAGTCTGTAACGGACCAGTCTACCTGGCGTACTGTTTCCCACAATGCACGGCGCTAATGGCGTTTGTCAGTTTGGGGGCGCTCAGGTTGAGGTGAATTACTGACACCTACTGGAATAAATCAGCTCAACTACAACACAACAACAAAAATGTGAAACGGTCCCAGAGATAAAAGTGAAGTGACAGGAAAGAAACAGCGGTAAATCTGCTCACTTCATCATGAAAGAGCTGTTTACTTTTACCAAATTCATAAAAGCCCCTAAATCATTTATCACTTTTTATTTTACACTAACAGCCTACGTGGGTAATGAGGACGCAGTTTTTACACCAGCTGGAAAAATAAAAAGTCAGTTGGTTTCAGATTTATTTTCAATACACGATAACTTTTGGTGCAAGANCTCTCTTAAGTCTGACACTTACACCTTAGTTAGGAAAAGTGAGGTAGAGAACCATTCTTCAAGATAACCTCCCAATTATCAGTTACGTAAAAATAGAAATAATGCCTCAAAATATTGAACAAAAAGAAAAAAGAGAGGTAGCCTATTCTTCAATGTTTTGTTGTGGTGATATGGGCTTGCAGATCGTTGGAACCATTATTAGCCACAGAGACATAAGTTCCAGCTTTGCAGACTGTACATTCTGCCTCCATTTGTCACGACCCGGACGAAAACAGGGGAACTTTTTTCGCATTTCATCAGTGAAATGACATTTGTGTTTCTGCATTTTCTTTCTGTTGGAGTGTTCTCTGGCAGTGTGTCTACCTGCCTGTCAGCCTGAGTGAGTGAGTGAGTGTGGAGCCTCTGTACTGATTTGTGAATGAATGAATACATGTTCCGGGGTTCGGCTCAAACTCCACCTCTCAGAGCGTGTTTCTAAAGGAACCACTCAACGTGAATGATAAATACACTGGTCTGTGACGCGCTCAAGCTCAGGCAAGATCAAAAACCCGGACATTTGAAGGATTTTATAAACCCCGACCGGACAGGCTCTTAAAAGAGGACGTATGGTCGCCCTACTCTGAGACAGAAACTCTGAGACAGAAACTCTGAGACAGAAACTGAACTTTTGACTCTTCTCTCCTGTTTTTCCTGTTTTTCTGCTGATCCAGGTGAGAGTTTAAGTAAAGACTTTGACAGTTTCCCTCTGGATCTTCCTCCTGGCGTCTACGTCATCTACATGCAGGCGAACACTGAGGCTGGAGCTGGAGCAGCTGGACCTGAGGTTACAGTTACTTTAGGTGGAGACTGAACGCTCTGAACCATTTTACAGAATCAACAAAGATTATTAATGTTTCTCTGGTGATAATCTGACCCTTTGTGTGTGTGTGAGTGAGTGTGTTTTTTTTTTTTTTTTAAAACATATTTTTATTAGAGTTTTAAGAGATTTTTTACAGAATATGAAAAATAATCTCAGACTCAAAAAAACGCCAAAACAAACAAACAAAATAACAAAACAAAAAGGGCTGGCATTATAAGACACTGTACAACATTGCATCACTTAAACACAAATTTTTCAAGAGGGATGTTTAAAAAGCAGTTAGTGGTGAGCAGTGAGATCAGCTACTGTCCAATTTAGCAAGATGATCAATAAAAGGCTGCCACATGTTGAAAAATTTGGCAGCGTTGCCCATCATGCAATACCAGATTTTCTCCATATGTAGTCCACAGGTGAGGTCAGTAACCAGGTCTGTAGCTGGGGCACAGTGTCAGACTAGATTTAAAATCACTTTCTTAGCAATAACCATACATGATAGTGCTTTGCACAGAGAGACTTTGGTTATGTAATGATGGAGAATACCCAAACAATGCTATTTCAGGGTCTGGTTTAAACACACAACCATACATTCCAGAAAACCAGTCAAATATCCCACACCAAAAAGTATTTAGCTTTGGGCACGTCCAAAAGAGGTGAGACAGGGAGCCCTCAGCCGCTTCACAACCATCACACAGAGAGGAGATTGTAGGAAAAATCCTCTGCAGTTTAGATTTAGAATAATGGAGCCTGTGGGTTACCTTAACCCTCCTCCTGTGTTCGCTTTCTGTTTCCTTCCCCGGTGTTAGGGTCGGTTTCGACCTGCGTCTTAAATAAGCTTTAAAATACACTAAAAACAAAACATATGATCAAGCTTTTTTTGTTGTAAGGCTTCCTTATCCATCATATTCCATCATATTTTTGGTGTGGGTCTCAGGGCCCAATGTTTAGCAGTATACCTCATGATTTCAATAAAAAGCAGAAAAAATAACCTAAAGAGAATCCTATAAATAAACCAAAGGTTTTTGTGTTACCTGCCTATTATTGAGGGGTATAGAACACATCTCTGAAATAAATTTGCTCTATTTATTTTTTCATTTTAAAAATAGCAACTATAGTAACATCTATGGTGTTAGGGTCAGTTTTGACCCATACATATATTTTTCCAAAAAATGCAAAAATATATATTTTGCCAGCAATAGAACTTTAATATAAACACATAGAAACACAGAACAGGTCATAAAACAAAATATTGATTTGTGAGCGTGCATGTTTTTAGATGCATTATGTGGCAAAAAGTGACACTTTTTGTGTCTTTGCAGAGAAACTTTTTGCATTGGAAACACAAATGAGTGAAGCTCACATGATTGGGAGAGGAGGTGTCTGTCATTGTGATGGCTGACAGTGCACTTATGATTTCAATTTTGGCTCTAAATATTGTTTATAATCTTATTTTTATAACCAGGTCAAAACCGACTCTAACACAACAAGCAACAAAATTTCAATCAGGGCATTTTATAATGTTGAGATTTTTTTTTTTTTTATTAAATAATTTTGTTGGAATCAACGTTCCTGACAAAGTCAAGAAGCCTTGATGCAGTAAACAAATTTTTAAGTGATTCTTTTATGCATTTAAAAACTAAAACGGGTCAGTGGCGACCCTAACACAAGAGGAAGGTTAAATTGAATCAACCGGTGCCGCGCATTAATTGAACAAGACCGAATTCTGCTAAGGCTTCTCCCCCATGCATCGTCATCAATCTGTACCCCCAGTTCCTCCTCCCATGCACTTTTCAAGTGGTGGGTATCAGAGTTTACTTGTTCAGAGAATACCTTCACAAAGTCTGAAACTAAATTCCTCGATTTGGGTGGACTCAACAATAATCTGAAGATCCTTTTATCTTCTGGGACAGATTCAAAGTTAGGCACACACTGGTGAACATAGTTTCTTATTTGTAAATAACGGAAAAAATGTGTTGAAGGGAGAGAGAGCTTATTCTTAAGTTGAGCAAATGAGGCAAATTGTTTATCAATATACGAGTCTTTTAGAGTGACTATACCTTTTAGTCTCCAAGTATGAAAAATAGCGTCTGAAATAGATGGAAGGAAAGCATGATTAGGATAAACAGGTGTGTGAGTGTGTTTTAATGCGTCTGTGTGTCTGAAGGACCCGCCTCCGCCTCCGTCGTGCTCTGGATCCTCCTCCCTCTCATCCTCTCGTCTCTGGGGCTGGTTACGGTGGCCTGTTTGGCTCAGACTAAGTTGTAGGATCTGATTCTTTCTCACTTTATTTGAGCAATTCAGAAAAAAAACGCTGAAACTTTTAAAGGTTTAATTTCTGTTTTAAATCCTCTCACAGGGTGAAAGAGAAGTTTTTCCAGGTCGTTCCTGATCCGTCTCACAGCAGTTTGGCTCACTGGACGCCCAAACCTGTTTTAGAGGTAACAACAACAAAATACATTTAAAAAAGCTGGAAAAACTCTAAATATCAAAGCAACATGATTCAGTCACTTTCTGAGTTTTATTAACTTATCTGCAAATTANGCTTGAACCTTTTTAAATAAAACATTCTTTGCAAATAAAAAGAATTTTAAAGCTGTTGAGAAATGTAAAAAACTTTTGTCCCGTAATTTTCACCTTGTCAAATGTCAGGGTGGTGCAACCGTAACATTAGACTTTTATTTTAAAGTGAAGAGAATAAAACAGGAAACAGGAAACTGCATCAGCCAGAGGAGCCCAAATGACATTTGTGACCAAGTGGAAAAGTTTGTAGATTTCTCTGAAATACTGATAAAAAAGGTTTTTTCACTTCATTGGTGACTGGAACAATTTCCATGTCAGGTGGAACAACCAATGTAATAATGTGAAATGTTATTTTAACATCAAATTATTTATCTTATTCACAAATAAAAGAAATGAAACACACAAAATGAAAATGTATGAGTCACTACAGACACTTGAGAGATACTTGCCAATAATTTCACACAGAAAAAATAACAGGAACATATAAATATATTTTCATATATTTGGTTGCTCCACCTGACATTTTTGGGTGCTCAAATTAAAAATACTAAAAAATAATGAACCTAAAATCTTTGAAATGTTGGTCAACTACTGAAATCTGTTAGAAAGCATAATTCTTCTCTCAGAAATATGTTTTTATCCATTTTCAAAGAACTTTTTAGAAATAAGTTTTTAGACCCTCTTTTTGTCATTGACCCTTTTATGATGTTTCCTTGATATTTAGAGTTTTCCCGCCTTTTTTATGTTACATAATTTTTACGTTGTGTGTTTGTTTCTGTCTCAGGCCTGTTCTGACAAAGTGGAGCTGAAATATTCTGAGGTTGTTTTACTCGGTGACTGTGATCAGATCAGAGAATCGTCCTATCAGAGCGTAGCCTGTCACCTGCAGACGTACTCGCTCTGCTCTCCGCTTCCTGCCTCAGATGTTCTCGCTCTTCAAACACGACCAGAAACAAAGAACTGGACCAGAACCAGCTCTGACGGCGCCGTGTACGCAGACGTCCTCCTGCAGAAACTCTCTCTTCCTCCTCCTCCTCTTTCTCGCCGTCAGAGCAGCGATGGCGTGGAGGGAGATAAACCCTTGAATGCGTCTCCTGGTTCTGGTTCTCCTCTTTCTCAGAGCTCTGGCTCCAGCAGCACCTCCCTCTCCTCCTCCTCCTCCTCCTCCTCCTCCTCTTCACCTCCTCATCAGCTCTTCCTGAAGGAGGTGCATAGCCCCGCCCCCTCGCTGCAGACTCGCCCTGATAACCTTTGTGGAGCCATGATGCTTTTACCGTTTCCTGGTTCTGTGTTTGTGGAGATGAACTATTGTCCTGTCAGCTGTGACTCCTACATTTCTCCTGCTGTTTAGATTATTTCAGATTATTTCAGATTATTTCAGATTATTTTAGATTATTTCATCTGTGAAACTTTGAGACTTTGTTCGGTCGTTGTTACTGTGAAAACTTTTGCTGAAGAGTTTCATTAAGAAAAATATTCACTGAACTGCAGGAAAAACCTGTTAAAATGATCATTTATGGCAGAGTTTCCAACTTTATTCAACATTATTATAATATTAACTGTCAAAATTATGAGTAAAATTCAAAATGATGAGAAAACAATGTCATAATCTGGGATAGGTTAAAATTATGGTTTGGAAAGTCAAAACATAGACAAGAA
Organism: Thalassoma bifasciatum; assembly: GCA_008086565.1. NCBI lineage: Eukaryota > Metazoa > Chordata > Actinopteri > Labriformes > Labridae > Thalassoma > Thalassoma bifasciatum. Next base: position 135,213 of record RPOG01000919.1, read on the forward strand.
GCAGAATTTTTGAGCAAAAAGTCAAAATTTGAAAATAAAAGAAGTAGAAAGTTTTGAGGTCAAAGGTTTTGAAAAAAGTTTAAGAAAAGTCAAACTTATGACATAGAAAAGTAGAAAATATAAGATAAGAAAGGAGATTTATTTAATTTATTTAGTTCAAAGTAGATTTTAAAGATAAAAAGTCAAAACTATGAGATGAAAAAATTTAGATTTGAGCTAAAAAGTCAAAATCATGAGATTGGGTCATGATTAACTGATTTTGAGGCAAAATTTTGGAATTTATGAGATAAAAAGTCTAAATTTTTAGTTTTTAAGTTGAAATTTAAGATAAAAGATCAAATTTATGAGATAATAAAAGTCAAATTATGGGATGAAAAAATGAAATATGAGATGAAAAGTTAAATTTTGATACAAGAAGTCAAATTAATGAGATATTAAGCCAAAATTGTGAGATTTTAAAGTGAATTTTTTAGAGAAATTGTTATTTTTATGAGATAAAAATGTGAAAATTGAGATAAAAAGTCAAAATCATGAGATTTAAAGTCTAAATTTTTAGTTTATTAGTTGAAATGTCAGATAAAAATAAAATTGTATGGGATTAAAAAGTCAAATTATGGGATGAAAAAATGAAATATGAAATGAAAAGTTAAATTTTGGTACAAGAAGTTAAAATAATTAGTTATTAAGCCAAAATTGTGAGATTTTTAAGTGAATTTTTGAGATAAATTGTTATTTTTATGAGATAAAAATGTGAAAATTGAGATAAAAAGTCAAAATCATGAGATTTAAAGTTGTTGTAATTCGACTTTTTTGGCATAGATTTAATTCATATTCAAAGTGAAGTTTCTGAGTGTTTGCCAGTGAATAAATAGTTTCATTTGCTTTTTTTTAATTACAACTATATTTATGTTTTCGAGAGTTTAAATAGAGAAATCAGTCGTTCAAGATTGTGTTTGATGTTTAAAATTTGACAAAGAATGAAACTATGTTAAAAAATAGATCAGTTGTTTCTTTAATTAATTATGACACATTTTAGGCAACACTGGGGTTAAAAACACAAATGTATAGATTAATATGTTTTTTTATTTTCTACAAATATCCTGTGACATGTTGATGCTGTTTGCATGTTTTAACCTTCAGGTTTATAAGTAAAGTGTGAAAAAGTGTGAAAAAGTTTACAGCAGCTGCGTTTCAGGGCCTTTCTTGTTGTAATAAAAATAATTTATTTGCATAATAAAATGAGCCCGGCCCCTGTAACAACCTGAAATATCAGAGTGAGGACTTTTAAGGTGTTTTTAATGACGTGACTTCTTTTATTTTTGCAGTGTGACGACTTAAACTTGAATATTGAAGAATGTAAAAATAACTGTAATTGTAAATAAGCCTGATTTATTTATGCATTTATTCTTTATCCTGTGTTTCTTGATGTATGAACGTGTGAGTTTGCAGCTTAAACAGAATGAAATCATTGTTTTGACGCTTTGTTTGTGCATGAATTTTACCCGACGGAGAGTGAAAAGTGTTTAATTAAAAGCTTGAAGTAACAAACTGAATGTTGCAAATAAAGAACATTTCCTCCTGTTTAATAAATGTTTGTGATAAATCATTGGAGGGAAATAGAATGTGTTTAATCATGTCCTTTTTGGGCTTCCTTAGTTTTCACAGCTGCTCTAAAGCTCAGTGACTGTCATTGCTTTCTTCTGCCAGAGGATGGCGCTCCTGAGCCAAACATAAATTACCATCATACAAACTGAAATAGGACATAATTAAAAACCTTATATTTCCTCATTTTTCTCAAAAGAAGCCAGATTAAGTTGTTTTCTTATTTATCTCATTATCTGAAATCAAATCTTTGTAAACTTGTGAAAAGATAAATGTAATTAGGAAGTTAATTGCTCTGATTGGCCAGTAGATGGCGTGCGTTTTCAGATTAACAATCCCATCAAGAAAATTATGGAGAGAATATTTTAAAACTACTGAAAACAACTTGTGATATTGAGAAAACAGGGAAAATAAAACAAACATGACCCTTTGAGGCTTCCATAGAGATCACATTGTTGCTCTAAAACTGTTTATTTGTCAGTAAATGTATTTGCAAGTGGACTAACTGTAATTATAGGAAAGTAAAAGTATATGAGTACAAAATAAATCATAATTAAACATCTTAATTCTGTAATTTTGTTGCTTTTCTGCATATTTTTTCTATTCAACTGTCTTCTGAAGCATTTTGTCACATGTATAGACAAAAACAGTACTTTTTGTTATTATCATTATAATGATTGTTATATAACAATTATATTATTATTGTTAAAAATGCATTATTTTTGCATGAGACCATTATTTTTCTTGTTTTTATTAGCATTATAAGCATTTTTATTATAAATATAATAATTCTTAGTGTTTCTTATATTATTGTTAGTGTTACACCATATCTATGTTTTATGATTGTTGGTTATTAAATTGATTTATTGATTTTATCTGAATTATTATTATTATTATTATTATTATTATTATTATTATTATTATTATTATTATTATTATTATTATTATTATTATTATTATTATTATTATTATTATTATTATTATTATTATTATTATTATTATTATTATTATTATTATTATTATTATTATTATTATTATTATTATTATTATTATCACCATTATTATTATTATTATTATTATTATTAGTATTATTAGTATTATTATTATCACCATTATTATTATTATTATTATTATTATTACTATTTCTTTAAATACTACATTATTAATTTATTATGGTAAAAAATAAGACTAGCTAATTTGAATTATGAACTTATTATTATTATCATTATTATTATTATTATTATTATAATAATTATTATTATTATTACTATTTCTTTAAATACTACATTATTATTCCATTATGGTACAAAATAAGACTAGCTAATTTGAATTATGAACTTATTATTATTATTATTATTATAATTATTATTATTATTATTATTACTATTTCTTTAAATACTAAATTATTATTCTATTATGGTAAAAAATAAGATTAGCTGATTTGAATTATGAACTTATTATTATTTTTTTTTATTGCTTTTATTATTATCATGAACTTATTATTATTATTATTATTATTATTATTATTATTTTATTATTATTATTTTATTATTATTATTACAATTTCTTTAAATACTTCATTATTATTTTATTATGGTACAAAATTAGACTCGTTTATTTGAATTATGAACTTATAATAATAATAATAATAATAATAATAATAATAATAATAATAATAATAATAATAATAATATTGTTATTAATTCATTGATTCATTGATTCATTGATTATATTTACTTTTATTATTATTACCATTACTGTAATTATGAGTAGCAGTAGAGGTAGTTTTACTGTTTACCATAATTTTTTATTATTATTTCATCATTTAATAAAATGAAATACAAAATGTTGAATGATTTATTATAATAATGATAGTTATCATGATTTTTATCCTTATGTAACACTTATTTAGAGATTTTTATTCTCGGTTGTAAAGTGAACACGTGGTCTGAAGGTGAGTTCCTGATTTGTCAACAAAGGAGAGAGAAAGTAGGGCAGGTGAGAGGGGGCGGGGCTTAACTCTGAGAGGAGGATTCAGGAAACAAGAGACTGAAAATGTGAAACAGTTTCTGAGGATTAAAGACGAGAGAAGCTGAAGAAGAGAGAAGAGCAGAGGAGAGGAGAGCTGAAGGAGAAAACACACAGGTGAACAGGTGGACTACAGGTGGTCCACCTCCTGGAGTTATAGTGTGTGTGAGTGTGTGTGAGAGTGTGTGTGAGAGTGTGTGTGAGAGTGTGTGTGAGTGTGTGTGAAGGTGGAAACATGACGGAGCTGGGAAAGAAGAGGATCCTGGTCGTGGTGGATGTTCTCTGCGTCTTTGTTGGTGAGTAACTTTTTACTTTCTGACTCTTTAAAGCTTCAGCTCTGACTGATTTAACCCTTTACACCCCAACTACAACTTCCCCTACATTCCACACTATGTTTTTTAGTTTATAACTGAGGAAACACAAGGTCAAAATTCATCAGTGACACCTCATTATAAAGATTAAAGTCTTTAGTTTGAGAAAATGTTATGTTTTTATATGTAGCGAAAGTCCACATCAGGGTAAATGCAGCTGAAACACTTTCTATTTTTGAGCATCATTAACTTCAAGATGCTTCATGTCAGAGATAAAACATCCTCCACATCACTTCTACACCTTCTCATCTACATCTGGGTGAAATTTGAGCTTTTTAGGTAAAACTTTGTAGGAGTTAGAGAGTTTTTAGTCTCAGGCAGAAGACTTCGCACAAACAAAACCAGCTTCATCAGTGCTCAGTGTCCTCTTTTTAGTCAACTTTCCTCTTTGTGGAAAAGTTCAGCATAAATCATGAAATTGTAGTTTCACAGTCACAGATTGTTCCTCATCAAGGAGACTTACAGTTAAGAATTCCAGTTTTTATCTAAGATCCTTATTTGTTTTCTTTCTAGCATTACAAATGAAATCTTAAAAATCTTCTGCAAACTGAAAATCTGACTCTTTTTGCAAGAATACAGACTTTATTTGGGAATTTCTTCCTTTTTTTGAGGATTCTAACTTCATTCTCCAGCTTTGTTTTCCTAAAAATCATGACATTAATCAAATACTTCAGTACTACTTTTTCTGGAATCCTGACTTAAATATAAATTTTAATTCTTCATTTTGAATTCATCAGTGCTCAGTGTCCTCTTTTTAGTCAACTTTGCTCTCTTTGTGGAAAAGTTCAACAAAAATCATGAAACTGTAGTTTCACAGTCACAGATTGTTCCTCTTCTGTTGCAAACATGAATGTGAATGAAGACTCATCAATGATGTAAATGGCTGCAGCTGCTTCCTGTGAAGTGTAAGGTGATTGGTTCCTGTAGGAGTGAGTGACAGGCCTGTTAGCCAATAAACGACCCTCTAACAGAGATATTACACAAGACCAGTCAAGCAGGGAGCACTTGTTGTCTATCACAAGCTGTCCTGGGATGAAAACTCAACAGAAAAGGATGGGGTGACTTTAGTCTTGCAGCTAGAACCCTGTTGAAAACAAAGACTTGCAGCTTTGTCAGATTGACATTGAGGAGGAAATGCTCTAAGACTGTGAAGCTGCTGTTATTGATGAGAACGGACACGACAGACAGACAAACAACGGACTTTACAGGAGAAATTTCACCACTTGGAATAATTTGATGAAACTTTTGATATGTTTGAACTCTGGATTCCTCTGGTGGAAAGGAGAGTGAATATTCAGGGTACGGGCGTCAGGATGTGACGTCATGACCCCAAACAGGTAGGACGTCCACGTTGTTGTGATCACTATCAGAGTGATTCTTTCACTAATGAAGAAAACTGTGAAACAAACTTAGAGACTGAAATGAGAAGAATCTAAACTATAACACGGTTTATGATGTTTGACAAAGGAGTTGCTGCTTATACTTTGATAAGAAGAACAAGTTGCTGACGACCTGGTAGAGGATTAAATGTTAAAGGTGGAAGCAAAAAAAGTTTTTCCTCTCTCTGAAACAGAAAACCTCTTTGCTCTGTGTCCTGTTCAAACAGGCAACACACTCTTTCCCAATAGTTAGTGAGAAGTCTCTCTCTCACACACACACACACACACACACACACACACACACACACACACACACACACACACACACACACACACACACACACACACACACACACACTCTGAATCATCTGCTGTGTTTTATGTTAGATCTGTGGAGCAGTGAGTGTGTTTTCTGTGTGTGTGTCTTTTGTTTCTTCTTCCATGAATGATCTCCTCGCTCTCTGCCCATGAATCTGTCGCTCGGTGACACTTTCAATCCTGTTTTGGAAACTGAAGACCAGGTGTGTGTGTCTGTGTACATGTGTGTGTGTGTGTGTGTGTGTGTGTGTGTGTGTGTGTGTGTGCTCTGTAAAGGGAACAAACCAAACGTGTCTGAACTCGCTCTGGACTCTGGAGGAGACACAAAGACATCAACAGGGTCGAGGTTTTCCAGCTGTTTGTGTCACATTTCTCTCAGCGTGAGGCCCACGGAGGCTTCAGTTCATCCATCACACACTTTACTCTCTGCCCCTGTGTGTGTGTGTGTGTGTGTGTGTGTGTGTGTGTGTGTGTGTGTGTGTGTGTGTGTGTGTGTGTGTGTGTGTGTGTTCAGTCATTGATCTCTCCGCTGAGTGACAAGCAGGAATGATAATGACCGTGCAGCTCTGCAGCCTCCTCCAAACTCACACTGTTTGGACATATATATATGTGTGTGTGTGTGTGTGTGTGTGTGTGTGTGTGTGTGTGTGTGTGTGTGTGTGTGTGTGTGTGAATATCTACAGCAAAATGTATCATGTACAGTTGTGCCCATAAGTTTACATACTCTTGCAGAATTTATGATTTCTTGTCCTTTTCTCAGAGAAAATGAATAAAAACTTTCTTTATTTTTATCTTTATTTTCTCAGATGGTAAAACTGACCATTCTTCTTGGCAAAAAGCCTCCAGTTCCTGTAAATTCTTGGTCTGTTCTTGCATGAACTGCAGGTTTGAGATCTCCCCAGAGTGGCTCAATGATATTGAGGTCAGGAGACTGAGATGGCCACTCCAGAACCTTCACTTTATCCTGCTGTAGCCAATGTGAAGTTAAAGACTTCAAGTTGTCATTGATGTTTGAGGGTACCCTGCTCAACCAAATTATGAAATTGTTGGAAATTACCTTTGCAAGAGAAACAATCAAAGTGGTGAAAAATGGCAAAAACAGCAAAAAGTAGCAAGAACAACAATTTTAAGATGGCCAAAAATGGTCAAGAAGCAGCAAAAATTTGGAGAAAACTTGAGAAATACTCAGAAAGTAGCAAGAAATGGTCCAAAAGTGGTGAAAAATAGAGTGAAAAGTTACCAAACTGGCCCAAAAGCAACAAAAATTGGCAAGAAAATTGGTCAGGAGACTGAGATGGCCACTCCAGAACCTTCCCTTTATTCTGCTGTAGCCAATGGCAGGTCCACTTGTCCTTGTGTTTTGGATCATTGTCATGTGTGAACGTCCAAGTACGTCTCATGTGCAGCTTCTGGGCTGATGAGTGTAAATTTTCCTCCAGTATTTTCTGATAACATGCTGCATTCATCCTTCATTCATCAGTTTGGACCAAGTTTCCTGAGCCTTTGTAGCTCACACATCCCCAAAACATCAGTGATCCACCTCCGTGTTTCACAGTAGGAATGGTGGACCTTTCATCAT
>RPOG01000919.1:142662-211704 GCA_008086565.1 Thalassoma bifasciatum
ACTTTATTCTGCTGTAGCCAATGGCAGGTCCACTTGTCCTTGTGTTTTGGATCATTGTCATGTGTGAACGTCCAAGTACGTCTCATGTGCAGCTTCTGGGCTGATGAGTGTAAATTTTCCTCCAGTATTTTCTGATAACATGCTGCATTCATCCTTCATTCATCAGTTTGGACCAAGTTTCCTGAGCCTTTGTCGCTCACACATCCCCAAAACATCAGTGATCCACCTCCGTGTTTCACAGTAGGAATGGTGGACCTTTCATCATCGGCCTTGTTGACTCCTCTCCAAATGGAACAATGTTTATGGTTGTGGACAAAAAGTTTATTTTTGGTCTCATCACTCCAAATGACTTTGTTCCAGAAGTTTTGAGGCTTGTGTCTGTGCTGTTTGGCGTATTGGCATTGAAATGGCTTTCTTCTGGCGACCCATTTTTTATTGGCATCCTCAGTTCTTTGGATATCTTTTAATAGCCCTCTCCTATCTTATAGTTGTATTAATGTTTCTTGCAAATCCTTTCACAATTCTCTTGGCTGCCCAATGACTCAGAGTCCAAAAATGTCAGTTCAGCACTGGATGAAAGATGTAAGTGTCTGTCAGGAGCTCAGAAACTCACTGACCTTTATACACAAACACTGATTATAAGCAAATAGATCACAGGTGAGGATGGTTACCTGTAAGCACAACTGTAACGAGCTGTGGACGTATTTTTACATCTGTTAACAGTCACAATTAATGCAAACAATCATAAAGAAACCAAACACTCACGTTAAAACATATCCCTGCTTAAACTAAGTGTTTTTTTTAACAACCTTGCAGAAGAGAAGTACATGTACACTTAAGCTGTCAGCAAACTGAGACATCAATTATCTGTGTGGGGAGAGGATTGAGGAATGTTATTTTCCACCCTTTAAGATTGTACTCGAGTCGTCTTACCTTGTCTAATCTTCTCGTAAATCGTAGATAACGTTACTCTGCCATAAATAAGGATCACTTATAAGGATGAACCAATGAGAATTATCATCCTCACGTGATCAAGTCTCTTTTTTCTCATAGGTTTAGCTTTAAAACCGACAACTTCACAGCTTAAATTGGGTTTTACGGATGAGGCAATCTTGTTTCTATCTGGATCAGGCTGCTTTCTGAAGCAAAAATCATTACCTCACTCTGCAAGATGTGCTCATGATTTCTTTAAGGAATGAGTGTAGACAAAAAAATATCAAACAAAAAGACAGAATATCAGAGATCGGATGAGTGATGAGAGCAAAAGTGAACTTTTTGTCCACAACCATAAACATTGTTCCATTTGGAGAGGAGTCAACAAGGCCGATGATGAAAGGTCCACCATTCCTACTGTGAAACACGGAGGTGGATCACTGATGTTTTGGGGATGTGTGAGCTACAAAGGCTCAGGAAACTTGGTCCAAACTGATGAATGAAGGATGAATGCAGCATGTTATCAGAAAATACTGGAGGAAAATTTACACTCATAAGCCCAGAAGCTGCACATGAGACGTACTTGGACGTTCACACGTGACAATGATCCAAAACACAAGGCCAAGTGGACCTGCCATTGGCTACAGCAGAATAAAGTGAAGGTTCTGGAGTGACCATCTCAGTCTCCTGACCAATTTTCTTGCCAATTTTTGTTGCTTTTGGGCCAGTTTGGTCACTTTTCACTCTATTTTTTCACCACTTTTGGACCATTTCTTGCTACTTTATGAGTATTTCTCAAGTTTTCTCCAAATTTTTGCTGCTTCTTGACCATTTTTGGCCATCTTAAAATTATTGTTATTGCTACTTTTTGCTGTTTTTGCCATTTTTCACCACTTTGATTGTTTCTCTTGCAAAGGTAGTTTTCAACAATTTCATCATTTGGTTGAGCAGGGTACCCTCAAACATCGATGACAGCTTGAAGTCTTTAACCTCACATTGGCTACAGCAGAATAAAGTGAAGGTTCTGGAGTGGCCATCTCAGTCTCCTGAACTCAATATCATTGAGCCACTCTGGGGAGATCTCAAACCTGCAGTTCATGCAAGACAGAGCAAGAATTTACAGGAACTGGAGGCTTTTTGCCAAGAAGAATGGTCAGTTTTACCATCTGAGAAAATAAAGACCCTCATCCACAACGAGCACAAAAGACTTCAAGCTGTTATTATGATTTTAAAAGAGTAAAAAGTTTGTAGATTAATGTCTTCACCCAACCATTAACCATGAGTGAAAGAAAAGTTTTTGTGCTACCATTCATTTTTTCTGAGAAAAGGCCAAAAAACTTTTGGGCACAACTGTGTATCCTGCATCCTTACTTTGAATATGTCAATTTAACAGTTACTGATGGTGGATGACACCAATGTCTTGTTTTTCTTTGTGTGTAAGTCCAGTTGGCTGATTTCCAAATGGTTGTTTCCAAAATGCTGGGTGTGGACAACACAGACTTCCCCCTTAAAAATTACGAAATCATCCAACTACTGGAAACACTTCTTCAATCCCATCATCACCATCACCACCTTCATCACCACCATGTGGATGTACCTTGGCTCTGTCCCACTCACCAGACGCATCATTTAAGTCAATTCCAGGACGGTTCCTCTTTGGAGATCTCTGCTCCGAGGTCAGCTTTTCCATCCGGCGATGCAGTTTCCCTTCAAGAAGCTTAAATCCGAACTGTGCCAAATGTTAGAAACTACACAAACACAAACACACCAATCACAGCTGAGTGTAAGAAACATAAAATCACATGAATACTGAAATAAAAAGACAAATATCAAAACGAGGATTTGGCATTCATTGTTTTCCACGGGCGCATATACATATATTTCTCATAATCATATATACACGTTTAATAATCTCATACTGTTATACATCTGATACTAACAGTCATACAAAATATACAGTAGTTCTATATATATATCCTTATTCTCAGTCATAAAGTTTATATTTTGTTTAAAAAATAAAACAGCAAAATGTAGAAAGAGCATGGATGAACAAAGTTAAAGGTTAATCTCTTGATTCGTGTGTGGATATTAAAACTCACATCTTGGCTTAAATTAATCCGACACAATCGATGTAATTCCAGTGAAAATGGTTTGTTTCCCACAGACACAATGAAGGATGTCAGTAAATAAAAACAATGAGAAATACATGCCAAAGTACAGGTAAAAAAATATTGCAATGTGAGATATTTTAAATGTTCTTTTTGTTTTTTTTTTCTTTTTACAAATTGGTTACAAGCAAATTCACAGGCTAAATTCCAGCATTTAACTTTGGTGCTAATCACTGACAGATCTCTTCAGAGAAACATGGACAGGTTTACATCGCTGATTTGATCTTCAGTTTGTTCATTCAGAAACGTCCACTGTTGGCAAAGTCAGTCTCTTCAGTTACACCAAAGACGCTCCGACACAGCAGGACACGCAGTTACAAAGTGAGATGATTCTATGTGCTACACACGTAGATACTGTCTGCAGACGGCCACTGTTTTTCTGCTGTACAAATGCATGAACATGATCTTTTTTTTTGTTCCAAGTCGAGTCACACTGTTGCACGAATACTGAAATGAAACGCTCCTTTAAGCCTACACTGGAGGAGGTCCGTTAGTGTAGCTCAGCATCGGGTGCAAGGAGTTGGCGAAGTTGTTGGACTGAGCGCAGTAGTCCTCCTCGGCGAGCGGCAGCAGGAAGGCGAAGACCACCAGGAGGAGCAGGAAGAACTGGAGAGGCAGCGCGAACCAGAGGACGCGCCACAGCAGAGAGGAGCCGTCAGCCGGGGGGGTTTCGGGATCAGAAGGGGAGGAAGCGGATCCAGCGTCGAGAGACCTGCTCACACACACACGAGCATTCACAACGCAGCACACACCGAACTTTAGTCTCATCCACCTCACGAGACATTTAAATTTCTTCTCTTTTCTGTTTTTGAATCCCTGACTTCAGGTCTGGTTTAACTTTTTATCATCATGACCTCAAATGTTCCTTCGCTGTTCACACAAATAGACTCCGCTAGGAATAACTGATGATTAAATTAGTTTAACTCAATCAACAAACTCTACTTGGACTGCTCTCTAACCCAATTTTCTAATTAGAGAAAACACCAGCGTTGAGGTGTTGTCGACTGATTTTCAATCCAAATAAGACCTCAGTTCAGAGACAGAAGAACTGCATGACAGTGCTGGATGTGAGCACCATGCTGTGTTCAGAGACATTGCTTGTGTGTTTAAAAAACAATGTCAGGACAATGTCTCACATTGTGATCTCCATGCTGACTTTGACTGGGGTGGATAAACACAGTTACAGAGACAACCACGAAACAAACTGAACAGTCCTACGTCAAACGAGAACATTTCAACTGTGAGTTTGCATTCCTTCACGAAGGACGTTAGGATCAGAGATAAAAGGCATGCTGCAAGAATCAGCTGAATAATCAGATACAGTTTTAGAAAGGACTCTTTGAAAGGTCGCGTCCCTTTGGAAATGCAAAGCATGCCGAGGCGAAAGGAGCACAGCGATTAGAGACAGTTTCTTAGAGTTTGGAGTTAAGCTGAGCTGCTTTTATAAAGGAATAGTTTGGGAGATCGGTTAAAGGCACAGTGAGGAGTTTTTGTGGTGGATGAAATCAGGCCTACATTTCCCATGAGCACCATCTGCCACTGTTAACCTGAACACGATTTGTGGAAATGTAAAATTAGGAAACAAAACTCTTGTTATTTGCTGACTCAGACCTCACAAAGCAAAAACTGAACTCTAAAAAAAAACAAGTGTTAATGTCGAATCTTGACACTTAAACTTGCTGTGAATAAATCTCAAAGTCACTTTAAGAACAAAAAAAAGACACCTGAATTTCTCAAAAATGTTCATTTTGTCTTGAAATATATATTCAAAAAGTTTCTTTATGGTCGACAAATTGACTCAGATTGACTGACACTTGGGTGACACCTGAATTGCTTTAAAAGAGTTAATCACATTTTTTTATTACCTCATTGTTGGATCTATTTTACTCTTTAGGCTTTATTCAGGCATAAATATTTGTTTCTCATAATCTTTTAATAACATTTCTCCGGACCTTTCAGGTGAATGTCACTCAGATTAAGTCTAATATGATTATTTCTGCTATAAGTAAGACATAGAGAGATGAAACTTACTTAGATGACAGTTTTTAGTGCAGAGCAAAACTTAATCAGCAGAGCACTAAAACAGGGCGAGTGCCAAACATCATTTCAGCTTTTTTTCAACAAATCATCCGACTTGAACACAGGCATTTTGTTTCAGAATAAAGCAATAACCGATCTAATCTAATAATCTTATTTAGCGATGAAGCTCATGAGTCGTCAAGAGAGATCAGCGAAGGAGTCAAACGACTTCACAGTTGGTTAAAACTCCTCACAGTGTCTCATGTGGATTCATAAAAAGATTGATAATTTAATTCTGTTAAAAATGAAGCTGGAGTCTGTTAACAATGAGCCTAGTTTGGCACAAAGGCTTAAAATTAGAAAATTTGCAACATGAGAATAAGACTTAAAAGACAAATGTGTAATTACTACAAACATCCATCTGAACTTTACAAGTACAGTCACTCAGAGGGAGTTGTTGTGTTTATTTTAACCTTAGCCTACCTGAGATATAAACTTAAAAAGTAAAAGAAAATGCCTGTAATATCATAGGCAAATGTGCATTTATGCCAACGCTTCTATACTTAAGCAAACTTGAAAACATCACAAAGTACCAATCTTAGGTTTGGCAGATGTGGATGAATAGTTCTTATTTACTCATTAAATAAATTCTTTTTTTTCTTTCTTGCTTTTATCATTTGATTTTCTCCACTCTCCTTGAAATCATAAAGAGGCTTTTTTTTTTAAATTTTCAGACAATTTTATACATTCATTTATTAAAAATGTTTTATTTTTATTTCTATATCCATTTTGAGTATTGTGAGTATTTTAAGCAGTATTAGTGCTAGTAATAGCTTTATTAATATTAGTAGTAGTAACACTTTTATTACTAGTATTACTACGATTGCTACTACTACTACTACTACGACTACTACAACTATTATTATTTTTAATGCTAATATTATTATTAGTAGTATTATAATTGTTGTATGTAATTTTTTGGTTTTTCACTTTTGTCACTATTTATATGTATTTTTAAATTCAAATTAAGATTTTTTTGTATACCTATGCCAAAAAAGTTAAATAAAAAAAAGTGTGGTGATAGAAAAAATTATAATGACTTCAGGGTTAGAAAGACACACTTTTTAAAAAAAATTTGAAACAATTTTATTTCATTCATTTATTCATTTTTATTTTTATATCCATTTTTTTCGTTATTATAATAATTTTCATTATTATTACTATAATAATAATAATAATAATAATAATAATAATAATAATAATAATAATAATAATAATAGTAATAATAATAATACTATTATCATCAATACCACTGTTATCACTATTATAATTATTAAACTGTTTGTTTTTATTTTGTTATTCATTATTATTACTATTATTTCTATTATTATCATTATTTGTAATAGTAGTCATAGTTTTAGTATCATTATTATTATTATTACTTCTATTATTACTGTATTTTTATCATTGGTATTATCATCAGCATATTCATATTTCACTGTTTGTTTTTATTCTGTATTTTATTTTGCTGGCTTATCACTTTTGTCACAATTTATCTATCAATACAGGTGTTTTTTTTTTAAAATGTCACAATTTTTAATTTTTAAATGTTTTTTAAGGTCTGTTTGTATACCTATACCAAAAAAGTTAAATAAAAAAGTGTGGGAAAAGAATTAAAATGACTTCAGGGATACAAGGACACACTGTAGGAAGATAATCCTGGATCTAGGTTTGACTTTTTCCTGCGTGGTTACCAAACGTGCCCCTTACCACTTCACATATGAAAACCTGAGACTCACAGATGACAGACCGAGGGGATGAGGAGATGGAGGAAAGTTGGTGAGAAAGCAGCAGAAGAGGAAGAAGAAATGTCAACACACATAAAAAAGAGGGAGAAGAAAGAGAAAGGAGCCAGAGAGAGAAAGAGAAACTGCAGCCTTTGCATTGTTCATTGCAGACATGTACTGGCTCGGTTACTGCTCAGTAATAACAGCGAGGGAAGAGTTAGACGTAGAGAAGTGTTTGCGTTATATGTGAGGGCGACCTCCTGTTAGCGGTACGAAGCAGCTGAGGGCAGCGGCGGTGGAGAAGAAACCTGCATGATTCCTCGTGTTACTCTTTTTTAAGGATGTGTGGGCTGCATTTCACCTCGTCCCCTAACCTACACAGAGTCTAGACGTGCAGAAGATGATGGAAGTCACTATCATGAGCTGCTCATCTGCTAAAACAAGGGTCAAGAAACGAGTCAAAGCTTTATTCTTAAATTTAAAGAGTCGTCTAAACTCAGGGAGGATTGGGAAGTTTGAGTAAGCCTCCAAGTGCATCATGGGATGTTGAGTTCCATTATCTTCTGGGTGTGCTAGAAACCAACAGAAAGGTACCTGTGGAGTGGACTGCTCACAGAGGGTCCAGGCTGTGACAGACTACATTTGCCCCGTTTCTGTTTGCAATGAACAGGGGGGAGGGGGGGTAAAAGAAAGAAAGTATGTTTCAGTCCAGGCAAATCAAGACAAAGCTACCGATGAAAAGAAAAATCCCAAAAATGAGAGAAGAGCAGCGACAAAATCAAATGTGAAGGTGAGAGAGATTTTGTAAAAAACTGTGATATCAAGGAATCTGGCTTTTCAAAGATTACTTTGAAGTGCTTCGGCTCATGAGTGCAACAAACAGTCTGCAGATCAGAAGCTACAGGTTACGTCATGTGATGTATGATTTCCTTTAACAGAACAGTGACATTTAATAACATACACAGAATAGAAGCAGCTGCATGCTTATTTGGACTGATATTTTAACCATTGAAGACAAATATGAGAGCATGCTTTTCACATCATAACCCACATTTCTTTTAATTTTTTTTCTTTTGTTAGCCAGTATTCCTGAGGTTAAAACTAAAGGGATCAAACTGTAGTGAGAGTTAATTAGAAGGGAGTCTAATATGGAGTAAGATACCTGTCAAAAAGACGTTTACATAATTAATGATTCAGGTTTGTAATTTGAACAATGTCTCCATCAAAAAAGTTGTTTTACGCAAAATTCTTCTGTCATATACACAAATTAGGATTGTTTTTATACGAGTGTGAGTTTAAAATCTGCGAGTGCCAATCCTAATGAATACGTCTCACGTTTCTACAACTACCTCTGAACATAAGGGTCAATGACGTGACGTCCCTTTTTTTGTGTCCGAGTGCAATATTTCCTTCCATCATGAATTGAGTATTTCATCACATGTATTTCTTTATTCTATGAAACCTGTGTTATTTGAACACATCTTTAAACTATTAAAATATAACATGTTTTTTTGTGTTTTGGTTCCTCAAACCCCCAAAATGTCAGGTGGTGCAACCGTCCTGACAAGTATCCACAGTAATTAAACTCTAAAAATTGAATGTCAGTTATTGTAAATGGAAATTAAAAACACAGTGGCATTATTTTATGCTTGAACCTTTTTAAATGAAACATTCTTTGCAAATAAAAAGAATTTTAAAGCTGTTGAGAAATTTAAAAAACTTTTGTCCCGTAATTTTCACCTTGTCAAATGTCAGGGTGGTGCAACCGTAACATTAGACTTTTATTTTAAAGTGAAGAGAATAAAACAGGAAACAGGAAACTGCATCAGCCAGAGGAGCCCAAATGACATTTGTGACCAAGTGGAAAAGTTTGTAGATTTCTCTGAAATACTGATAAAAAAGGTTTTTTCACTTCATTGGTGACTGGAACAATTTCCATGTCAGGTGGAACAACCAATGTAATAATGTGAAATGTTATTTTAACATCAAATTATTGATCTTATTCACAAATAAAAGAAATGAAACACACAAAATGAAAATGTATGAGTCACTACAGACACTTGAGAGATACTTGCCAATAATTTCACACAGAAAAAATAACAGGAACATATAAATATATTTTCATATATTTGGTTGCGCCACCTGACATTTTTGGGTGCTCAAATTAAAAATGCTATAAAAATAATGAACCTAAAAACTTTGAAATGTTGGTAAACTACTGAAATCTGTTAGAAAACTTAATTCTTCACTCAGAAATATGTTTTCATCCATTTCAAATAATACGTTTTTAGACCCTCTTTTTGTCATTGACCCATAAATCAAAGTTTATGGGCTCAAAAAGTGCTGAAATGACGTCACTGCTAAGGGAGAGCAATCGATCCGCGATGCCTTTAACCGCTCATGCTGCAAAGGCAAATATGTAGGACAGTCACTACTTGATCCATAACACAGTTAAAAAATCAATCCCAAAAAATACAGAGCTGAAAACAGTCACATAAGGATAAATCTGTGTGATTGATGTGAGTCTGAAGCACAAAATACTGAACACAAATAAAGACGTTTCCAATAAAATAGATAATATACTTATGTAAAATAGAACAGGAATATTCATTTGTGTTCAGTTATTCCCTTCATTCATTTTTCTGTTAATTTCCTTTATTTATCAAGAGAATTTAAGCCTGAGAGTGTCAGGCAAAAACACTAGATGTACATATGGAAAATGGGAAGAAATTTTTGACTGTCCATTACCATGGGAAAAAATATTTAAATTAATTTACAACACTACAGTGGATGTACAAAACCGATTCTTTCAAATTAAAATCATATATAATTTTTTACCCACAGGGAAAATGTTAAAGTTATGGAATATGATTGAGACAGATGATTGTTGTTTTTGTTATCAGGAGTCTGAATCCACCTTGCACATGTTTTGTCACATAGTGTCTTTGTTTTGGAACAACGTTAAGAAAATGTGTTTAGAAATTGGCTTGTCCTTAAAATTAGATTTTGTTTCTGTATTCTGAGGAGAGTTTGTAGACAGTAATGACTTAGTTAACCTAATTATTGTTCTTGGTAAATGATTTACTTTTAAGGCCATAGATAGATCTTCACTCAATATTATTTCCTTTAAAGATTTGTTCAGAGATATATAGTCTTAGAAGGTTATATGGTCGAAACTGACAATGATGCCAAAACATATGAAAGGAGACGGGAGGTTCTCTAAGGTTTATTTTGAAAATGTTAACTGAACTGGTCTATATGTATACTTATTTTTTTTTGTACCATGTGTAGTTTTGTGTGGGAGGTGAGGGTGAGTGGGGTGTATTTTGTGTTTATGTTGTCTTGTCTGTTTATGTAATTAATAAAAACAAAACAAAAAAAACACTAGATGTATTTCCATTAAAGTTTTTCTCTCTTTTTTTTTCTATTCTCCCTGAAATCTAACTAATTACAAATCCTCTAGTGTTCCTGAGACACCAAAAACAAGGTTACGTTATTAAGTTTCAGAGTTTATGATCATATACCCTCTAGATAAAGGATGAATAACTCTAAATAATCTAATGATGACGCATTTTACTGGTGAAATGATCGATGCGCGTTTTAACACAACAAACAGAGCGCAGGTCTGTTCACATAAAAGTGCGTTGTGAAAGTGTTTCTGGAAAAATAAAACTTAATCAACCTAATTACATGGTCTGAGAAACACCATAAGTCTTCTATAAAGAAGATACATTTTCAAAACATATTGTAGAAGTCAAAATAAACCAATTAAATCCTTAACAATATCACAAGCAAACACAACCTAAGTTTCAATGTTTTGTTATTGTTTTTCTTCATACTTGATTTACTTATTTTCTTAATACTTTAGTTTTATACGTTTTTTTATCGAAGAAAGTGAATTACACATTTTTTCTTCATTGTCCCAACTATTCCAAAAGTTTACACCTTTAACAGAAACACCTCTGCTTGATATTAGTTCTTGTTTTCATTTTTTTGAAAACACCTTGTCCCATCAAATCATACAGACTCTCTCTGGTTTCAAACAGTCTCTGAGGACTTCAGATTATAATGTGCTTTATTACATTATTTGTGCCATTTTAAAATCAACTAATTCATTGAATTTAAGGGGATTTAAACTGATAAACTAAGCGTTTGCTGTCAGCGCTACAAGACGTCTCCTCATGTGACGTTTTGGAGGAAGAGTGTATAAAAACAATCCTAACTCGTGTATATGACAGAAGAATTTTGTGTAAAACAACTTTTTCAACGGAGAAATTGTTAAAATTACAGACACGAATCATTAATTATGCATATGTCTTTTTGACAGCGATCTTACTCCATAGTCTGAGGTGAAGAAAAGATTTAAAGATCAGAAGTTGAGTGTAAAAATACTGGAAGAGAAAAGTGACAAACAGGTGAGACTGAAAGAATCATCCAAGGAGGAAGTTAAAGGAGTTAGAAGAGGAGGAATCCTGAGATCTTTGCAGGGTTTGGCTCTGGGAACAGATGACATGCAGAAGAGTAAAAGGAGGAGGAGGAGGAGGAGGAGGAGGAGGTGTGGATGTGTGGAGAGGTGTGAGGAGAGATCTTAGGATGGCAGAGGTGAACATGGCCTTTAAGGGGGCGTTTGGGGCTCAGGTTATAAGATTTCCTGTCTCAGAAAGAAATAACCAATCACATGGTTTCTCTCAAAGCGGCGTGTACTGGAAGGCGTGTGTGTTACCGATCGCCGACGACTCGGCGTGCTCCTTCCTGACACGGGACTGAGGGAACCTGACGTGTCCAACTCATCTGCAGACGACCAAGAGGACAAATCCTGTTGGAGGAAAAGAGACAGGGAGAGGAGGTGTAAATGAGTCATTTGGCACTTTTTATTTTATGGTTATTTCTATTTTTGGTGACACTTCATTAACCATTAACTAATACTTTGCTCATCATCTGTAAAACATTGCTCATACTTTAATACTCATTTGCACATTATGTACAAACACAGTTATAAATGTTTTATTATTGATGAATATGACCCTGTATAATGTGTTAATTAACCCTTTGTTCATACTTAATAAACCAAACAGTTGAGGATGTTGTCCATTGTAATCAACATATTCTTGTCCAGCCTTCCTCAGTAATATTAACATTGGCTTCATGTTTTATGGTTGTTTCTATTCCTTTCTTTGTTCTTTTGATTCCTTATTGGTGAAACTAAGTGGGGCTTTTATTTTGAAGGCTGGGTTTGGTGTTGATAGGAGATGAGAAATACATAGTTCATGAGATTGGTGTCCCCCTAAACTGGGAAAAAGGTAAAGATTTTATTGTTTTTGTGGGAGTAGTCTGGTGATAGCATCTGACCTAACTTATTTTTTTAAGTTTTATTCTCATTTTGGAGGATTTTAAATGCTTTCTAACAACATCATGTATTTCTAAATTTGAAGCATTGATGTTAATCTTGCAGGGTTTGTGCACTGAGTATTTTAAATGTGACCAAAGTTACTCCAAACTTTGCTTTGAGGCTTGTGATTTTAATCTTGTCTCGTGTTGTGGATATTTCTGTTCTGCTTTGATAATTGGTGATGCTATAATTTGTTTGGTCTTGTCCTGTAGCTCTCATGGTGTGTATGTGAGCTGACACATAAGAAAAGGAAGGAAATAAAGAATTTAACAGATACAATTTGAGAGTCAAACCAAAAAAAAAGCATCATGTGAAGCTCGGTTTAAAGGTTTATCTCACTAAAACAGACACTGAGGTGCAGAGAAAAGGTTCCAGTGCTCAGGTGTGTGTGAGTAAAAATCTACCTGTTGGCTACTCGTGATGTCGAGGATCTTTGCCAGCTCTCTGAGGTCTCGTGTCACTTCTTTCAGAAGCAGTTTGAGGCGGTTTCCGATGACGTGGACTTTCTCTTTGGCCTCCAAACAGTCGCTGCCCTGAGCGTTGACCAGCAACTGCAGGGACATGTCCTGAAGGGAGGCGACTTTGAGCTGAGAGTCCAGCAGCTCCTGGCGAATTTGCTGCAGGGGAATTCATTTGAATTATTTTAATTAGAATCTTATACCTTTAATAGACTTTCTATAAAACCTACAGACATTATTTAACTCTCCTGTTGTCTTCAGATTTACTCTGCACCGTCTGTTCTAACTGTTTATAAAGTACAAGGTGAAAAAATTTCCTCAAATTTTTTCCTCTGTGTTTGTGAAGATGTTTCCATCATATTCGCATATATTTAGCAATTACTTTTGTACTATATGGTATGATAGAGCTTATTTACATAAAAGTATAGCTCCTCTTTGAGTAGAAAAAGCAAAAATTCTGATTTTTTTTGCACTAAGGTTTTTATCAGAGGTGCATAAATTGATGTACTAACACAAACAGGTTTTTGTCAAAGTGTAGGAAAGATATTTCTTTAATGGCAGGAAGATGCTATAAATATATAACTTAACAATAATAGTCATAACTAATTTTACATGTAAACAGCACTGCAGGAAAGCATCCATGTCATTTTCTATCAATTCAATGACTTTTGAAAATGGGTCAAACTGACCCGAAGACAACAGGGCGGTAAAAAACAATAGTTATATTTTAACACATAAGTTTAGTAACGGTAAAAATCTTTGCACATCTATGCTTCAGGCAAGTGCATTGGACAAGGACAATTAGATCCAAATTGATGCGTGAAGAATTCCCACACACTGGCCAAACTTCCAAAGTGATTAAATGCAATGTTTCGCTTCACTTAACATAAGTTTGAAAAATTGGAGTAACAGTTTAAAGAGAAGGAAAGAAAGAGTGGTTATTAAATTGAGAGGTACAAAGTTTTTAAGAAATGACAAAAAGTCTAAGCAGCATCGTTTGTATCATCACTTAAGAATAGAATAGAATTTAAAATTCTCCTCCTGACCTATAAAGCTCTAAATAACATTGGGCCGTCCTATCTTAAACAGCTTATAGTTCCATATTATCCATCTAGATCACTGCGCTCTCAGCATGCAGGCCTGCTCACTGTGCCTGTGGTCTCTAAAAGTAGTATGGGAGGTTGAGCCTTTAGATATCAGGCTCCTCTTCTCTGGAACAACTTACCAATTGAGGTCCGGGGGGCGGACACCCTCTCGATTTTTAGTAGCAGACTTAAAACGTTCCTTTTTGATAAAGCTTATAGTAAGAGCTGGATCAGGCCTGAACCAGCTCTTAGTTATGCTGCTATAGGTTTAGACTGTTGGGGGGAAACTGACACACTAGGCTTCTGTTTCCCTTTCTCCTCTATCTGTCAGTCTAACTTTTATCTTAATGCACTATTATAGTTATTAACCATGATCCTCTGGGAGTCTCTGAGCTTGTTTGTAGGTTCATCTGGATTGTTGCTGTGGATTTACCAGCTGACGTGGGACGACCTGACTCCAGCTGCTGTGGCTTTGACAGTTCTCCAATTTTTCTTCTCTCTCTCTCTCTCTCTCTGATCTCTGTCTAACATGAGTCTGGTTCTGTCCGAGGTTTCTGCCTGTTAAAGGGAAGTTTTTCCTCTCAACTGTAACTTACTAAAAGCTGCTGCAAAGTGCTTCACTCATGGTGGATCAAGATGAGATAAGATTCCTTATCCTGTCTTGATGTTGGGTCTCTGTTAATAAAAATAACTAAATACTCCAACATTAACAGGTATCAACCTGCTAATGTTTTGTAAAGTGTCTTGAGATAACGTTTGTTATGATTTGGCGCTATATAAATAAAGATTGATTGATTGATTGATTAAGAAAAGTTAAGTACCGTCAGTGTTTTGTGATGCTCGTGCAGAGTGTCGCTGTCCTGAATGGGGTCGATAGGAACCACCTCGTTCCTCCTGCGGTCGATGTTTTCCAACCAGAGCAGCAGACCGTGGCTCATCTCATGGAAGTCCTGATAATCACAAACAGAAGAGGAAAAATAAGAGATGATTCTGACCGTGTGGTTTTTTTGTTTAACTTTCAGATCAAGTGATAATTTCAGGGACCCACATGACACTGCATGAGAGCGTCCTGCAGTGAGGACCTCCACTCCTCCAGAGAGCTGCCCAGTTTGTCCCAGTGATTGTTCATGTCTTTCAGTTTGGCCTGAAGCTCTCGAGACTCCTCTGAGTCCGACTGCACGAACTCAGCGCTGCACAGGTTGACTGACAGCACGATGGCTTTACGCTTGTCGTACGCTTTCTGCAGCTCCTGTAGACAAATATTTACATTTGCAATAGAAAGATGAACTCATACACAGCCACGGTGTGAAAGTAAAATCTCATTAGTTATGACTGAATGATTAAATCTAAACCTTGAGCTTCCTAATTCTCTGCTCGATGGTCTGGATGTCGGTGCTCAGGTCCAGCCTCCTCTGCTGCTCCAGCTCTTCCTCCGTTTCTCCCAGCCAGGTCCAGATGTTGTTCAGGTCAGAGTTCAGCTGCTGCCACTGCTGCTGGTTCTGTTTTGTGCGTATTTCTTTGCTGAGGTCTTGAGCCTGTAAGAGCTCCCAGCGCTCAATCACTCCTAAAAGAAAAGAAAAGGTCAGCTAAATTCACCAGAAACAGATTCCACAAATTATTTTAATCTTTGCGTCTTTCTCTCAAAAACTTACTCCTATGTGTTGATATGGTAAAATAAACATCTGTAATTACTGGATTATAAGTCACACTTTTTTTTTTTCATAGTTTGGCTGGTTCTGCGACTTATACCCAGGTGCGCCTTGTAGATATGAAAATACATAACTTCACATGTTCTTAAAAGTTATTTCACACTGACAGACATGACCAAGGAGTAAACATTACCTACAGCCGTGAGAGAGCGCTATAGAAATGCGACAACTATCTGCTACTCCTGCATCACTGAAAATTAATTTAAACATTAACTTAAGACAAGTGAGAAAAACTGAACACAAATGCCCCCAAAAAGAAAATCATATTCTGCAGATTACAAGCTGCAAGTAGTGACTTTGCAAATTTATATTCCTCCTCTTTAAAAGGCATTACCGTATTTCTTGGATTATAAGTCACACTTTTTTTCATAGTTTGGCTCGTCCTGCCACTTTTACTCAGGTGCAACTTCTATATATATTAAAATGTATTATTCGACATGTTCTTAAAAGTTATTTCAAATAGACCAAAATTAATTTAAACATTAAATTAAGACAAATGAGAAAGACTGAAGACAAATGCCCCCCAAAAGAAAATCATATTCTGCAGATTACAAGCTGTAAGTAGTGACTTTGTGATATATATATTCCTCCTTTTCATCCTCCCTGTTATGTTCTTTATTCTTTAGTGTATCTGAATAACTGTAAATGCGTTACATTAACATACCAGACACTTATTTAGAATCAGAATCAACTTTAATCGCCAGGTTTGCTTAAACATACAAGGAATTTGTTTCGGTTAACTGTGCTCTCTTGTGCAAGGTAATAGTAAGGCATAAAAGAGAAAAATAATATTGATACTAATTTAACTTAAAGAATATTATCAACAACTATAAACACAAAGTATGACAAATAGACAGGACTAATATTTAAAGACTAAAAAAATAAAATAGTGCAGTGGTGAATAGTGCAAAGATGCAGATATTAACATGAGGTAGTTTAAAAAAAGTTTGCATAGTGGTAGTTAGTAAAAAAAGTAAATAAAAAAATGTGCTGTTACATTACACTTATAATATATGTAGAATATGTGGAGAAATTGTCATTAACTGTAATATGATCTGCAACTTATTTACATTTTGTGTTAACTGCAGCTGTTTCTTTTTTAAATTTATTTTTAGTCTCTCTCGTTCCAGTGTTCTGTATGCCGCTGTAGCGCAACTTTGTATTGCTGTGTGATGTATTTGTCATTCCTACTCAAGCAATTTCAAACTAAATATTAGTGCATCCATCTGAAGAAGTGAAGAGATTTCTGAAAAAGTGCAGAGTATATGCACGAGAACAGGATGTGGTGACGTTTTACCCGACGTCTGTGACTCTGAGCTGCTTGGATCTGCCAAACCAGACACGTTGTCTTCCTCCTCCTTCAGCTCGAAGCCCATCCTCTTCACCGTGTCGATGCTGCCTCGACACTCACCCAGCAACCGCATCTAAAGAATTAATACACATGAAGCTACAGGCACGATTTTGTCTGCACTGCAAAATCTGGAATCTAAGCAAGTCATTATGTCTTATTTTTTGTAAAATGTGTCTTACTATTCTTGATTTGAGCCACATTTACTAGACAAGGTCATAAAAATGTCTCATTTCAAGGTTTTTAAAGACAAAAATGAGGCATCAATTGCTTGTAACAAGTAAAAAAAAATCTGCCAATGGGATAAGATAAAAGATTCTTGTTTTAACATCTTTCTAATTTCAAGAAACTTCCCGGGCGAATTCGTCTTATCCCATTGGCAGATTTTTTTGACTTGTTACAAGCAATTTACACCTCATTTTTGTCTTAAAAAAAATGAAATAAGACATTTTTATGACCTGGTCTGGTGAATGTGGCTCAAATTAAGAACAATAAGACAATTTTTACTACAAATAAGACATAATGACTTGCTTAGATTTCTGTTTTTGCAGTGTGGTAACATCCACATAAACAGATCCGTGTTGTACGTACGTATCCCATGTAGGAGGCGTCCAGCTCTGAGCTCGTTGGCGTCCGACTGCGGCTGCTTTCGGTTTGCAGGTGAAAACGACCGACGTCCAGAGGGTGAACGTGTGAGTCTGAAGAGGCAGCATCACCTGGAGACAACACATCAGGTCGCTATTTTTGGAGTTTATGACCAACTTTTCTTGTATGGTTTGTGTGCTACCAAACATTTTTCCACAATCACAGAAGAAATAAGGCTGCATTCAGACAGAGAAACACGAGGAGTGGTTGGAAATCCAGTTAGATGTTGAGTAGATGACCTTTATTCCAAACACAACACTCCTCTGCTTCCTGCTTGAGTTGCATCCATCTGCAGAAATGATGATGTGTCTCTGTTTGAATGGAGCCTTTGAAAAGTTCATCTACAAACAAATCTACAATCCCTTCAGCAAGAAGTGTAGACTTCACTCAGACAATGAAACGACATGCTTTTCTGAAACACAAAATGCACATCAAAAAAGAACCTGAAGAGGTTAGCTACACAGCACACTGCAAACAAAAGTAAGAAAGCAGGTTAGAAAGAAGGGTTAGGCTGAATTCCATTTCACTTCTGCTGAATTTAAAAGCAAAAATCAGTGATTGAAGGAATAAAAATGGAATTGATCCTATCCCCCAGGGTTAGAAAGTGCTGCCATTGGTTACAGCCTGTGCCCAGAGTGTGTGTAAGAGAAATCAAAGTCAAAGCTGGTGATTATGCTACAGGTGTGGTGTCACTCAGCGGTGTGGTGCAGCTGTTAATTCTGGCCCCTAACACTGTTGCATGCTGGGATCTGCTGATGCCTACCAGTGGACGACCTCAGTGTTTTTTCAGTTAGTTTAACATAGGCCTCAGGGCTCTCTGGGATCACTACATCTGGAAGAAACATCGTACAGTACACACATTCAGCAGAGAGCAATACACGCTTTGAGTCATTTCACTGTTTTTAACACTCTTTTTAACCCCTTATACTCCACCCAATTCTGGCCTATAACTTAAGAACCATAAAGTCAAAATTCATCAGTGACCCCTCATTTGAAAGATTAAAGTCTCTAGTTTCAGAAAGTGTCATGTTTTTTTTATACCTGGATAAATTCTACATCAGGATTAATGCAGCTGAAACACTTTTTCTCCTCTTCATTTTTTTATAACCAGGAGAAACCAAGAGCTTTCTAGATCACTGATTCCCAACCTGTGGTCCGCGGCCCCATGGTGGGCCGCCAGGGTCTTACAAGTGGGCCGCCAAATCATTTCCAAAATAGCATAATTTTAGTGGAGGGTGATAATATAAAGATACAAATATACAGAATAATGAATGATGTTAAAACCGAGATAAGTTTTAAAACAAATTAAAACTGTTCAAATAGTCATATAGAAAAAAAACCTTTAAGAGAGCATGTTAGAGCCCAGTATGTAACATGACCCAAAATGCAACAACAACCTGAAATGCACTAAAAAAAAAAAAGAAAAAGAAATAAAACCGAAAATAACAAAGTTGCTGGGCCGGAAAGTCACAAAAAGAATGCAGTACAACCCAAAATATAATAACTGACCCACAATGTAACAACTTGTCACACTCTGTACTTATTGGGTCAGAGGTGGGCCGCAAACATTTTTGAGACTCAAAAGTGGGCCCTGAGTTGGAAAAGGTTGGGGACCACTGTTCTAGATAAAATCTTGTAGGAGTTAGAGAGTTTGGTAACACTTTTTTGAAGTTGCATTTGTAAAACTGACATGACACTGTCACAAACATGACATGAAATCTGTCATTGAGTGTCATTCGGTCAATTACGTCACCTTTAATGAAACATAACCTGCCACTGTCTTTGTAAATGTCAAGTTGTTGTAACAAAGACATCCCCAAACAATGACAGCTTTGCATTAATGGTGACATAATTGACCAAATGGATGATAAAGTCTTACAGAGAGTTTTTAGTATCAGGTGAACAAACACCAGCAGGTGCGTGCTCATTTTCCACAGTCTATTCTGACAACTCGGCACAAACAAAACCAGCTGCATCAGTGCTCAGTGTCCTCTTTGTAGTCAACTTTGTTCTCTTTATGAAAAGGTTCGCAAAAAATTGTGAAATTATAGCTCCTGGTCGTGGATTCTTCCTCTCCTGTTGCACACATGAATATGAATGAATATGCATGGCAATATAAACGTCTTTTCGACCACCCTACTAGCCAATAAACAAGCCCATTGGGGGATTTTTACACAGCTTCAGCTTATGTTATGGCCAGTCAAGGAGAGAGCAGTTGTTGTATAAATCAGGCTCTCCTGGCATCAAAACTCTGTGTAATAAGTTGGGGACATTTTGTCTTGCAGCTAGAACCCTGTTGAAAACAAACACTTGCAGCTTTGCCAGATTGACACTGAGGAGGAAAAGCTATAAGACTGTGAAGCTGCTGTTATTTTTTACAAGAAACTTCATCTAAGTTGACACCAACAAAACCCTAAAAATTACAAATACTTGAGCTAAAACTATGGAAACCTTCCTGAAATCTACTGGAAATTTTCTACCCTTTGCAGCCCTACTTCACACTTTGTACAATGAATTGATCCAGGTTCTTAAAGTAAACTCAAGGCCTTTGGCTTTTTTTTGCACCATCCTAGTTTCTTGAAGTGATTTCAGACCCTAAACTGTAAACATTTTAATTTCTGAACCTGTTATAAATAATTTTAATATGATTTTTTTGTATTTCTTTATCAGCTGCCAACTTTTTTGAAGGTAACATTTTCATTTCTCTACTTTTCATGATGTATTTGGTATCTGCTCTCAATGAGCGTCATTCACAAACAGCCTAAAAGCGTACAAACGTTTGATGCACAAATCTGTGATCCATCAACATTTTTGTACCTGAATGTCTTCTTACTTTGCGAACAAATGTAGAACCTCCTCAAACCATGCGTACGCACAAATAATGAATGATCAGCTTTGTAAAAAACTTAAGACACAGACTCTTAAAACTTAAAGCAGTGGTTCCCAACCTTTTCCAAATCAGGGCCCACTTTTAAAGCTCAAAAATGTTTGAGGCCCACCTCCAACCCAATACATACCGCTATATACGTTTTTTTTTTAGAACCCCATTTGTAAAAATGACCCAAAATTTAATTTAAAAAAATGTAATAAAACCCAAAATGTGAAATCTGGTAGATAATGAAACAGATGTTAAGCCAAAAACGTATCAACTTCTTGCCCAAATTATGACAACTTGTTATATTGTGGTGCAATTATTATATTATTATTATTATACAGTTTTGACAATTTTTGAAAATTTGGGATTTATTACATTCTTTTTCAATGACATTTCAGGTTGTTGTTATTTTTCAGGTCATGCTATCTATAGAGGAATAACATGCCCTCTTAGGGGACTTTTTTCATATATTAAAATCAGAACTGTTTTAATTTCCTTTAAAACTTAACCGAGTTAAACATTTTGAATGTTATTATTTGTATTTGTATCTTAATTTTTCTATTTGTACCTTGTATCTTTATGTAATTACACTCCAATAAAATACTTGTTTGGAAATGATTTCGCGGCCCACTTGCTATACCTTCGCGGCCCACCAGGGGGCCACGGACCACAGGTTGGGACTCGCTGACTTAAAGCATAACATTTAAAAACTACTTTCAGTTAAAAAAGGCCTTAAATAGAATTCATTCATAAAAACTGTGCATTGGCTAAATTTATTAAATAACCATGAAAATGACACATTTTCACCCTCATCATGCTTATAATATTGAATCTTCAATTAAATACTTAGTTAACATTAAAAATATAATCATGTGCATATCAGAATGTCACATTTTTATGTTAAATAAATCTTCACTGTTCGAACAAACAGTCATAAATTGGTGCAAACTGAATGAAGACGTGACTTTAAACTTTTTTTTTTAAACCTGGGGGGACAGAGCCTTCTCTGTCGCTGCCCCCACCCTCTGGAACACCTTACCACAACACATCCGAGCCTGTCCAAACCCATCCACATTCAAAACCCTCCTCAAAACGCATCTTTTTAAAAATGTTTTTAATGTCTAACTGCTTTTAAATGTATTCCATGGTTTTGTTTTGTCTTGCTTTCATTTTTATAGGTTATTATTTTTGTTATCATTACTGTGTTGTTTTAATTGATGTTTTTAATGTCTGTAAAGTGTCTTTGAGTATCTAGAAAAGCGCTATATAAATAAAACTTATTATTATTATTATTATTATTATTATTATTACTTTCCGAGCAGGTGACGCACACATGTATTTTCTTATTTTATGTGGGGAGTATGAACATTTCCACGCACTTATTAGTGAATGAGACTGAGTAAAGTGAATTATTGTGATTTTTATGTAATCTTAAGAATAACTTCAGTTGATCTGTTCAGAATTCAAAGACTTGTTCAACCTGAGATGAAAGATGACAACTGCACAAAAACCTCTGGCCTGGAAAAAACATGAACTACTTCAGGTGTAAAAGACGCTTCTAAATCATGATTTTACGTCTTAAAAAACGACTTAAACTTTGAGTGGAGCTCTAACCTGACAGTGCTGAGGCGGGTCTCTGGAGGAAGTCTCCCTCCTCGCTCTGCTGCTCCCTCAGGGCCCTGCTGGCGCTCTCCAGCCCTCGGCTCAGGTCGTAGTCGTGGTCCCACTCCAGGGGGATGGAGTCCACGCTGGCCGGCGTGTCCCTGCCCGAGCGCTCCGTCCTAAACTGAGCGGCCAGAGACGCCGAGCGCCCCGACGAGGGCAGAGGTGACAGGAAGCCGTCGCCCAAACGCTCGTTCCACGGCACTCCGGACAAATCGCCGGGCTCGTCCAGCTCCAGCTCACGGTCCGATAACGACACTTCCGTATCATCGTCTGCCAGCTGGAGGAGAGAGACAAAAAAAGAATCTGTGCTAAGGATTTTAAAGTGAAGAGGATCTGCAGCCTGGAGTTAACTTTAACCTCTCATCCTCCACTGGGTCATCGACAACCTATATTGTTTACTATTCCTCTGACATCATCATCACATTAATTGGAACACAACAGCTGCTAAGTTTGTTTTACAGTTTACTTGACCGACAAAACGTAATAAGTGAAAGAATCGCTCAGATGGTGATCACAACAACTGGGAGATCATTCCTGTTTAGGGTCATTACGACACATCCTGACGCCCGTACCCTGAATATTCACTCTCCTTTCCACCAGAGGAATCCAGAGTTCAAACATATCAAAAGTGTTGTTTCATCAAATTATTCCAAGTGTTGAAATTTCTCCTGTAAAGTCCATTGTTTGTCTGTCTGTCGTGTCCGTTCTCATCAATAACAGCAGCTTCACAGTCTTGGAGCATTTCCTCCTCAATGTCAATCTGACAAAGCTGAGTGTGTTTTATTTTCATACACTTCTGGTTTCACAGACTCTGAGATTTGATGCCAGGAGAGCCTGATTTATACAACAACTGCTCTCTGCTTTACTGGTGGCCAATAGTGTTAGCTGATGCTGCATAAAGCCTCCTAACAGGCTTGTTTATTGGCTATTGGGCCTGTCACTTACACGTAAAGTAACCAATAGCCTCAGCGTTCACAGCAAACCTTGCTATAGCTAGTTAGACAGTTGAAAAGACGTCTTTATTGCCATGTGCATTCATCCTTATTCATGTGCGCAACAGGAGAGGAAGAATTTGTCATAGGGGGCTGTAACTTTACAACTTTGAGCAAACCTTTTCACAAAGAGAACAAAGTTGACTACAAAGAAGACACTGAGCACTAATAAAGCTGGTTTTGTACGTGCAAAGTCGTCAGAACAGATCCGCTGTATTTGCTCACCTGAGACTAAATACTCTCTAACTCCTAAAAGGTTTTACCTAGAAAGCTCAAATTTCACCCAGATGTAGATGAGAAGGTGTAGAAGTGATGTGGTGGATATTTTTAGTCTGACATGAAGCATCTTGAAGTTAATGATGTTCAACAATTGGTTATAAAAAAAACTGTTTCAGCTGCTTTTATCCTGATGTGGACTTTAGCCACATATAAAAACATGACATTTTCTGAAACTAGAGACTTTAATCTTTTAAATTTTGACCTTATGGTTCTACAGTTATAAGCTTTTAAACATAGTATAGTATAAAGGCCAGAAGTTGGTGGAGTGTAAGAGGTTATAAAAAATACTTCATCTTGAGCTCATGTCTTACAGGAAGCCGTATGAGTTTTTTGTAGTATCGCTCCACTCGGCCAAACACTTCCTGACAGTAGCGCTGCAGCTCCTCCAGCTCCTCCTCAATGACAGCAGCATCCAGAGGCTCACTCTTCTCGATCAGCGCCTCCCCCTGGTGAAAGATGTGCTCGATCTTGGCCGTAGTGAGGGAGATCTCCTGTTGGAAGGACTGGAAACACAGGAAGAGGAAGGGGGACAGGAAAACAAGTCAACGTTAACTACGGTTCTCATGCTAAACACAAGATCCTTTCACAACCTTGATTGGATAACACACAGCCTAATCCAGAGGTTTATTTCTTGATTTAATTTTGTCATTTAACTTCAAATATGGGTTGTGTGATAGCCATGTTGGAATATGATAATGTAATGTCTGGTAAACTGCTTATCACTGCAGATATAGAACAAGATAACACAAATTAAGCGGATAACAGATAAAACGAGAGCCTGACAGCGTAAATGGATCAGGATGCAAGAAGAACAAAATGTGCTTTTGCACCGAGATATTGGTTTGAAGCCACAATAAATACAAACACACAAGCACATCCGCTTCCTCAGTACAATGAAAACAACTCGATTAAATTAGATTAAAATCGCAATAGGTCTTAATGCAGTGTTCTAATCTCAGACGTGCTGAAATGAGTCCGAATAAACTGTTTTTCAGTCAATGTTTTATGCTCTACACCAGTTTTACTCAACCCTGCTTAATCAAAGAGACAAAGTATTAAAAACTACTTTTGCAAGAGAAACTATCTAAGTGGTGAAAAGAGGCAAAAACGATAAGAAGTGGCGAGAAATTGTCAAACAGCAGCAAAAATGGGTGAAAATAGTTGAAATTTGAGAGAAAACTACAAAAATAGTCAGAAAGTAGCAAAAACATAGTCCAAAGCAGTAAAATGAAAGAGGAAAAAGTGACCAAAGTGGGCAAAAACATTCTGAGAAAACTTGGAAAATAGTCAGAGGGCAGCAACAATAGGGGAAAAAAGTGACAAAAAAGACTGTGAAAAGTGCTTAAAATAGTCAAAGGCAACAAAAGAAATGTCAAGAAAGTTGGTTTTAAACTGAATAAATAATAAGAAGGTGGAAAAAATGGTGCAAAAGTGGAAGGAAAAAAAAATGAAAGTGACTAAAATCAGCAAAAATCAGTCATGAGTTGCAAAAAAAAAAAAAAAAAAGTGTCATGGGTTGTTGTTTATGTCAGTGTTATTTCCAACAAGAAGACCTAGAAATTATTACTCAAAAAAAAGAAATGCAATTGCAATATGGGGAAAACAATTGCAATTAGATTATTTTTGTGAAGCTTTATTAAATATTCATGAGTAACAAACCAAACTCCCGGACAAAAATCCGTCACAAGTAGCAAAAATGACATAGACTGCATGAACATTCAAATGAAGAAACTCTTCAGGTTCCTCACATTTCTATTCAGAATCAAATTTAGTTCTTCTTTTTTCAAAGTTATTTAGATTTGGTTCTATTTATCAAATATGGCGCTTTTTTTTTTTTTTTTTTTTTTAATAAAGAGGGGTTTGTTGCTTGTGTTTGTTTAGCAACGCATAAGATGAGGAAGCTGAAAATGATACAGGGAAAAAATAAATGAAGCTTAGCGTAAATTCAGTCAGGAAGACTGTCTATGGGCTCACACCATCTCTCTATTCATTCATTCACTCCCGTGCTTTCTCATCAGCTGACCAAAGTGGGGGTGTAAGCTTTTCTGTCTATCCAATCACATCTTCACAGCTGTCACTCGTAAACCAATCAACTCAAAGCTGTCAAACTTTAAATATGCCTTCTCTGCTCGTCAGTTGTATCGCAGGCTCGCACAACGAACAGCGACCCTCCTCCTCCCCATGCTCCACCAATCTTCATCAGTCCGGTACTCAGCTTCAGCTCCTCAATCCTCAACAGGAACCAGCTCTCCAAAAGACTCTTTTACCACCACCAGTGTCTAGACCCCATCGGGGGATTTTCATAATTCATCACATCATTGTTTCCCCTACACATTCATTTGCAACGTTCAATGGGGTCTAACCGCCAAAACTGTAATTGTGCATCTGTATCATTAAATCTATTCACAATCTTTCTGAAGTCTAAGTCTTTCCTGATTGAATTGAAATTAGATTATTTTCAAGTATGGCATGTGAAAGTTTTCCAGTGAGGAAAGTTTAACTTACCCTGAGTTGTTTGATCTTGGCTTGAATGTCACACTCGGAGAAGTGTTCGATGTTCGTCAGCTGCAGATCCATCTCTGTCAGCCACACCAGGATACCGTCTCTGGCTGTTTCAAACTCCTCTCTCTGACTTATAAAGTGCTGCATCGTAGAAACACAGACACCAGCGTTAGTATGAAATAAGTGAAGTTGAATGTTGGCTGCAAAAAATCCCAAAGGTGAGGAGTCTCTTACCTTAAGCCTGCGGAGGATGGACGCCACCCTCTTCTGCAGGTTGTCCCATCGCTGATTTGCATCGTGAGCCATTTCCCTCAGTCGACAGGAAGAGTCAGTGCGGTTTTCTCTTGCCAGGCGGCGATATTGCTTGTTGATTAACTCCAGTTGTGTTAAACTTTCGTGGACTTGCCTCTGGAAGGCCTGAAGAAACACAAAACATCATTAATGGAACTAGAATCAACAGAACCACTCCTCAAGTGGGATGTCAGTTTTTACACTGTGGTGAATCATCTAATCCTCTATTTTACAACTGAATCTGCTTCAATTTACAGACTTTTCAAGAACTGAACATACAATCAAACGTCAAATCTCATTGTCTGTCACTCAGGGGAGTAAATGTGTGGAATTCTTCTTCTAAAGAAATAACACCTTGTGCTACATTGGTAAAGCTAAAAAAACTGACACACTTCAGATTTGCCATTACACAAATCTCTTCCACTCATTTTGGCCCAAATAAAGTCAAATTCATATACAAATCATTGAAATTTTGAGATTAAAAGTCTAAATAATGAGAAAAAAGTCAACATTTTGAGACTAAGGTTGAAATTTTGAAAACAGAGTCAACATATGAGAAAAAAGGCCAAATATTAGAGGAAAAGAGTCAAAATTAAGAGATAAAAATCAAAGTTCTGCAATGAAATCAACTTTTTTTTTTTTAAGTTAAGAACTTAACTACAACATAGTAAGTCAAGTTTTGAGATAAAAAGTCATTGTTATACCAAAAGGCCAAATTTTGAGACAATCAGGTCAACATATGAGAAAAAATGTCAAAATTCTGCATTGAAAGTTAAAGTTATGACATAAAAATGCAAATTTTGAGATAAAAAAAACAAAAAATTGTTTTTTTTTCATAAATTTACGAAATAAAGTCAATATTTTTGAAATTATCGAGTAAAACTTATGAAAAAGTCAAAATTCTGCATTGAAAGTTATTTTTTTCTAGCCATAAAGTAAAACTTGTGACATAAAAATGAAAATTTTGAGATAAAAAGACAAAAATTTGAGCTGAAAGTCATAGCTATACAAAATAAAGTCAATATTCTGTTATAGGACAGTCAAATTTATGGAAAAAAGTCAAAATTCTGCATTGTAAGTTACATTTTTTTCGCCATAGAGTAAATACTATGACATAAAAATGCAAATTTTTGAGATAAAAAAGAAAGAAATTTTAGCTTTAAGTCATGTTTATACGAAGTACAGTCAATATATTGAGATAATCAAGTCAAAAAGTCAAAATTCTGCATTGGAAGTTAAGTTTTTTAGCCATAAAGTGAAACTTGTGACAAAAATGCAAATTTTGAGATAAACAGACAGAAATTTGAGCTTTAAGTCATAGGTATATGAAGTACAGTCAATATTTTCGAGAAAATCAAGTCAAAATTATGGAAAAAAGTCACAATTCTGCATTGAGAGTTAAATTTTTTAGCCACATAGTAAAAATTATGACATAAAAATGCAATTTTTGAGATAAAAAGACAAAAATTTTGAGCTCAAAGTCATAGTTATATGAAATAAAGTCAATGTTTAGAGATAGTAAAGTTAAAATTATAATACCTCAAATTTCTTCAGCTCCTCCTTCGCGACCGTGTACAGAACACCGGAGGAGTTGGGCAGAGCCGCAGTCTTTTCCGAAGCGGCCAGCCACTCTTCAAATCGTGCAAAATCCTCCAAGAATTTCTGCCACAGACGCCACGTCTCTTCAATCCTGACACGAGTGAAAAAAGACGTCAGTAAAAGTTTTCACAGACTTTAAAAAGACTTTTTGCTCAGTGTCTGATCTCTTACTTGATTCTTCTCTCCATGGACAAGGCACAGATGCTCCTCCAGCGGCGATCGAGGCTGCGAGTCGCCTGCTGGATGGAGTCGCACTCTGCGTCGGTGGCGCAGGCGTCGCAGTCGTGTAGAAGCACTTCACAGAGATTCAGGACGGACGCCACGCCGGTGCTGTGTTTCTCAATGTCACGCTGAAGCTCCTGAGTGAAGAGGATGGAGAAACTCTCAGTCAGCGTTTGATTTAACAGCTTTAACCAGTTTAAAGGTGCCTGTTTTAACGCTCAATGACGAAACAATTATTGATCATAATGAAGTTTCTTTATGCTCTGTGTGAAGAATCACTTCACCTGCTGCAGATCCAGCTTCCTCTGAATCTCCTGATAGTCACAGGAGTCGTAGGCGATGGGTTTGGACAGTTCTGTCTCGATGTGAGCCAACCAGGAGCGAAGGCTGCTCATGTTCTTATCCAGCTGCTGCACAGCCACCAACGTTTCCCTCAGCTTCTTCACCCTGATGAGGAAAAAAACTCCAATGAGCTTTGTCAGAATTCCCTAAAAGAGGAAAAGAAACAGCACTCTGCAGCACCATGAATGAGGATAAATGACGTTTGCTCACCTCGCTCCGATGAGATCCAGCAGGTGCTGCCAGCGGTCGCTGACTTTATTGAGCTTTTGTTCGATTTCAGCTGCTTTGCTCTTGTGGCTGGCTTTAGCGAGGCGTTCTCCCAGCTGGTGCAGGTGCAGCTTGTTCTCTTCAGCCACTGTGATTTCCTCCTGGTAGTCCTAAAGGCCAGGAGACAGAGGAAATCAGGAGGTTTTAAAGCTATAAGAGGATTAAAATGACAGTTAGTGATGATTTCTTTTAGTCAAAATGTGTTTTAAATATTAGGGCTAATATTCGAATTGCAGACACTGCAATATTTCTTTAACCTGTCAGAATACCAGATCAACTTTTGTGTTTTATGCTCTACATCAGTGTTACTCAACCCTGAGCCAAATTGTTGAAACTTAGCCTTGCAAGAAAAACAATCCAAGTGGTGGAAAAATGGCAAAAATGACAAGAAGAAGCTATAAAAATAAGTTTGAGTTGGCAAGAAAACAGTTCAAAAGTGGCAAAAATTGGCAAAGAAAATTGGAGAAAACTTCAGAAATACTCAGAAAAGAGGAAAAAAATATTCAAAAGTGGTGACAAAGGAGTGAAAAGTGACTAAAATGGGCAAGAACATCCTGGGAAAACTTGGAAAATAGTCAGGAGTCAACAAATATGGGGAAAAAAGGTGACCAAAGCAGTGAAAAGTGCTAAAAATAGCCAAAGGCAACAAAAAATGAGAAGGAAGTTGGGATAAAAGTGAAAGGATACTCAGAAGGAAGAGAAAATGCCTCAAAATTGGTGAAAAAAAGAATGAAAAGTGACTGAAATAGGCAAAAAACTAACAAAAATGGGCAGGAAATTCTGAGAAAACCTTGAAAATAGTCAGTAGGCAGCAACAATAGGGAAAAAGAGACAAAACAGTGAAAAGTGCTACAAAATAGCAAAAGGCAACAAAAAAATGGCAAATAAGTTGGGATTAAACTGAAAGAATAGTCAATAAAAGGAGCAAAAGTGGAGGGGAAAAGAAGTGAAAGTGCCTAAAATGAGCAAAATTCAGTAATGAGTAGCAAAAAAGAAATGTCATGGGTTGTTGTTGATGTCAATGTTCATTTCCAACAATGTGTTTGTTTAAAAACACAGGATGAGGGACCTAGAAGAAGCTATAACAATAAGTTTAGGGTGGCAAAAAAAGGTTAAGAAGCAGCAAAATTAGCTAAAAATGGCAAAAACCAACAAAAATGGGTGAGAATGTTATGAGAAAACTTGGAAAATAGTCAGGAGGCAGCAACAATGGGAAAAAAGTGACAAAAACAATGAAAAAGTGGTAAAAATAGCCAAAGGCAACGAAAAAAAAGGCAAGAAAGTTGGGTTCAAACCAAAAGAATAGTCAATAAATGTTCCAAAAGTGGAAAGGAAAAAAGTGAAAGTGAAGTTGTTAGTGTTTATTTAAAATCACAGGATGAGGGACCCAGAAATAATCGCACAAAAAACTTGCAATTGCAACATGGGGGAAAAAAAATTCCCATTTAGATTATTTCTGCAAATTGTTCAGCCTTACTAAATATTTGCCAGTCACACACCAAACTTCTTAAGCTTTCATCAATCTGAAGCAGCGGGATGTGATTTCAGCTGAGTCAGAAAATAAACACATGACTCATCAGTGACTTTGAAGCATAGAAAGTTGTTAGAACAAAGAAAATAACCAGAACTTTAGAACCAGCTGACTGAAGTGACTTTAAATTAAAAACACAGACTGTTCCATGTTGAGGAGCTGGTTTCTGCTCCGGTTGATCTTTTTTTTTTTACCTTGCGGAGTTTCTCGATCATCTCTTCGATGCTGATGTCTCCGTTTTGCGACACCTTGCTCTCCATGTTGGTGAGCCACTCGCAGAGCTCCTTGTACTTCTCGTTGAAGACGGTCCACTCATTCAGCTTCTCGCTCACCTGCTGCCTGCGCAGAGACAGCTGCAGACAAACAGAGATGGACAGTCAGTTTGGGCAGGATGCAAACGAATCATTAATCAGTACATGTAACTGAAAAAGTTTGTTCTACCAAAAATCCTCCAAAGGAAACAGAGACACAGATCACTACACAATCACTGATCGTTTGCATCAAGCAGCTGCTGTGTCTGTGTGTGTGTGTGTGTGTGTGTGTGTGTGTGTTTCCTGTGTGTCTGCTCTATCTCCTATACACAGGATGCAAAACAAAAAAAAACTACCTTGAGGTTTCACTTTGCACAACAAACTACCTGCCTCAGACCGTCTGTGCTGTTTGAAGTTTCATTTTTAGTAATCAGACTATCACAAGTCAAGTCTCTTAAACTGTAAAGTTAAATCTTTAAAATACTCTCTTTAACTCTTATAGCTGTAGCTTATAGTTTTTATGTCTGATTCAGTTTTTTTTTTGTCTTCTTTTTGGCTGATGAAGAGACTATTTCAGTTTTAATTGTTGTTTGCGACAAATTGCTTACTCAAATTTATTTGCCTCACTTCCATTTCTTCTTTTTGCATTTTGAAACTCTACTCTGAACCTTTTTAATATCCAACAGTGAAGAAGGTAAGTTTGTGCAGTTTTTCAACTGGTCTTCAGACTCTGATCAGATGTTTCAGTCACTGTCTTTTTCTGGACCATTCTGCACCAAATCTATGTTTCTGTTTGACATCAGCACCACCATCTGATGTCTTAAGGAACTGCATGTCCCTTCAGAAAGTGTTAGAAATATAAGAAAGTACAAGTATAAGCATAAGTGTCTTACCCTAAAATTGAAATCCAAGCATAAAAATATAAAATAAAATATAGAATAGAATATTCGACGGAGTATTAGAGTTGCATTCAGAATTATTTTTATGCTTCATATTTTACTGTGAGATTGAAGTCAAAGTTAATTATTTTACTACGAGAATAAAGTCGTAGTAAAGTTGTAACGGAAGTAGGTAAAGAAATGATCAAACCAGAAAAAGAAAAAGAAGAATGAAACGAGGATGAGAGTGCTGCAGTTAGCAGGTAAGATTAGCACTTCGCTCCGTGGTCCTCATTTCCTCCTTCTCTGTTCTCGACTATATTTCTGCTTTATTCTCACTGTAAATTATGTCGTTATTTTCAACTTTAATCTCGTAGTAAAATATGAAGTGAAAAAAACAAAAAAAACCTCTTAATGTGGCCCTAATACTCCATCGTAAGAATATTAAGTATGTACAGTCTACTTAAAATGTGTGCTATATAAATGATGAGATTCGTGTGGAATATTGCACAAGTACGGACATAAATAAAGTACAAATAATGGATATATTAACAAAGATAAAAAAGGTCGTGGATATGTGTGGAGCTCTGCACCTGGTGGCAAATTTCGTCCCACTG
Source organism: Thalassoma bifasciatum (assembly GCA_008086565.1). Classification (NCBI taxonomy): domain Eukaryota; kingdom Metazoa; phylum Chordata; class Actinopteri; order Labriformes; family Labridae; genus Thalassoma; species Thalassoma bifasciatum. Next base: position 174,515 of record RPOG01000919.1, read on the forward strand.
TCGATGCAGCAGCTCGATTCTTTCCTGCAGAACAGACAAATCCTCAGCGCTGATGTAGCAGGACAACGACTCTCTCAGCACGTTCAGGTGAGCCAGGTCTCCAGTCCAGCCGTTAAACGTGTTCTCAAGGTCCTATTGGAGGAATAAAAGTGGCATTATTTTAAACATCTGTTCAAAAATACACAGGTTAAGTCTTTGAACAACACATGACCTGAACAAATCACTCAGTTCACATTGAAACAGTTGGTAAGTTGAGTTGAATTTGTGTAAATCTTGCACAAAATGAGATGATGATGATGAAGAAAGACTCTCACGTTGCAGCGCATCTGCTCAGCCTGCAGATCCTCGTGGTGGTCGGGCAGAGGCTGGGACAGCTGACGTTTAAAGGCTCGAAGTTTTTCCAGTGATCCACCGATTCCCTTTTCACACCTCTCCCAGTCCTGAACAACAAAACAAGCAACTCCATCAGTGAAAAAAAACCACCCTCAGATTATCTGCATTCAACAAACTGTTGGTGGTTTCTCAGGTTCACCTTTAATAAAGTGGCCAGTTCTTTTTTCTGTTCGTCCAAACAGACGCTGGCGTGTTTCCATCGTTCCTGGATGTCGGTGAGTTCTGCCTGCAGAGCCACCTCGGCCGGGCTGTCGGCCGACAGGAGCAGCTGTCTGCCTGCCTCCACCGTCAGGATGTAGCTGCCCTGCTGACGCTGCAGAACCTTCTCCTTCAGCTGAATCACAAAAATAAAGTCACACAGATAAAATAAGTCTCTGTTATCAAGCTCCAAAGTCAGACCAAAACCTGAGACTAGGGCTGAAAGATTTACAAAAATAATCTAACTGCAATTATTTTCCCCTATACTGCATTGGCGATTCATTTTATGTGGTTTAGTGACCATATTTTTGGGATTGAATACAGAAATAAACTACAGCATGCCAACAAACCATGATATATTTTATTTTGATTGTTATTTATTTATTTTTTGCTAGTCATGACAGTTTTTTGTCAATTGTTACCCACTTTTCACTCCTTATTGCCACTTTTAGACCTTATTTTTTTTTCTACTTTCTGACCATTTTCCAAGTTTTTTCCCTATTTTCTTGCCAATTTTTCTGCTTTTTGGTCATCGTTGCCACCTAAGACTTAATTCTAATGCTTCTTGTTGCTGTTTTTGCTACTTTTCACCACTTAGATTGTTTCTCCTGCAATGGAACTTTTCAACAGTTTGTCTCTTTGGTTGAACAGAGTTGAGTTAGAGTTGCCACTTTTGGACAATTTATTTCAACGTTCTGATTATTTTTTAAGTTTTCTCCCAACATTCTTGAAAATTTTTGTTGCTTTTGGCCATTTTTTCCACTTTTGATCACTTTTTGTCACTTATTTTTACTACTGTTGCTACTTGTGACTGTTTTTTGCTCGTTAGTCACTTTAAAACTTCTTTTTTGCCACTTTTGGACCTTCTGACTATTTTTTAAAGTTTTCTCCCAACTTTCTTGTCAATTGTTGATGCTTTAGGCTATTTTTTACCACTTTTCACTGTTTTCTGGTCACTTTAATTTTACTATTTTTGCTACCTTGTGACTTTTCTCCAATTTTCTTAGCATTTTTTGTTGATTTTGGCCATTGTAGTCATTTTTCACTCTTAATTTATTTGCAAGTTTTGGCCCATCTGTGTTACTTTCTGAGTATTTTCAAAGTTTTATCCCAATTTTTGTTGCTTTTTGGCTATTTTTGCCACCTTTAACTAATTTGTATCCCGTTTGATTGCTTCTCTTTGTTGCTTATACCACTTTTCACCACTTAGATAGTTTCTCTTTTGAAGGCACTGTTCAACAGTTTGTCTCTACAGTTAAGCAAAATTGAGTAACTCTGGTGTAGAACAGAAAACATCTGCTGCAAAAACTGTATCTTGTATTCTGACAGATTTTAGGTTGAAGAAATATTCCACTGTCTGTGATTGGAATACTGCAACAGGACATATTGTGATTTAATCTAATTTGCGATTAATTGCTCAGTTGCCTCCATTAAATCACTTCTTAAAACATTGTTTTATCGGTGAGCCTTCCCTGATTTTAGTTTTTTATTTTCTTTTATTCAAATAAGTGCTTTACATTGTTGCTTTAATTTAGCATATTTAATAATGGATTTTAGCTGATCCTGTTCTTCTGCCTGATTTTACTGGAATTGTTTTTCAAGAATTGTTGTTTTTATTGCCTGTAAAGCATTGTGTAACTGTTTTCTTCTTGTCTTTTAATTATTTTTGTTATCATTATTATTATAATTTCCCAGCTCTCCCTGAGACTCTGTAAGCTTTAATTTCACAAACCTGCACAGCGTCCAGCATGGAGCGAGCTTGCTGCAGAGGCACGGTGGTTCCTGCCTGAAGAGCCTCTGAAGGATGCGTCACCTCCACCAGCCATTTACGCAGCTTCTCCACCATTTCTCTGTAGCGCTGCCACTGTCGAATGAGCCCGTCGATGATGCCCCGTCTCTGCTGAGCTCGCCGTACGACGCCCTGCCACTGGTTACTGAGCAGAGCCAGCTTCATGTTGAACTCATCTCTGCAGCGGAAACAAACAACAGACGAGGGAAGACTTCAGATGGATTTTTCAAAGTGAATAAAGTAAAACAGAAACTTGTCTAAGACTTGTTACCTGTCGTCTACTTGACCCTGCTCCAACATCCTCTGACCGTCACTGATGATCGAGTGAAGAATCTGCTGTCGACTGAACATCTCAGCCTGGAATAACTGTGACACAAAACATAATGAGAATTAAAGACTCACATATTCTTTAAAAAGGTTCAGTGTCACTGCATGACTTTTACCTCGTGAGCTTTTTGCTGCTCCATCAAACTCTGATAGTTCCCAGATATTTCCACAGCCAGATTCTCTTCAGTTTGGACCAAAAACTCCATCCATGTCTCACATTTCTCCAGGAAAGTTTGCTGCTGCAGCAGGAAGGACTGCAGTTTGCTGCACGGAGGAAAAAAAACAACCAAGTCAGGGAAACAAGATTCACTTTTAAAAGGTAAAAAATGTCCAATCGGGTAAGAAAAATGTTTTTTTTTAGTTTAAGAGACTTGACAAGTAAGTTTGTTTTGAGATTTGTGCATCATTTTCATCCTATGAATGTTGAGGTAAGACATTATTCAAGACTAATCAGGCGAATGTGACTCATTTTAGTCTAAAAACACAATTTTCACTAAGAAATAAGACATTAGAACTTTTTAAGGTCCCTGTTTTTACATTGATGATAATGGACAAAAAGAATTACAGACTCTCTCCTAAAGTGTTAGAAACACAAAAATCTCAGTTCCTTATGTGACGATGATGAAATGAGGTTAAAAGCAAATCAGGCACAGTCTTTTCTTTTATGCATTAAATAAGATATTTTTCTGGTTTTGTCAGGCAAATGTGGTTGTTATAAAAAACTGATAATAGTAATAATAATAATAACAATTATAATAATGAATAATAATTATTATATTCAACTTCATCTATATAGCACTTTTAAAATAAGATCAGAAAGTGCTCATAGATTAAATATGAAGTTTTGAATATATTTTCAGAAAAAAAGATAATGATGATGATGATAATAATAATAATAATAATAACAGTAATACTTATAATAATAAAAATAATGATAATAACTATGATAACAATAACTATTATAATAAAATTGATCATTATAATAATCACAAAAATGACATTAAACTTTGTTCATATAGCACTTTTTCAAATTAAAATTAGAAAGTGCCTATAAATTAGATAAGGAGTTTTGAAATAAAATATTTTTCTGGTCTTTTCAGGCAAATGTGGTTCCTATAACAAAAATGATGATGATAAAAAAAAAATATTTGCAATAATTATGACATTAAACTTTATCTATATAGCACTACTTCAAATTAAAATTAGAAAGTGCTGACAAAATAAAAAGTAAAAACAAAATAAAAATGAAGAAATCAATGGAAATAGGCTGATAGACAGCCTGTTTCACAATAATTGTTCACAATATATTACTTACTTATTTTTTTGTCTCACTCTTATTTCTTCTCTCTGCATTTGAAACTCTACTTAAAACTTTTTTTTGATGCAACAGTACAAAATTTATGCATATGTTCAACTGGTCTTAAAAAAATTGACAGATGTGCAGTATCTTAACATCCTAAGAGAAATAACTTTACTGTGACTTTATTCCTGTATTTTCTGATCGTGTTGTACCTGAATCTCTCTGTGGTCTGTGCTGACGCCGCCGACCAGCTTCTGTTTAAATTCTGCATCCGTTTGATCTCTGAGTCGTTGAGAGGAAGTCGATAACCGAGTTCATTAAGACGCTCCAACTCTGGGGCCATACTGCTGAACTTCAGCATCAACCGCTGTGAGGAGACAAAGACACAAGTTTAAGATTTAACTCTTGATTCTTCTGAGCATCTGTTTCAATCAGAACATAATTCAGACCTTGAGCTCCTCCATGCGGTCCTGGATACCCGACAGATCTGTGGAGCCGTTGGGATCCTGCACCGTCAAAGCCTCCTCAGCTTCAACTATCCAGCCTCCCAGAGAGTCCAGCTGATCGTTAAAGGTTTCATAGTCCTGTACTCCGGTCTGATGAAGAAGAGAAGCAGAAGAAACTCATCAGCACAAACCACAAAATATCAAACTGCTCCACAAACGGAGACGTCAGAGTGTTTATGGTGAATCTTCCTCTCTACCTGCAGTGTAGTGAGCTGCCTGTTCAGAGCCTGCTCCACCGCTGACAGACGCTGGGACAGAGACAGGTGATCTGATTGGATGGCGGAAGCTGCTGACGTGTCCACCTGCTGCTTCAGCTGATCCCCCAGCTCCTGCAGAACCTGGAGGGAGGCCTGAACCGGAGCCTGAGAGCGCAGCACCTCCTGAGACCAGTGGATACAGGATTTAAAGTGGAATACAGTAACTTCAACCACTCAAAACAAAAAAATATTAGTTATAGCACATGCATCAAAATACAAGCAGAGTAAAAAAGCATATAAGATGTAAAACTGATCAACAGTGACAAAGCTACAATGAACTTTAACCCATGACTCTTGACAATAAGATTCTGGATGTTTGGCATCATAAAGGAATCCAACGCCTGGATGATTGCTTCTACAAAGGACTCTTTATGTCATTTGAACATTTGAAAAGGAACTACAATCCGTCCAATCAGACTTTTTTTTCTGTTATCTCCAGTTAAGGTCCGTTTTGAGAATTCATCTGGGCCCTGAAATGACCTTACCTATAATGAGTGTTGTTGAGAGATTTCTTTATAAGGGGAACACATGTAAATTAATTTCTAAAATGTATTGTTAATGAATGAATGAATGAGGGTGCAAAACCAGGTTTGCATTAGTCTAGAATGAAATGGGAGGCGGATCTTAATTAGAGCTGACCGATTAATCGGTTGGGCTGATTAAAGCGTGTCACTGATTAATCGGCATCGGCCATTATGTAACTGATGTATAAACTTTTTTTTCTGTGTGGAGATTGTGTCATTCCTGCTCCTGTGTGTCTGTGTCAGGCTGCTGCTGCTCTCTGCTAATGATAAATGCCACTGTTAATTCACACGTCCACTATTACCTAATATAAGACTATAATATGGCGTCCAACATCGTGTCAGATGCTTTTTTGCGAAATAAACAGAGATAAATGCTCCCGACAATACACACGTCCACCCTTTTCTAATAAAAGATTATTATACAGCGTTTTAATGTTGCTGTGTCATACCCAAAATCGTATCTTGTGTATTGTAACTATTTGTGTTCATGTACAGTATATATCCTGTGTATATCAATGTTTTATTTCATGTATCAGCAGATATGTGGGATATCAGCTTTGTCCCCAGTATCGGTATTGGCATTGGCCCCAACAATCCCATATCAGTCGGACTCTAATCTTAATGTCATAATTGATGTGCAGTTATGGGCAGAATTACGTCAAGACAGCATGTTAACTACTATCAATGCCCGTTATGGACTGTTAATTATAATATTCTACATTAAGTATACCTTACTCCAGAAAAATTATGTTTATTCACATCTGATCTATCAGAGCTGTGCTTCAAATGTGATTCTGAAGTCGGTTCCTTTCTGCACTGTACCAAAGTGAGCCCTTTCTGGCGTGATATTTTCTCCGTTTTAACCAGGATAACGAGAGTCAGAGTTCCCCTGGACCCTGAATTGTGTTTATTTGGGAACTTTACACATATTCGTGGCTCTTTCACCAACTCAAATTCATGAAAGTTGCTCTATGTGTGGCCAAGAAGTGCATTGCAGTGTCATGGAAATCTGATTCTCCCCTTTTAAGTGACAGGTGGACTTTTGAGATAAATTGCATCCCTGTGGAAAATCACACTGTCTGAGAAAACAATGTAACACATTTTTAAACATTTGGCAACCTTATTTAGACTATATCAGCACATTCTCTACACCAAGAACGTAATTCTATTTTGATTTCGTGCGCTGACCGTCTTTTCTTGTATCATCTCTTCTTTTTTTGATAAGGTAAGGACGTTCAGCCTTTAAGCCTTGCTTTATGTTATGTCTGTATACTGTTGGTATATTGATATGTTTGTATATATTGAAAAACTGAAACCAAAATAATCCAAACAGTGACTCACGCTGCATTCTTGGATCCAGTCAGAAACTTCCTCGTCAGCGATGTCTTTGCTGCAGGCCAGTTTGAGCAGCTGGTCTGCTTTTTCCTCCTGCAGCTGGATGCTGCTGCAGCTCTGCTCGTACAGCTCTTTGTATCGTTGCCACAGCTGCAGGAGAGCTTTGCTGCTCCTCAGACGCTCCGAGATCTCTTCCAGTAATCCAGTCCATCTAAGAGAGGATACGACACCAGTCAGTATAAAGCAGTGGTTTCCAACCTTCCAACCAGTGACATTATTTTTCATCTTAAGATTAGTTGTTTTTTTCCTATCTTTTTATACTTTGTTGTAAATACAGAGTAGCCAGGATTAGTTCACAAAGTCACAATTTTATTTTTTCTGGTCAGGATATAAACTTTGTTGTAAGTGAACTTTCAAATTCAAAAAACTTTCTCCACCCCCAAGAGACAATAAAAAGGCAAATAGAGCAAAACAGCACAAAGTTCAGTATTACACTGTAAATTTAGCCTACTGCTTAAAATGCTGAAATATCGGCTCCAGGAAAATAAAAATTAAAAAATTGCTTGGATGCAGAAAATACAACAATATTTAACAATAAAAATACCACAAATACTGGAATACCTATTACTGAAATATCAAAAATACTGAATAACAAAATACTAACTCCGTATTGAAATACTTAATAGTGAAATACTAAAATATTTAAAACTGATTACAGATGTACCTCATAATACAATGCTGAAAATACTCAAATACTTTATAATAGAATTCTAACTGAATACTAAACATATAGAATACAGTTTTTCAGTGTTTTGTGTTTTAATTTGTAAATGAATAATGATTACGGAAGAAAACATTTTCATCAATAGTTTTGTTCAGTTTTATCTAGTCATTTCAGGCGACCCCACTTAGGGTCCCGACCCCAAAGTTGAGAAACACTGGTGTAAAGGTAATGATCTCAAACAGACAAGGTAAATAAGTGTGAAAAGGATTTTGTATATATGTATATGTATATATATTTTTACAAATACCACCTTGCATTGACGTCCTTGAGTGCATTGTTGAGAGAGTCTGACACTGAAGGGTGACACTCCTTCAGCAGCTGGTGGGTCACAGCACCAAACTTCCTCAAACTGCTCTCCTGTTTCTCCAGCTCGCCCTGTAAGTCCTTCACAGATGATGGACAACGTTTTATTCACCAACAAGCATAAACTCTGCCCCATCAAACATCTAAAAGCCAGTGTCTTTGCAGCTTGGTTTAGAAAGGTGTGAGTAAATATTTTAGGAGATATGTTGAGGTTAGAAATGCTCTTTGATGTAAACACACCTGTAGACTTTGCACCTGCAGCTGAACAGCCTCCAGAGATCCAGTGAGGAGGCGGAAACGAGAAACAGAATACCGTCCCTCCATCAGGTGACCGTTAATCTCCTCTGACGCTCGTTTGTAAAGACTCCACTGATCCAGCACTGACTTCAGGCTGATGTTCAACTGCCCGATCTGTGCAGACGGAGCAGAAACATGAAGAAGCATCATGGAAATGTTTACCAAGCAGAGTACAACTGAGTAAAGAAGTAATGAATCAATAAAAAAGAGAACAAAGGAGATTACCAAGTGGTCCAGGTTAGCCCAGGTGTGATTGACGCCCTGGAGCGTTTCCATGACGATAGCACAGGCCTCATCGGTTTTGTTCTGGACGAGAGCGCAGCCCTGCTCCTCCACCCTCTCCAGCTCTTTCTCTTTCTCCTTCACCAACTCTTCCATTTCCTGAAATTACAGTTTTACTGGTTGAATAAAAGCAGGAACACTGGAACAAACTGTTGGAGGATGTGTGGTTCAGATTGAGCCAATCATTATCATTTATTTCTGGGATTGTCCCAAACTGTTATCATACTTGACCAGTATTTATGATTGTTTGGAATATATATTTCAAGTTACTATTCCATTTAATATCCACTCAATGTGCTTTGGTACCGTGTAAAAGTCGACTTTTGACTTTGTCCACGTTAACACGCTATCAAGGGGTTTCTTTTTTGACTTTTGGACAAATAGATGTAAGAATCAAAGGAAGAAAGTAAGATGTACCTGGCTTTATGCGCTGAGGCAAGACTTGATTTATGACAGAACTCAAAATTTAATTGTAACACAATATTATTCGGTTTAATTGAACATAAATCCCCTCAAAATTAACAAAAAATAATCCAAAACTCCATGGCTGAATAGTCCCAAAAAATCAAAATGAACAAGAAAACTCCAAAAATGTAAATCCAAAGGAGGAAATAATCCCAACAGCGAAATTGTCTTTTTCTTAAGGCGGCCACAGCGACACAGTTCTTTAAGTTTTTGTTTGTTTTAAACAGTTTCACTCCTGCATCCACATTGTGAGGTAATATGCTGTGTTTTTTAATGGTTGCAGACACAGTCCGACACTCTCTCTTACTTACGTTGTTCTTTTTTCCTCCTCTTCTTTTACACCACATCCTCTATTTATAATTTATTGTGGCCTCTTAATTTGTTACATTTTACAAATTCCATCAATCTTGATTAAACAGACCCCTTACTTAATCCCTTAAACACAGTGGAAAGAACATTTTTAAAATATTTTAACAACACAGCAAATCAAATCTTTCTTTTATAATTTGAGCACCTATGTTTCTCTGTTATAGTGTTTCTTTAGCTCACTTGCCTACTTTAATGTGACACTGTCACAACTGTACCAAATTATTAGCAGACAATTATTTAATGAAGTTGATTGGAGGGAAGAAAACTGTGACAAGGAAATGACAACAACCCAATGCACCAACACAGGAAGACTAGTGAGTAACCAAAGAAATGTAAGAAAAGAAGGTTGCAATGGATCAGATATATACGCTCAAGGAAACCTGAAGTGCTTTAAATGTGTTTGTCACATGGCCTAAAGCAGGGGTTCCCAAAGTGGGGGTCGGGAGACGTTGGAGGGGGGTCGCGAGATGATTTCAGTTTAGAGGGAATATCCACAGCTATCCCAGACCACAACTAAGGTACTAACGCTGTTTGGCTCAACATACCTGTGTGAAAAGACTTTCTTGGCCCTGACATTTATTAAAAATAAATATATATCATGTGTGAACGTGGAGGATGATCTCCGAGTGGCTGTCTCCAAAATTAAACCCAGAATGGACTTGCTGTGCTCCACACATAGTGCCCATCCATTTCATTAGGTGAGATAAACACTGAAACATATATCCCAAAAAGTTAACTTGCACTGCAACAATTTTCACGTTTACTCAGAGCTACAGTTTATGACTATTATTTGAACTGAATTATTCTTGTTCTAATGTGGAAATGAAAGTATTGTGCCAAAATTGAGTTTGCACACGACTGCAACAATGTTCGTTCACAAATTACAGAGAAATCACTTTGACATATTCTGCTTTTATTTCATATTAAACTGTTACATGTAAAATCATAACATGGTTTTCAGGCTGTTGTTCTTTTTTGTGTTGTCATAATGCCCATGTTTGGATACCCTTATTACTGCATGTGTCCTACGAGCACGTTTTCTTATGCTTCAGTCACCTCTGGGGTTAGTGGGGGTCACTAGTCTCTGCCACCTTTTTTTTGGGGGTCACGGGCTGAAAAGTTTGGGAACCCCTGGCCTAAAGTACCAGCTATGACATATATGGATAACTGAAATTGACTATAAGTGTATTTTTGTGGAAATTTGGGGAAGTGTGTGTGATAGATGGGAGAATATATTTTAGTATAGTCACACAAGGAGTGAGTGCCACATGTTTTTGTATGTTTGTGCTCCTCCCTGATAGAAATAACATTTAAAAAGAGTGGAGGAAAGTTTACCTGACAGTCTTTCAGAGCGTTCTGCACTGATGTCAAATCCTCTATCCTGGGTTTTCTCTTTAACCTCTCCTCTTGAGTTCCCATCCAGGACTTCAGAGCTTGAACGCTGCTCTCGTACTCCAACCACATCCCCAAAAGGCTTTCCAGGAACTGAATCTGTAAGTGATTCCCACAAATGTAAAATGCAGCATCTGGATTTTTCTCTCATAAACAAACAAACGAATAAAATTGTGGCTCATGAACTCACTCTTTCGTTGATGCGGCCTTGTAGGATCTGCCAGCGTCGGTTCATCGCTCCCAGTCGCTCGGCGAAGTCTGTTTTATCGCTGCGTTTGCTCTCGATGTCCTGACCGCTGATCTGCAGCACCGACTGGTTGACGAAATCTACAGTCAGCTGCTTACAGCTTAAATCTACTCGGAAACCCTGAATCAAAGGAAGAACACACCATGTTAGACTCTTTCACACATTTTTTAATCAAACAAAGGGAGTTTAAAAGTTCTCGTCATTCGTTACCTTGTACTTCTGCAGGTAGTCCTGAATGACATTCGACCCCACTGCACTCTTCAGGTTTTCCTCGTCCTCTTCTATGACATTTTCCATCAGTGCTATCCAGTTGAACAGCTCAGAAATGGCGTGACGGGACGCCAACTTCTCCATTTGGATCTAAGTGAAGATAAAACCCATTAAACCAGACGACAAATCACACACATGGTGCCAACCAAGGGTGAACGATTTATTGTTTTTTGATCAAAATCGCAATTTCAGACACTGTGATCATGTGATCCCCAGAGCAACGATTTTTTTTTTGCTGTTCCATCTGTTGTGTCTGTTTTACACACGTAATTTGAGTGTAAGACTGCTGTAAAAGATCCTTTTTTCCCTTAAGATTTTTAAATGTAGTTTTTCTTATTACGTGTTTAACTTAGTTATTTTAATTGTTTTGTATTTTGTTGATCTTCTTTAACTTAACAGGATATTTTGAACAACATTATTTTTAAAAGTGAAGAGAATAACACAAAACTATTCTGTCACTCATGGTTAGTAGTTGAGTGAAGACATTTATTGACAAACAACTGTGTCCTCTTTTTAAATCAAAATGACAACAGAAACTTCCAAAATGACCCTGATCTAAAGTTTATATACCCCATTTTGAATAGCATGTATTTCCTCCTTTAACATCAATGACAGCTTGAAGTCTTTTGTGCTCGTTGTGGATGAGGGTCTTTATTTTCTCAGATGGTAAAACTGACCATTCTTCTTGGAAAAAAGCCTCCAGTTCCTGTAAATTCTTGCTCTGTCTTGCATGAACTGCAGGTTTGAGGTCAGGAGTCTGAGATGGCCACTCCAGAACCTTCACTTTATTCTGCAGTAGCCAATGTGAGGTTAAAGACTTCAAGCTGTCGTTGATGTTTGAGGGTACCCTGCTCAACCAAATGATGAAATTGTTGAAAACTACCTTTGCAAGAGAAACAATCAAAGTGGTGAAAAATGGCAAAAACAGCAAAAAGTAGCAATAACAATAATTTTAAGATGGCCAAAAATGGTCAAGAAGCAGCAAAAATTTGGAGAAAACTTGAGAAATTCTCAGAAAGTAGCAAGAAATGGTCCAAAAGTGGTGAAAAATAGAGTGAAAAGTGACCAAACTGGCCCAAAAGCAACAAAAATTGGCAAGAAAATTGGTCAGGAGACTGAGATGGCCACTCCAGAACCTTCACTTAAATTTTCCTCCAGTATTTTCTGATAACATGCTGCATTCATCCTTCATTCATCAGTTTGGACCAAGTTTCCTGAGCCTTTGTAGCTCACACATCCCCAAAACATCAGTGATCCACCTCCGTGTTTCACAGTAGGAATGGTGTTTTGATGTAATTTTCTGTCAAGTTTGTAAATGTTACTGTACATTGTGAAAACTGCACTTAAACTTGATTTGAAGAGAATCATGAAACGAATTGAAATCACAATATCTGCCTGAAAAATCCCAATTAGATCTTTATATAAAATCATTCAGCCTTAGTGCCAACTCTGCACAGATTTGTGTGTTTACAGATGAAGCAGTGTAAAAGTCTGATCCTCTTTGCTCCAGAGGAGTTAAGCTCATCCAGGCTGGATTCATGTGCTGATACCTGGTGCAGCTTCTCCTGGACCACTGGGATTCGTGTGAGCAGCTCCGTCCACTGAGTGTCGATGCGAGCCAGGTCGGAGCGCAGCACCACCGTGTCCACTTTCTTCAGACGCAGCAGCTGGTTGCCCTCGGTTACCACTGAGCTCTTCAGGCTGGACTTGCTTTCAACTTCCTTTGAAAACTCCTGAGAGAGAAAATTACACATTATTGAAGCCGATAAACAACTACAGGCTTTTCTCCTGCTGCATTATCCATCAAGACAACATTTAACTATCTCTGTACCTCAACACTGCTTTGTTGTCTGTGTCTTTAAGGATTTTCTTATAGTTCCCACAGTGACTTAATGAAGTCCTGGGTTTGAGTCCCTTTGTGCTTTTTCAGTTAGGTTTCTCAGTGCAGTGTTCATATAAAAAAATCAGTAATTCCTTGACACTGACACCAGAGGTGGACTTGATTCAATTACACGCTGTTCTCTTTGTTATTCCACACATATAATTGTCTAAAATGTAAGTTAATTGTGCAGCAGATTTTAATATTTGTAGAACATCTGAGCAAACTAATGTGCCCCCACTGAAAAAGTTGGTTGGACAAAATTAGGAAAAATAATAATAAAAAACTTAGCACTTTTCAAAAAAACATTACAAAATTCTTTTCAGAATAAAAATGAACATTAAAAAAGACGACATAAAAGAGAGGTATAAGAGAAAAAGTCTTAAATCCTCTCTCTTTCCCTTTGTTATTTGTTTTTAATCTTGTTGTTGGTTTTATCTTTCTGATGATTTTCTATTCTGCTGTGTTTTTTTTAGCCTTTCATATTTTATATTTGTTGTATTTCCTCCACTCTTCACATTTCTCTTTTATTTCTCCTTACTTTCTTTTACTTCTTTTCAACGTTCATTTTTATTCTGTGAAGCACTTTGTTACATTCTTTTGTAAAGGGCTGTATAAATAAAGTTATTATTATTATATTTAAATGTGAAAAGGAGTGGAATCAAAACCATAATCAAATAAAATAAAGGGAAAACATCAGAAAATTGAAAACAACCAAAGATTTAAAACAATCAAGCAGTATTCAATCATTAAAACACACTCAGGTAAATTCACCTGCACTCAAAAAAAAAAAAAGAAAAATTGACTTTATTCAAATTCATTATGTCAACTGGTTCAGTGTAAATACATTAGGTCAGTTATATGCAATAATTTTACGGTCAACTAAGTTGAATTTGAAAGTGCTGTTTTCAACAAACTCAATACATCTACATAAATGGGTCAATGACGTGACGTCCCTTTTTTGTGTCAGTGGCATTATTTTATGCTTGAACCTTTTTAAATAAAACATTCTTTGCAAATAAAAAGAATTTTAAAGCTGTTGAGAAATTTAAAAAACTTTTGTCCCGTAATTTTCACCTTGTCAAATGTCAGGGTGGTGCAACCGTAACATTAGACTTTTATTTTAAAGTGAAGAGAATAAAACAGGAAACAGGAAACTGCATCAGCCAGAGGAGCCCAAATGACATTTGTGACCAAGTGGAAAAGTTTGTAGATTTCTCTGAAATACTGATAAAAAAGGTTTTTTCACGTCATTGGTGACTGGAACAATTTCCATGTCAGGTGGAACAACCAATGTAATAATGTGAAATGTTATTTTAACATAAAGTTATTTATCTTATTCACAAATAAAAGAAATGAAAAACAAAAAATTAAAATGTATGAGTCACTACAGAAACTTGAGAGATACTTGCCAATAATTTCACACAGAAAAAATAACAGGAACATATAAATGTATTTTCATATATTTGGTTGTGCCACCTGACATTTTTGGGTGCTCAAATTAAAAATACTAAAAAACAATGAACCTAAAAACTTTGAAATGTTGGTCAACTACTGAAATCTGTTAGAAAACATAATTCTTTACTCAGAAATATGTTTTTTATCCATTTTCAAAGAACTTTTTAAAACTGAGTTTTTAGACCCTCTTTTTGTCATTGACCCAAATACAGATAATATGAAAATTCAATTGAAGCCTTTGTTTCATCTTTGAAAGCACAACTATATCACTTGATCAGTGCAGGTAATGGTGCATAAAAAGGAAAGTAAAACTCTGTGCTCTCACCAGAAAAGCAGAGAGATGATCTCTGACGGTTTCCAGCTCCTGTGGGACTAAAACCGCCTGCGTGTTCCAAAACTCCAGACGCTCCAGAGCCGACTGTAACCACTGACTGAGCTCTGCACACTCTCTCTGATACCTGCAGAGAAAAACACACTTCTCTCATAAAAAAAAAAAAAAATCATCTTTCGTTCTGCTGCAACCAAAGACTTCACCTCTGTTTCTGACCTGGTCCAGTGTTTGAGGATGGCCTCCAGACGCTGCAGCTCCTTGTTGATCTTTCCCGTGTTGTTGAGCCAGTGTTCGCCCAGAAGAGCCAGCTGGTTCTCCAGAGCTGGGCAGCAGACGGACAGTAAGAGGTGTTTACCTTCATCCAGAACTTGGTAGAGTTTGTGCTGGTGCTCGCTCAGTCTCCCCTTTAAGCCCTTTTACAAAGAGGGAAGGAGAAGATTAAAAAACTTACAAAACTAACTTTTTGGTCCTTATATTGTGTTTTAACCCTTAAACTACCTCCTCAACCAAATATAGTTCAGCATATTTTGAGTTATTGTATTTCAATAACTTAACTCAAACTGATTTCACTATCTCTATGACTTGGTAGAAGTAAGCGATGGATCTTGAGCCTAAAATTTTTTTTTGTTGCAAAACCACAGTCGAGTTGTTGAGATGACATATTGAAAGCGTACAAACGTACCTTTATTTTGCACTTTGTTCTTTTAGTTTTTCATGCAAAATGAATGTTTTTGCACAGTAGTATTCACTCATAAGTAAAAATAAATGTGAGAATTATTAATTATCGCACTTTAGTCAAGATGAAATATTTACGAATGTAGTTTTTCCTTTTTTCATGCAATATTTTCCTTGATTGAAATAACATTGCTCACATTTTTGTGGCGTACTCACAGAAATCAAAACTGTTCAATGCCCTGGATATTTATGAGAAATTAATTTCTTTAAAAATTCCCATTTCATGAGACTTTTTCCTACTGTTTGTGGTATTGTTATGAAATTTCATATAATAACCACTATGTGACACTTCAGCCAATGGGTAGAAGTCAACACTTTAAAGGTAGAGAATGGAGAATTTTCATTAAAAAAAACAAAGATTTGTTTTGTACAGGAATAATACTGCTCAATCCTTGTCTCTGGGCCTCTGTACTTGTAATAATAATAATAATAATAATAATAATAATAATAATAATTATAATTACTTTATTTATATAGCACCTTTCATACATAAAATGCAGCTCAAAGTGCTTTAGAAAACAAAACAAAACAAAACAAATTCAAACAAAGTGGAGCAGTCAAGAAGTTAAAAAGTAAAAATGAATGAATAAATTAATAAAAATAAAATAAAATAGGATAAAAACATGTAAAAAAATAGGATGAAAACATTGAAAAAAATAAAAAGAGCTGAATGAAACTAACCTAAAACAAGTCTGAGAAACTGAATAAGACCTTAACCAAAAGCTTTGCGGTAAAAGTAGGTTTCGAGCAGTGTGTCAGTGTCCGTATGTGCCTCACCCCCTTATAGACCCCCCTCCCTCGCCTGTTTGTTAATACTATGCTGGACTCGGGACGCTTCTGGACAGAGAGCAGCAGTTTTAATGAGTGATGATCAGCCAATCACGGCGCGCCCAGTGTACATGTGACTTTGTGTGTTGATGATAGAGCTACAACTGTTAGCTGTGCTATTAACTACGGTTGGGGTAGTGAGCATGTGCAGCTGCTGACGCTGAGCCACGAAGAAGGAGACGAGTTTGTAAACGAAACCTATCAAAAACTTTTGCATACTTCACCTTTAAAAACTAAAAGGTTTGTTAAAAAAAAAAAGGAAAAAAAATGTGGTAACTACCCTCCCATTGCAACTTTGTACCTGATAGAGAGAGATTCTGTCCATCAGTCTTTCTTCAGTCTCCTCCACCAGGCCGACTGTGGGGATACTTCCTTCAACTGCTTCCAGCTGCCGGTTCAGACTTTGATAATCCTGAACCAAACGGCACCAAGTCTAAAAAAAAATCACAAAAAAACACAAGTTGAAACAGCTGACGAGTTAATCCCTTAAAGCCACAGTCGCTCTTTGTGCAGTGGAAGTGACCTTATATTTCAAAACTTGTAAAACACTTTTATAATAAAGCACTAATAAAGACCATTCATCAAGTTTTCCCACACACTGTTTATAAAATGAACTTCTTTTAGCTTCAGGCTTGCAGCAGAATTAAGTCAATTTACTCTTTGTAGGAAACAAATATTATTCAAAATGCAGTTGATTATCTTTATTAAGTATTTAAAGCACCTCCTGGACTTGCTGAGTGTGTAAACAGTAAAGTGTGTAAAGTGTGTCTCTCACCTCCAGGATACACTCCAGCTCCACTCCTTTACTGTGAGCTTCTTTCAGGACGCTCTGAGCTGCAGCCAGCGTCTCCTCCAGAGTCTGACTCTCTTTGGGAAGCATCAGAGCGCTGATTTTTCTGAAGTACGTCTCCGTCAGAATCATATGAGACTCCAGACCCTGGAAAAACTCCTACAAACAGATACAAACTCAGATGAGCGTCTAGGTTTGTATTCAGAGTTTCATGGTGTGAATTATAAATAAACACCAGGTCTTGATCAAACCTTATGTTTGTCGAGGTGATTCTGAACTTCTTCCACAGAGCTGGCGATGATCCTCTGATCCGCAGCCATCTTGTCTTTAGCCGTGTCCACCAGGTCGGTCAGGTCCTGCAGAGCTCGCTCGTACTGTTCTTTTAACGCCATGTTCTGGTTCAGGCCGCTGCGCCGGGACCCGACCGTCATCACCAGCTCCTCATAGGAATCCTGGGAAAAAAAAACAAAAGAAGAGTCAGGGCACATGCAGGGTTCAGCACGTCAAATTTAAGACTTTTTAATGCCACTTTGAATGAAATTTAAGACCAAAAACATAAATATAGTTGATGGTTGGGGGATCCTGCTGTATAACAACCAAATCATAACATGTGTGTCACTTAATGAGACCCATTCAATGTCAGACACATTCATATAACAGTTTGTCTCTTTGGTTGAGCAGGGTGAAATAACTCTGGTGTAGAGCAGAAAACATCTACTGCAAAAAATGTATCTGGTATCCTGACACATTTCAGGTTAGAGAAATATTTCACCGTCTGCGTGCGTCATGACATTTTGTCTTAACATATTTATCATCTTTCTCTTCTGGGGTTGATGTCTATTTATCTTTTCTCCAAAGAACAAACAGTCATTATGCTTTGCATTCCCGGAGGTCTTCAAACAGTCTGTTCCTGGGTCAATGACAAAAAGAGGGTCTAAAAATGTATTTTTTAAAAGCTCTTTGAAAATGGATAAAAACATATTTCTTTGAGAAAAATTATGTTTTCTAACAGATTTCAGTAGTTGACCAACATTTCAAAGTTTTTAGGTTCATAATTTTGTAGTATTTTTAATTTGAGCACCCAAAAATGTCAGGTGGCGCAACCAAATATATGAAAATATATTTATATGTTCCTGTTATTTTTTCTGTGTGAAATTATTGGCAAGTATCTCTCAAGTGTCTGTAGTGACTCATACATTTTCATTTTGTGTGTTTCATTTCTTTTATTTGTGAATAAGATAAATAATTTGATGTTAAAATAACATTTCACATTATTACATTGGTTGTACCACCTGACATGGAAATTGTTCCAGTCACCAATGAAGTGAAAAAACCTTTTTTATCAGTATTTCAGAGAAATCTACAAACTTTTCCACTTGGTCACAAATGTCATTTGGGCTCCTCTGGCTGATGCAGTTTCCTGTTTCCTGTTTTATTCTCTTCACTTTAAAATAAAAGTCTAATGTTACGGTTGCACCACCCTGACATTTGACAAGGTGAAAATTACGGGACAAAAGTTTTTAAATTTCTTAACAGCTTTAAAATTATTTTTATTTGCAAAGAATGTTTTATTTAAAAAGGTTCAAGCATAAAATAATGCCACTGTATTTCTAATTTCCATTTACAATAACTGACATTCAATTTTTAGAGTTTAATTACTGTGGATACTTGTCAGGACGGTTGCACCACCTGACATTTTGGGGGTTTGAGGAACCAAAACACAAAAAAACATGTTATATTTTAATAGTTTAAAGATGTGTTCAAATAACACAGGTTTCATAGAATAAAGAAAAACATGCGATGAAATACTCAATTCATGATGGAAGGAAATATTGCACTCAGAGACAAAAAAGGGACGTCACGTCATTGACCCTCCTCTTGTTTGCACCAAATATGGAAAAAGAGCTTTTAGTTTTGCCGCTCCCACCGCATCGCACTCTCTACAAAGTGACTTAAAAATAGTGGATCTTATTTCTCTTGGAGCTTTCAGCTTGGTCTTAAGAGACAGAGTATGCAAGTCAATTGGACAGTGTTAGTGCTTCTGATTTGTAATTTGAGACCAAGGCCTTGCACTTAATTCTGTAAATCAATTTTCACACTGTAAACTGTCATTTTCTATCAAGTTAATGTTGTCATTTGTCTTGTCATATTGTTATGTTTCATGATGATGCTGCTGCTTTCTTGGCCAGGTCACTCTTGCAAAAGAGACGGGTTATTACCTGGTTAAAAAAAGATTAAAATCATACATTCAAATCTCTGCAAACTGTGATTATATAATGTATTCGCAAGTGGATAAAGTAACCTCATGTAAACAAAACATTCTTAAACTTACATAATCACATGAAGTCCGCTTCACCCAAGCTGAAGTTTGTAACATCAATTTGCTCAAAATAATAATGACTTTTGTCTTTCACAAACTTCAGAATGATTGTGCGCAGACTCAGCAGTCTTTAGAAGGAGCTGACAGGGATGGAAGTTACCTGGAGTTTCAGTATCTTGTTTGTAGATATCTGATCGGCCTGCAGAGCTGTTCCTCTTGTTTTGAGCTCAGAAATCCTCTGTTCAAAGTCTTTCAGGTTCTCCTCTGCACAGCCAATCACCTGAGAGAAAGGAGACTCAGTCAGCTGTTGCTTATGGCAGCGACAATCAGAGACAAGTGTAAATGTCTGTTACCTCCAGTTGTTTTGGAGCTGGTCTGTCCATGGCTCCAGCTAAGGCCTGTAGGATCTGGCACTTGGTCTCAATTAAAGCAGTTTGGAGAAGTTGTAGTTCAGTCTGCATCGGAAAAAAAAAGTAACATAGAGATTATTTTTAGCTGTTTTGATAGGTAACATATATTTGGAGGAAAAAGTATTGTTAAAAAAAGGATTTGAGAATTTGGACTCTAAACATGGTTGGATGTACAAACCTGATACGCTGTGTGCTCGTGTGCTTTGGTCCTCAGGTGGTCACAACGCTGCCCCAGAGCACAACCCAGAGCTCCTAATCTCTCCTTCAGACAGTCCAGGTTGTCCTCCAGGAGGGCGCGGTCGTCCTGTCTCAACCCTGAAGACCCAGCGAGCAGAGCCTGGCTGAGCTTCAGATCCTCCGCAACGTGTCTCACATCGTTCTCCAAAGTCTGAGAGTCCAAGATTCAAGATTCAAGATTCAAGATTCATTTTATTCACCATTGCACATGTAGCATAAGACATCTACTGCAAAAAAATAGTATCCAGTAATCTGACACATTTCAGGTTAAAGAAATATTGCACTGTCTGGGATTAGTATATTGCAGTTGGTCATATTGTGATTTAATCTAATGTGCCCAGCCCGAATGCAAAAACAGGAAATATAAAAAAAGAGTGACAGAAGCTGTAAAAGTAAATTCCAGTTCACCTCCTGCTTTTGCAGCTGTGTCTCTGCGTTCTCAGCCAGCAGCACTGAGCCGGAGAAGACGTTGTTCTCGACACCGTCCAGCCAGGAGGAGGTGGACGACACGGCGGCGAAGAGTTGCTGTTCCATCTGCGGCACCTGTACCTCACCACCACCGGGCTGCGTGTGCACAAGGATTCACAAATGTTTTCAGACTTGTTGAAACACCACGTTCAAAGTTTATATTCTAGTGGATTATGATGTAAAGAAGTGCAAACCTGAGCGGTCATGTCCTCTACTGTTTGTCTGAAGCTGTCGTACAAAGTCTTCAGGGAGGATTTGTCTGTCTCTGCTTCTTCTTTGTAGAGCGAGCCAGCGGTGGTCACACGAGGAGCTCTGGAATAAACCTGCAACAAAAAAAGTGAATTAACCCTTAAACTACCCCACCATAAAAATCAAGAACAGAAACATTTTTCTGTTTGCTTTTGTTGTTGCAATGGGTGAGTCATAACCATAATCTCCTTTTAACATTTTTTTTAGTTTTTAAAATATTGACCTCTACCCAATGGCTGAAGTGTCATTTAGTGGTATGAAATTTCAAACAAATACCACAAATTGTAGGAAAAAAGTCACATAAAATGCTCATTTAGAAAGAATTTAATTTCTCATAAATAACCAGGCCATTAAACAGTTCTGATTTCTGGAAGTTATTTCAACCAAAGGATATAATATTGAATGAAACAAGGAAAAACTGCACCTGTAAATTTTCCATCTTGACTTCAGTGCAATAACTAATAATCCTAACATTAATTTTTACTTGTAATTGAATATGGTAACACTTTATTTGAAGGGCAAACTCAACATTGTTGGGGGATGTTTTTGTTATGACAACTTGACATTGTTGGCAGAATAGTTGCTGGTTATGTTGTCTTTGTACATGTAAAGTTGTCATAACAAAAACATCCCCACAACAACGATGTTAACTTTGCATTTAAGGTGACATAATTCTCCAGGAGAAAGTGGCTAAAACTGGAGCCACCCTTAATTGATGAATGGATAGAAATAATTGGTGAAATATACAAGATGGAAAAATTATCATTCTCCCTTAGAATTAAAAAAAATGTGTTTTTTCGAATTTGGACTAAATGGACTGAGTACATTAAAACTGTAAGATCAGATTTTAGCTGAACCTTTCAATTAAAAGGGCTAGAATATATTAGATTTGTCTCATTGTACTTGTTTCCCTGTATTTTGTTGTACATCATTTTGTTACTCCTATACCTGTGTTCACTCTCTCTTATTACCCTTTTGACTTTACAATGCAACTCAATGGAAGGCTCCCCATGTTAAAGTGTTAGAATTAATGTTTGAATAAGAGATATTAGTAAGTACAATTCTGTATAAGGAAAAAAAAAAGAAAACTGGAAAAGCTGGGCTGTAAAGTGGTTACTATAAACGATAAGATGTATGATGGGTTGTGTGTGTATGTATGAGGGTATTTACATGAATCTAGGTTTATGGATTTATATATGCATGTGCAAACATAACTACATCTATTTGAAGGAGAACTTGTTCCACTTAGAGCAAACTTGATATAATGATGTTGCAAGAATGTAAAACAATTGCTTTTCCGAAATAAAAAATGATAAAAAAAAAAAAAGGTGCCATAATTCTCAGAATAACACGAATGACATCATTCATAAACGTGCATGAAGGCTCCTTTAACTTCATGACAATATCATGTCAGTCTTGTGCATACACCTTCAAATACAGTGTTACTTTGAATGCTACTGACCAAAACATTCATTTTGCATGAAAAAACTAAAAGAACAAAGTGCAAAACAAGGGGCATATTTGTAAGTCTTCAATATGGCACCTCAAAAACTCGACTGTGGTTTTGCAAACAAAAAAATAATAATAATAATTGAGGCTCAAGATCCATCATATACTTCTACCAAGTGGTAAAGATGGTTAAATCAGTTTGAGTTCAGTTAGAGACTCCTCTTATTGAAATGTAGTAACTCAAAAGTGCTAAACCACTTGGTCAAGGAGGTCGTTAAAAGGTTAATAATCTAAAAAATCTTCATACTGGCTGTTTGTGGTCCTGCTCCAGAGTTTTCTGGAGCAGCTGCAGTTTGGTTTTGAGCTCCAGTCTCAGACTCTCCCATCTCTGCCTCATCTGCTCTCGAGCTGCTTGAGATTCTTTCTCGACCAAAGCTTCTGTTGAAAACGGCTCCGTTGTGCTGCAAAGTGACAGAAGTATGAGTGAAATAAATTTCAGGCTCAAACTAGAAACTTTCCTGTGTGGTGTAAAAGTGTATAGAAAGAACCTGGCGCTGCTGGGCGAGGCCTGCTGGATGAGGATCTCCTCTCCTCTGCTCGCAACCGACTGGAGCAACTTTTTCTGTTCTGCAAGCTGCTCCTCCAGTTCCTAAAACACACATGCATATAAAAACAGTTAGTTTGGAACTCATGGAACAGCTCTGAATAAAAAAAAAAAGAAGTAGATGGTGCTTTAAATGAGGTTGTGATAAAAATACCCGCTGTCTCTGCAGGCTGTCCTGGTGCTGCTGGGATCGTGTGGTTCGCGCCTGAGCCAGCCAATCCTGAACACTGGGACTTTGGGAGAGGCTGGAGTCTGATTCGCTGTCCTCCTGCTCCTGGAGAGAGCCCTAAAACAGATAAAACACATGAAGAACATGATTCAGGTTGTGACCTTAAAACAGATTCATTCATTTTATTTTGGAGAATAATAAAGATGTAACTCAAGGATATGAAATATTGGAGCAACATTGTGAGTTTTTTTCTTCATAACCATAACCAACATACACTTGTACCTAAAAGTTTACGCCCCCCAGCAGAATTTCTGATTTTTTGGCCTTTTCTCAGGAAATATGAATGATAACACAAAATCCTTTCTGTCACTTATGGTTAGTGGCTGGGTGAAGACATTTATTGAAAAAAAACAACTCTTTTTAAATCATAAAGACGACAGAAACTTCAAAAAATGACCCTGTTAAGAAGTTTACACAACTCAAAAAAATGAACATGAATAGAAGTTGTAAATAAATGTCTTCACCCAACCTCTAACCATGAGTGACAGAAAGGATTTTGTGTTATCATTCATATTTTTCTGAGAAAAAGCCAAAAAAATCAGACAATTCTGCTGGAGGGGGTGTAAACTTTTAGGTACAACTGTAGCTGAAGGTTTGGTGTCATAGGACATATGCAGCCTCCTCACCTGGATATTTATCTGTTTGTCCTGTAACATCCGCTGCAGCTCCAGCAGGCCGCCTTTTAAGGTGCGTAACTTTCTTGCCAGTTGTTCAGCCTCCTCTCTGGTCTCAGTCCTTCCCTCCAGCAGCAGGTTCTCGCTGTGCATGGACAGCTCCGACAGGGCCAGCACTTTCTCCTCGATCTCCAGCAGCATGTTCTGCAGGAGCAGGAGGAGAGAGGCCAGCTCAAACATGGTGTCTGCTTGGATAAACCAGGGTCTGAAACCTGGCTGAACCCCCTTATAGCAGCTGCTCTCTGCAGCCACAGGACAGGCAGAGATCTCCCTCTGCTTTCATCCTTGGCCCACCTCTCCGGCCTCGCCTCCTGTGCAACATATTACCACTAATCCTTCACGCTCCATGCCCTGCAGCAAACATGCTAACACTCAAATTAAAAAGCACTTCTCCTGTGCAGAACAACATTTTAAGTCCACACAGCTGAAGAACGTCCATCAATGAGTGTTGTTCCAGTGTTTGAAGAAACATTTGTCCTCTATGAGCATTGCCTCTACTCCGAATCAATCGGCTTCAGTAGGTTTTACTAAGAGAGCGTAACTCCCTCCCTCCTTTCCTCACCGGTCTTTAGGATTCCCCTGCTTGAATATTCAAGCAGCTTTGTCACCGACACCAATCAAAGCAGCAGGATCCTTTAAGCCACTACCCCAGACTTCCCCGCCCTTTCCCGCTAACAGGCCCCCGTCGCACAGAGGCATCTGCATAATCTGCTTAAGACTAGTATTTCAGTCGCTTGAGAGCCCAGCCTCCTGAATGCCCCTCTAAGGTCTCTAATGCCCTTGTTTACCCACCAAAAGGTTCCTGACCTCGGGATGATCCATTTGTGAGAAGGAGAAACAAAATATTGAAGCATAAGACTGATGTGAATAATCTTCTGTTAGTCTGCTGACCGGAAAAAGCTGCTGAATGTCTGGAAACAACAGTCCAGTAAACAGAGCAACCACTCCTGATTATCTGCCTCAACATTTGGATTGTTGAATAATCTTATTTACATATTCATTAATATTCTCAGGTGAGAATTCCATGAAGCATGTTTACTCTGAATGGACAGTAGGGGGAGCTCTTACCTGACATTCAGTCAGCTGATCCTCCATATCTAACTCCTCTGGAGGTTCAAGGATGGAGGAAACAGCCCCCCTCGCTCTGATCAGCCACTGCTCCAGCTCGTCTGCGCGGGACAGATGGAGCTGTATGGCCTGTTCCTGACGTTCACCCTCCAGACGCTCGCAAACGCGCTCCTGGAACGGGAAAACGTGAGGTTTACTAACCCAAATAAGAAATTAAGGTAACACTTTACAATAAGGGTCCCATATAAAAGTTAGCTGATGCATTATTAGGCATTAACTAACAATCAGTGCTGCCAACTCCTCAGCAAAGAAAGTAGCTATTGGCTGTCCCAAAAGTAGCAAGATGTCACTTAATGACGTCATTGCCTGATTTGCATGATCAGGCTTTGGAATGTTTTTGTAAGGACCGCTGTAGGAGAAAGGAATAATGTCCTGGAAGAGTCAAAAAGTGTATAATAAAAGTCCTAAATGTTTAGAACTACAAGTTAGATTTTTATTGGATTCGTTTTGCAGTGTCACTCCAAATCAGTGATTAAAAAGTCATAATTTTTAGAGAAAAGTTGAAACTATGGGATGAAGGTCAATATTTCTTGATTAAAAAAAAAAAGTAATAACTTCATAATTTTGACTTTTTACCATAACGTCTTGACTTAATATGGGAAAAAAAACTCCAAAATACTTTTTTAAGTATTAAAATCCATACATAAGGAGTTAATTAATGTCCACAGCTAAGAGTTAATAAATACTTTATTAAGAATTCATAATAATTGCATATTGTGCATTACTCTTTCAGCATCTATCTCTTAAGTTACACATTTGAAATCCTTAACTGCTTCATAAGCATTAGATAACCATAGTTAATCATTACTGAATGCTTTTGACCCTTATTGTAAAGTATAACACATGTATTCCTTAAGTAACAAATTATAAATGCTTAAAAAGTGATTCATAGATAAAGAAAGCTAATTAGAAAATGTAACTTTTTTAATGCTTTATAATGTTGTATTAACTCTGAGTATTTTACATGAATGTACTTCTTACTAATGCATTAATTAACATGTTAGTTAACGCCTAATAATGCTTTATTTAATGTTTATTGACAGACTCTTATTGTTAAGTGTTACCAAATTAATGAAGTATAGTGGAGTAATCGTCTGTTTTCAAAGTACCTCCAGAACTTGCTGTTTTCCTGAAGCCTTCATGCGAATCGTGGCCATCCTCTCGGCGAGTACGGCGAGAGAGGACTGCATGGCGAGCTGGTCGGCGACGTCCGACTCCACAGTCTCTGAGGCCAGATCCTCGGTGAAGTTGGTCTGCAGTCTGTTTATTTCCTCCTGCACGTTCTGGATCTCTTCTATCAGACCCTGCAGAGGAAAACATTAGCACAGTCATCATTATCATCAGTTCTCAATCGCGTATATTTCCCCCCTTTAACATCAATGACAGCTTGAAATCTTTTGTGCTTGTTGAGGATGAGGGTCTTTATTTTCTTAGATCAGTCAGATGTCTCTGTTTTGTTTGACGTATTGTAAGCGGGATACTTCGTTGCATTTGCATAGAAATGGCTTTTTTCAGCCCATTTTTCCTCAAGTGCCCCATTTTTGTGCATCTTGAGAGTCCTGTATTTCAGCTGAACCTATTTGTTGATTTTTTTTTTGCATCCCAAACAATTTTCCTGGCAGTTGCGGCTGAAATTTTTGAATCCCTCATTTTCCACTTCTTTATTAGAGTTTGAACTCTGCTTATTGGCATCCTCAATTCCTTGGATATCTTTTTATATCCCTTTCCTGTTTTATACCGTTGGATTAACTTTTCCTGCAGATCCTTTGACAATTATTTTGCTTTCCCAATGACTCAGAATCCAGAAATGTCAGTGCAGCACTGGGTGAAAGATGCAAGTGTCAGTCAGGAGCTCAGAAACTCGCTGACTTTTTATGCACACACTGATTATAAGCAAATAGATCAGGGTAGTTACCTTAAAAAGCAGAAAATCTCAATTACTTATGTTGATGCCAATCACTCCCACATCTTTTGAAAGACATTCAAACATTTTGGATTATTTTTTGTGTAACTCTGGAAAAAAAATTGGATATAGAATACCTAACATGGCAAAGTTACTTTATTTTGTTTTGATAAGTGAGAATTTTATTGCGTGAGAAGACTTATTTTCCTTAATATGGAGCTCATAGCCTCTAAAACTGTATAAATGACGCAGAGATGGTACAAACCTGAGTTCACAAGCTTCAATAAACGGATGGAAATAGTAACGGGAATATTCAAAAATGGGAAAGATGTGGAAGAAATACTTTCTTCTTGTGACTTTATTGAACTCAGACTTAAACTGGAAATATATTCAATCTTCAAACTTAATGCGCACCAACTAAGTTTCTCTTATTTTTAGTCTTTGCTCTGACATTGTGTTTATTCCTTTATAAATGTAAAATTTGACTACATTGAAACAATTTTAAAAAAGAAAACCGTCCACCCAGTATCTGTGAAAGCTCTTTGAGACCCCGTAACGCTCTGACATGACTCACCTCGTGCGCTCTAATGTGACTATCCGGGCTTTTATCCGCCTCCAGAGGTTCGCTCAGTTTGGCCTCCAGAGCTTCCATCTTTGAAGAGACTGACTGAAGTGAACCCTGATAATGTTGCTGCTTTTCTAAAGCTTCGTACAGAGACCTCTGCTTCTCGCTGATCTGTTGGAAAACATAATGAGGTAACGTAAGAATACGTCCTGAAAACACAAGAATCAGTAAACCAAGAGCGTGTTGGCTGTTTTAATTCACTCACCACATTCTTTAACGTCTCCCATGAGCGCTGCAAGTCGTCTAAGTTAGCCACGGACTCAAAAGTTGGGTCGTATAGTTCTTGGATGGGAGCTCTGGTGAGTGTTCCTCTTCCCATCTAAAAGACAGTTAAAGAGAGAAAATTAGACATTAAACTGACGGCAACATCAAGGAATCAAGGAAGCTGATTTCATTGCTGGTCTTACGGTTTTTCTCAACTGTTTAAACACATTTTCTGGTACTTCCGACACAATGACCACAACATATAACCCATGCACCAAACCCCTGAACCAATTCTGCTTCACTACAAACACAATTCCTGCTTTAGACTCAAATTACAGTTCTAAAAATACACTTTTTTTAAAACACTACGCACAAATCTCTGCATTTGGCAAAATTTTCATGAAGAAAGTCTCTTGGTTTTTGAAAGAACAGTGTCAGAAAAGGTCAAATAGAAAGAGAAGAGAGGGAGTAGCATAGTTGTTGTTTTTTTTTTTACTGTAACTATTTAAAAAAATCGGTAACACTTTAGATTAGGGAACACATATTTACCTTTAACTAGGTGCTTATTAACATGCATATAAGTAGCTAATTAGTATTTATTAAGCAGGCATTACAAGAGCAATGCCTGCTTAGCAAGATTAACTTTCCTGCAGATCGAAGATGACTCAGGGGAAAGCTTTGATAATACAGAGGAAGGATGGATACCTTGGTTACAGTAGCTTCAGTGTAAGTGATGGGAGACGGAGAGCGACAGACAGGAGGAGAGGAAACCTCACTGTTAGTTCCCTCCTCTCCAGACTCCTCAGTTACAGGAGACAGGAGGGTGTGACAGCGACCAGCCGTCATCTGAGACACCACGCAAGAAACGTGAACAGAAGGGCAGAGCAGTGAGGAGGAAAAAGAAGATTAAGTCAAGTGTGCACCTTGTTAAGAACAGTCAAAAGCACAAATGTGGAAGAGGAGAAGCAGAAAGAATCAAGCGTGAGTCATCACAAAGAAAGCACAGGTTTTTTTTTTTATAGCAACACTTAAAGCTTCATATCCTCTGACCATGACGGCCTGTGCTGAAGATTTCTTCGACTTCTCCTCGTCCATCTCCTGCAGCCCTTCAGGCAAACCCTCAACGTCCGTCACCGTCAGCAGCATGGTGGCGTGCTTCGCTTTCACCGCCAGCATCTTGCATTTGGAGTTCAGTGAGGCGATCTGCTCCTGATAACCTTTGATTTTCTGAGCCAGCTCCTGTTCAGAAAGTGAAAAAAATGTTTTAAAGTAAAGTAAAGGAGAATTTGAATGTTGAACACCACTAAACAGAGAAACTCATCACATGGATGGAGTTGGTGAATTCGTGTTTCGTACCTCATGATGGAGGATCTGGGCCTGCAGCTCCTGGATGTTGTTTGACGGGATTGGTCGGTCCTGGATGACACGGTGCGCCTCCTCTATCAGCCCCTGAAGGTCTCTCACTTCCTGTTCGTACTGTTCATGCTGCACCACGGCCTCCTGGAGTAAAAATGAAATTTGCTTAAAGATGAAAAAGGAATCAGAAATTCTTTTTGCTTGTGGCTCATTGGAAAAAGCTTGTTCAACTGCTGCAGTATAACACTGCCCCCTACTGTACCTGCAGGATATTGCACTGCTGAATGGCAACGTGCTGCAGCTGACTGGCTTCCTGCTGCAGACGCAGAGCCGTGCGACAGATGGCGAGGTTGGGCATCACCTCCTCTGGGACCTGCAGTGCACTCTGACAGAGCTGCACGGCCTGCACCTGCTGCTTGAAGCTCTCCATGTCTGCCAGGAGCCGCTGCAATTACAGGGGAAGTTTACACCGCGTGGAACTGTTTAACAAGCGAGAAAGTGCAAAATTAGAAAATGGTCAAATCATCTTAAAGTAGGGGGGATACCTGTCTCTGAGCCAGCTGCTCTTTGAGACTCTGACGGGCCAATTCTGGAGACGTGAGGGTGGCTTGGACCTGCTCCAGAGCAACGTGTAACGCTTTGACTTCATACTCCAGGGCCTCCATACTCTGAGGATTTAATGAGGTATAAATGGTGTAGTTAGTACACAGCACAAGCCAGAAATGTCATAATTTCACTAAAGTCTGGCTCACACTACAGGATTGTCGTCCCAGTTATCTGTGCAGGTGAGGGATCAATCTTAAGCTCCTTGATTGGTTCACAGACTCGTTGGACAATAATTTTCAAACATGTTTGATATTTATCAGAAGGATGACAATAGCCAATCAGAGAGAGCTGCCAAACCAAAAGGGTGGAAATATAGAGATTAAAAAGCGAGCAGGACAGTCCATTCATATGTAGTGTTTAAGTCGTTTACACAGAGTTTTAGCTGTAATTTAAGAAGTCCAGTCATGTTCTTATGTTTGTTAAGCAATAAAAATGACAAAAAAAATGCTGCTGTTTGTCGCTATTGTAAATAATTGAGCTTTAATCAGAATCAGAATCAGCTTTATTGCCAAGTATCTTCAAGAAACATACAAGTAATTTGACTTCAGGTCCTCTCTGTACAAAAACATGTATGAATAAACATTAAATATCAATATATAATAACAGATATTAAGTAACTACAAATTAGGAATAAAGAAATATTAGAATTGGAGAAACTTTGTACAAAAGGAAGACAGAAAACATGTATACATGTTTAAATTAAATGGATAGAAGATGTAACAATATGCAGCACAAGGCTGTTGTTTACCTCGGTTGCCATGCCGACCGACATCTAGCAGCTGTGTCTCTTTAATAAATTTTTTTAAAGCTTTTTCCTTTAGAAAAGCGGTGCTGCCACGTATCTCAGTATAAAATGTTCATAAATTATGTTAATTGTATGAGCAGGGTTATGTTGTGCGTTGATAAAATCCTGTAGTGTGAGCTGGTCATTGTTTTCAAATTGAGTGAATGAATGAATGAATGAATGAATGAATGAATGCTTTGTTTCGGTTAAAAAAAAGAATAAAATCATGTTTATACACAAAAAGAAAACAGACAGCAACCAAAAAAGGAATAGGTTGAAGCCCCGAGGCTGATTTTACCCGACCCTATACCATCATGGGATTAACTTAATAATTTACATTAACATCAGTACATGGTACATTATTTCAAAACAATCGAATTCAATCAAAATTCATTGCAACCTTTGATAATTTTAGATTTTGAAGTCTTCGAGTCCATTCCATAATTTTACACCCAAAACTGACACATCTGTACTTGAGATTAGTTTCGAACATTAGTAACACCCTTAAGTGATAAATCCCCTGCCTCAGCTTTGCCACTCGAAGCATATTTTGTCGAGTCTTTGTGTTTAGATTTAAGAGAAGATGATAAGTTAAGATTCTCCTTATGTGTGTGATAAGATTTTTAAACTCCTGTATCGCGAACCAGCCTTAAGTCATGAATTTCTCGTACCTTATTTGCGTCCTCCAGACTCTGCAGCCTCGTCTTGATGATTTGCTGAAGCTCCTCCGTGTGTCGGCTCAGCTCACAAACCTGCTGACTCATGGACTCCACCTGCAGCACCTCGGACAGGAGCTCCACTTTCTCCGCCATCGACTCCAGGTCTCCGTGCAGCTCTCGAGACTCGCGCAGCACGGCCTGAGCACAGAGCGGTAAGTTCTTATGACACGCTCTTTTTATGAGACTGTGAGGATGTTTGTTTGCAGCTTCATCTCACCTGATACATCCGTATTTGCTCCTGCAGGTGAACGGACGAGTTCCAGATGATGTTTGCTCTCACCAGACTTTTGGCTCTCTCCGACCACCTCACGATGAAGTCCAACATCTCATTGTACTCGTCTAAATAACAAACAGCCTGAGGAGCCGAGACGAGAACATGGTAAAGTTGAAAGCAAACACAAAACAAACTCACACAGCTTAATGTTTATAGAATTAGAAAGAAGAAGACACATGAAACACAAACCTTCTTCAGCCAGTTGTTCCTGCAGTCTGCGAGCCGAGTCGTGTGGTGATGCATCTCTGACAGTTTGCTGATGGCGTCACCGAGCTGTTTGGCCAGCAGAGGGTTTCTGCGACCAAAGTCCTGAACAGAAGCGTCCAGTTCTGAGAGGGTGCGACCACAAGAGTCCAGGTCCTCAGCCAGGCACTGAAGAAAAGACAGCGAACGAACATTTTTATTCTCTTAATACTTCTCATGATGTCAAATTACCTGCAAGCAATCCAAACACTCACCTTGACTTCTTCTTTGGCGTGATCCACATCAGGGGATTTTTCTTTAAACTTTGCTGATATTGCTTTGAGCTTCTCAGAGATGTCATGGATCCTGGAGCTGAAGTTCTCTTTTATTTCTCTGGTTCTTTGAATTTCTCGCTCTTTGGAAAGAACCTACAAAATTAAGAATGTCAGTGCCAATGTCAATGTCAGCTTTACTTATTCAGCATATTTAAAAAGCCAGTGGCCAACCAAAGTGCTTTATAGTGCAAAGGAACAACAAAAAACAGTAAAAGCCAAAACAGCAATAAAACAATAAAAGCTAAATAATCAATTAAAGCATAAAGGATATCATAAAGCAAAATAACACAACTTAAAAGTCTGAGTCAAAGTGGCTACATTCTGCCAAAATCCAAGGAGAACAAGTGCGTTTTAAAAGTGGAGAGAAGTAGGGCTGAGCAATTTGTCACGATTCAGATTAAATTGCAATATGACCTGCTACAATATTGCAATTGCAGACTTTAAGAGAAGAAAATATAAATGGTGAAAAGTGGCAAAAACTGCAAGAAGAAGCAGCTTTAAGAGGCAAATATGGCCAAAAGCAAGTAAAATTGGCAAGAAAATTGGAAAATATTCAGAATGGAGCAAAAACTGGTCCAAAAGAAGCAAAAAAGAGTGAAAAATGACCACGAGAAGAAGGAATTAAAATGAGTGGTATGTGACAATATTGGCCAGAAGCAGGAAAAATTAGCAAGAAAAGTGGCAAAACACTTTGAAATTATTCGGAGAGTTGCAAAAAATGGTCCAAAAGAGGAAAAAAAGAGAAAAAATGACCAAAATGGGCTCACAAGTAGCAAAATAACGTAAATGTTTATTTCCAAAAGTGTGTCTGTTTAACAACCCATAAGATTTGTTATTGCATCATAAATTACAGTTGCAATATAGGGCAAAAATAATTGCAATAAGATAATTCTTATAAATCATTCAGACCTACTGCCTTTGCAAGAGCAAATATTTAAGTGGTGAAAAGTGGCAAAAACAGCAAAAGGTAGCAATACAAATATGTTTAAGGTGGAAAAAATTATCAAAAATTGGCAAGAAAATTGGGAGAAAACTCAGGAAAAAGTTAGAAAGTGGCAAAAATGGTTCAAAAGTGTCAAAAACAGAGTAAAATGTGACCAAAATGGGCAAAAAGTAGTTATGAGAAGCATAAAAAGATGTCATGGGTTGTTGTCATGCTGTAATTAATGTTAGTGTTCATTTCCAAATATGTTTTAGTTTAACAACACATTAGATGGGGAACATTAAAATAATTACAGCATAAATTGCAATCACGATTCAATTATTTTTGCAAATCGTTCAGCCTTATTTAAAAGGAATGTCAACAAATGGTTGTTTAAAAACTCTGTTAAACTTTAGAAACACACCTAAAAGAGGTAAATAAGAATGTTTTTATATATATATATACTGAAGAGTTTTGAAATGGTCCTGTACCTGGTCTTCAATGGCCCCCAGAGCCAGTGAGACCTCAGCCAGCTGCATGGAGATCTCTGAGGGCAGGATGGTGTACAGGTCCAGGTATTTGCTCTGCTGCTGTTCTGCTAGTTTATCCACATTCTGTCGATACGTGATCACATCTCCGTGCACGACCTACACACGAGAAATAAATGACCAGCGTGACCTTTTTCACAAGACCTCTTTAAAGTCATTTCAGCTCATCATAACAACAACATAACATGATTTTCTACAGTTGTGTCCTGTACCTCCAGCTCCTGCAGCAAAGAATCGATGTCTGGAGTCGGGTTGAGGAGAAGCTCTCTGGTTTCCTGAATCCAGGCTTTTACGACACTGAGTTCTTTCTCCACCTCTTCTCTGTCCCTCAGCTCCTGAGCTGCTTGAGCCCGTTTGGTTTTGGACTGTGTCAGGAGGCTGGAAGGAGAAAAGGAAGAAGTACGACGGAGTATTATACATTGAGAAAAGAAAATGAGGGGAGGAATTTTTTCCCCCTCTCCCTCACCCAGTCGGTAAAGTCGAAATGTCGAGAATAAAGTCAAAATGTTGAGAATAAAGTTGAAATATAATGTTGAGAATAAAGTCGAAATGTCGACATTTCAACTTTATTCTCAACATTATATTTCAACTTTATTCTCAACATTTTGACTTTATTCTCGACATTTCGACTTTACTGACTTGATGAGGAGGAGGGGGAAAATAAGTTCCTCCCCCCATTTTTTTCCCTCACTGTGCCCCTAATACTCCGTCATAAAGAAGAGCTTTGATTAGGGCTGGGGAATAAATCATGAATTAGATTCTCCCTCAAAGATAGTTTCTAAACTTTATAGAAGTTTGCTGAAACTGAATATCAACTTGTCAACATGTGACTGGCATCTGTGAAACACAACAATCGACCACAAGTTCTAGAAGGTGGAGAGAACTTGGGTGCAAGACTTATGTTTTTTTGTCTAACCTCAAATTAAAAATAAACAACTCGGTACTCTGCAACAGTGTTGGCGACAATATGGTTGTGTGTAAAAATGAAAACTTTCTGGGTGAGTGTTACTCAGTCCATAGAAGACATTTCCTGTTATAACATTCCCTGAGACCCTTGCACGATGTATCTGGGTCTGATTCCTAAAGACTCGATTCACAAAGAAGATGTCAACCTTTCAAGATTCTTATTCTAGTTTGTAAAAAAGCTGTCACCAGGAATTGGTTGAAAATTAATCCTCTAAGTTGGACACAACCGTTGAACATAGTGGAAGAATTATACTCTACAGAAAAGTTAATTTATGGAGCAAAGCAAAGACTCATGATCAATGCTGGAATAAATAGACTGAACATTTGTTTATTTGTATGGTTAAATATATGTGTGTATGTGAAGATTTGTGTGTGTATGTTTACATATATATGTGTGAGAATACATGTTAAATCCCAAATCCTCCACCTGTAACCAGCTGCACTCAAAATGGCTTCTCCCATCAATCACACCTAACCACACCCACCAGAGTCTATAAAACTCCACCCGGTTTGCCTCTGCCTCCCTCTTTTTCCCTCCAAACCTTCAGCAGCAAACAAAGAAAGACACCATGTGAGTGAAGATGAATAAATGGACTCAAATACGTCAAGAATGGAGTAAAATGATGTGCTGAGATGTTTGTTTATCTGCTTGCTTTAGTAGTTTAGAAGTTACCCGACCAAACAGAAGTTGTTTACACACAGGTGGATTGATGCATGCTTAAAGTTAGTCATGCAGTTATTATTTTTATTCATTCCTTTGTATAGATTTATGTAGGGTTCTAATATTTCCCTTGTACTTTTTTTTTTGATGAAATCATCCACATCCATCTGTTTCAAACTAATGAATAACTGAAAATAAACCTGTGAAGCGGCTTTGGATTCAGTGTTTGAATGTGCACTCCCTTCATATGTTCTGTGAACCAACACCACTCCTGAGATATAGTTTTTTCAATACATGTATAAATATTATGAAGCAACCCCTCAATACATTTATGTTTGTTTATATATGTTTTGCAGTGTTTGTTGTGCTTTATGTTTGTCAATATTGGAAAAAAAAGCAAACAAGTAAAAAAAGAAATTCAAAATAGATGAGACATGTAAAAATGTCTCTCCCTGAAAGAAAAAAAGACAGAGTTGTGCAGCTCTCCTCTACCTCTCCATCTGGTCCTGCACAGCTCTGATCTCTTTCAGACTGGGCAGCTCGTCTTGCTCGTTGGTCGGTGACGGCACCTCCACGTCGTGCAGCAGACTCAGAGCGTACTGTCGCAGCAGCATCAGCGCAGACAGCTCCCTCTCCAAGTCCTGGCTCAGCAGATCGTGTTGGTCCAGCAGAGACTGTAAGGTGGCTTTGGACGCCTTTTCCACGGCGCTGTCCGGGAATCGACTCTGGAGCTCTTCAGAGACGGATCTGACCTTCACCATCTACACGAAACAAAGACACGAGTTCAGTCAAATAAAAATATAACATCATGAATTCATCCACTTTTATAGTGTAAGTGTTGGTGCACCTTTTCTCTAAATGTCCTCCATTCCTGTGCTGTGTCCTCTAAAACTCTCTCCTGGCCTCGTGCGACGCTGCGGAGCCGCGTCCAGCGCTGCCACACTGTGGTCATGGAGCGACTGATGGTGGCTTTACTGGCGTCACTTCCCACCAGCTCCAGCTGAGCAGCCTGCTCCTCTAAACCACTCAGCTTCTCCTGGAAGCCGTTCACCAGTGATACAAGAGACTGAACAGAGGAGAGAAAACAGCAATCGACGAGTTTAGTTTAGTTTATTGGTTTAAATATACAGAGACAATGCACATTAATAAACATTCCTGCAAATATGGCGGTTTAGCCAAGTTGGCTTATTTTCAACTGTTGTCTCTAGAGCAGGTGACGTGAGCACTACATGATTGAAATGCATTCAAAAACAAAACAAAACCTAGTTATAAAATCAAATACAATACATTAAAACACATGTACTAAAAAGTAAATACGTTACATTTTCAGAATCAATGGTCTCACTCTTTTCTAGCCGTAAACCATAGTTTTAAGTTTAAGTTTTAAGTTCGTGGTGGGCGGATTGATCCAAATTCTCCATATGTCTTTTCCCTTAGTTGTTTTTTTTAATTTATTTCTACTACACTCTCATCTTACCCTTGTTAATTATTTATTTTGTCCTATTTATATGTAATAAATCTTGCCACATTATGTAATAAGTTATTAAATACTGTGTCAGTTATTACAAAATGCAGGTGTTGCACTTTTTTTAAATGAAGAAAATGTAAGAATTTGGTGCATTACACAATAAAACACCAAAATTGATGTCTTAATTGAAGAGAAGAAAAAAAAAACATGATGCTTAAGAATGACACTGACTTTGGGCTTTGATTCAGATTTGAGCAAAGAATAATCCTGCTAAGTTTTAAAACTAATGTATATGCATAATTCATGCAGGTTTGCGTAAAGTCAATGTTGTAAAGTCGATGTGAATTTATTACCTATTGCGTTCAAGAACTTTATTACAAAATGCAGTGTTATTACAAGGTGAAGTGAAAATTTATTTTAAAGCAGGTTTTGTTTTGGCCTCACTCACCCGATGACTGCACAGCTTATCTTCAGCTTCTTGGCCTGTTCCCGCCTTTGCAGTGGAAAACTCCGTCAGCTTCTTCTCAGCTTCGTTCATGAGCTCGATAACCGTTTGCCTCGCCTCCTGGTACGTCTTCCACTGATCCACACAGCTGAGAGAAAGTTCACAGATCAGTTTACAAAGTTCTGATATCAGGAGTTGTGAGTATCGTCACTCTTTGTTACCTGTGGAGAACGTCGTGGTGACACTGCAGCTGATCTCGAACCTCCACCCCTCTCTGCTTCGCCGACTCCACGCTCACGCGGAGCTGCTCTTTCGCCATGGGGTTGACCACGTTCTCCAGCGACGGCAGCAGAGCCTGCAGCTC